>JALIRH010000003.1:20309202-20834202 GCA_023055505.1 Callipepla californica brunnescens | reverse complement strand
GGATGTTTGCAAGAGATGGAAAATGAGCAGGCATTTTTGAGAGACAGGATCCCAGGAAAAACTAAAACAAAAAACAAACAAACAAACAAGCAAAAAACACCATCATTTATTACTCCTATTCCTCTCAGAGCTTTAGAGAGAAAAATCCAAGACTTTTGCCTTACCCTGGGAAAGGGAGAGCTTTTTCACGTGACTACCCGAGATGAGTCTCTTTTCATTAAATGCAGTCACAAAAGGAATGGGTAGACACTTGTTCTTTTTTGAGTTTTTCATGATAGAAATCCATCTTCAAAGAAGAGGATAAGAAAATGTACAGATAGAACAAAACCAATTAAAAGTAAAAATGCATGTATGGTTTTAGAGCATATTATTGTTCTCAAGTCAGCAACTTTTCTTGCAAAAAATATTATCAATTTTTAAGAAAAAGATTGAGTGGAGAGGATCACAAATTGATTTTAAATGGTTCCAAGAACAAAAGGTGGCTGGCTGGATTTTTAGTATGGCTTACTGTGAATCAAGCAAGATCTAAAAATAAAAAAAGGTCTAGCTGAATGCATAACACACACTGTGTTCATGAGATGAATCTCAAAATGAAATACAATAAAATTATCAGCTAGTAATGAAATAAAGAAAAGAAATATAGATCTGTGCCTGCTGTTCAGAAAGTGAGAAATTTAATCATAACAGGGTTAAGTGAAACAAATACATCAAATTTCTCCAGAGAACTGCATATAAATAGTTAAAGTAATGGAATTTAGAGTGCTCTATTGCACTGTTTCCTACTTTAAAGTAGCATAACATGTATACACAGTGATGCTATGAAGCTGCACATAATTTTTGAACTAGCGTTTTGGCTACAGACAGCATACATTTTCAGCTTGAAATTTAAAGAAAAAGGAAAAGAAGCAGTGTTTAACAGTTTAAGTCAGAGAATTTCAAGGAATTCAAAATTCATTTGAACAGACCTACCAGCATCACTGAGTTCACCTTTGGACTGGGCTTATAATACGCCTCAGATTATGACACAGTACTGCCAATACTTTGACAAATTAGATAAATAGTTAGGAACCAAGGTTTGTTTCCCTGGGCATTTTCAAGTATTGAACTCCAGTGTTTTCTTCCAAAAAAGGCTTGACAAAGCCCTGAACATCCCTAACTGAAGTATTACTACCTCAGAAAATGTAGGAATGGGATTCACTCTTTCTCTGAAGGATCATATGGAAATGTTGTTTGCAGGTACGCTGGTTTTTAAGTTCTCTGTTTATTTAAAGAGTGAACTAAAAGTGAAAGGCAGGATTTCGGTCTCCTTGTGGTACACAACCCTGCTGATCACAGCATTCAAGGAGATGCTGCTGCTGGATCTGTTCCCTGTTCATCCTCCCAGTGCTGTAAAACAACAAAAATATGTTCAAATAACAGAAATATCCAAAGAACTCAATAACATTTGATGTCAGAGATGTAAGAACAGTATCTGTAAAGCAAAAGTGTGCGTTGTTGTGCAACTCTTTGCCTGCAATATCCACAGCACTGTTAAAAAGCAGTGGGCTTCACATTCAGCCTGCACCCCAGTCTTCCCTGGACAGAGTCTGTAAGCCTTGTGCACCCTGCTTCAGGCTTCCCTCCCTTTGGAGGGCTGATACAGCATTTCACTTCTTCCCAGTATCTCTGGCAGTATTTTTAAAACCCACTCACACTCCTTCTGTCTATCTCAGCATTTGTAAGGTTTTAAAATTAGCTTTGATCCTCAATCCAGATATGGGGATATTGCAGACCTGTTTGCAAGCAGACATTCTGCTTCTGGTCTTCTCTCTCCCCAGTACCATTCAAGGATGATGAATAGCAGATCAACTTTGTTCTTTCAAGGGCCTGGTGTTTGCAGCCATTTTGTTTCCTGTTGTTTTTGTTCTAACAGCTTCCTCTGATTTAGTGCTGTGCATTCAGGCAAGATAATAGAGAGTCAGTCTGAAATTTGCATATTTAGAGGAAATAAAGCAGATCTCTTCCTAATTCTACAGAATGGTTAATAAAGCTAATTACTCATAAATATCCAATGGTTTCTTTCATTTCCAACCTTTGGTGTGACTTACATGTTTTATCCAAGTAGAGGGGAAACACTGAATGGAGATTATTTTTGAAAAGAGAATTAATTCAGTTTATATGTATCTCCATTTTCTGAAGTGTTCGTGTTCTTTGGAGAGCACATTTTCTATATCAAACACTAAGCAAATAACATAAAGACTCTTGGCCCCAAACTGTTCTTCGGCTTTGAAAAGGAAATGAAATCACACCTCCTCAATTTTTGGTAATTCAAATTCTTCCCTTGAGGGCAGAGCTTAGGGAGAAAAGGACTCTGCTCTTTCCAACTGAGTTACACAGAATTGAAAGAACCTCTTTCATTAAAGCTCATCCAGCATTTACGGAATCATGTACCTTATTTTCTTTTTAGAAGTTTTGAAGGGATTTTTTTTCATCAATTAAATCACAGGGTTTTTTTTTCAAAAATCTAACTAGGAAGGAACTAAATTTAAAATAATCTGAACTGAACTGAACTGAACTGAAATGAAATGAAATGAAATGACACATAATACTTCAGTGTTTTTTATTCTTCACCTATCAGGGCATCATTGTTTTGATTATTTTTCTGATCAAACAAATAATACACTTAGTAATAAAAAGATCAGATGAAAGTGTGCCAACAGCTTAGATAAGAGAGGGTATCCAAGTCAGAAAGGTTGGTAAATTCCTCTTCTGCCTTTTTTATAACCTTCTGATAACCTGCATCTTCAACTTTTCTATTGATTGATCTAGCATGACACAGTGATGAAATCATATGAACTTTTAAATAAAGATCAAGCCTTAGAGCATTAGCATGATTTTCTATCTTAGTTGTCAAAACTTGGATTCTGGGGGAGCTTGTAGAAAAGGTACCTGTATGCATGAAGTTTCATGTGCTCTTTTATTTTCTATTAAAATGTGAAATAAGACAAAGAATGATTTTAATTATTTTGGGTTGTTGTATTTTTTATCTGATTTTGAAGAAATACATTTAACAAACCTGTTAATAAATCAGCAATTAGGCAAGTGAACAATGTGAAGTAACAATGTGTCCTGTGATGTTCAGTGATTTGAAAATGGGCTGTCCAATTTTCCAAGTATAGCGTTTATCAGTAGGACACTTTCATACCTGTTTCGTAGCACATTTTTTTTGTCTGGATATCAGAACTATTACTTTAAATAAACCTCTGCCCTGTCGGATGGCCTATATTCTAATAGTTTTATACCTAAATTCCTTGTTGATAACAAAGAGATCAATCAACTTAGGAAAACACTAATGATCAAGTTCTACAGAATTTGCTTTACACTGGTATAGCTTGAAAGACTGAAAGACATCTTCTGGGGGGGGAGGGGGGTTGCTCTGATTTCACAGGAAGACAAATTGATTTAAAATTATCAAATTCCTTTAGCAATATATTTCAGTTTTTCTGAAGGCAGTGAAAGTATCTTTGTAAATGATGTTTGTAAATCCCCACTTCAAAATGTTTCCTACAAGCTTTCTGATAAAACTGAATATTCTTGCGATTTAAACTTATTTAGTTAGCAGAAACGATAGGTAGATAGAAATCAAAATTCTCTTAACAGGTTAGAAGGAACAGGCATATTAGTTTTACTCTATGCTATTTATGAAGTTGATAGGATATTTTCTATATTGCAAAGCTTCTTAAAAACAAGTTCATTTGGAGGCATAGCTGAAATTTTTCTAAATGCATACAAAGATGCAAACTCTGCGAATCAAAGAAACCAAGTGAAAACAGAATTATTATGAAATAATTTGGGACTTTCTACTTCTACTCTATACGGTGTTATCATATGAACTCTAGGCAATTTCCAAAATGGCAGCCTTAACAAAGATTTCTCCAGAAGACTTACGTAATGAGATGAATAGACAGCAAACTTCATGGGAAGATAAAACTTCCCATATTATCTCTGTGTACCTATACAGACTCCCTTTCCCTATATAACCTCTATTTCCAGCATGTCAAGCCCCAAATGATATGATGACAAGGAAGGATTAGGTAAGGGTATACCTGATACTACAGTTTTGAAGAAGCTCTTATGAAATTCAGAACTAGCTGTGGAAGGAAATACTAATGTTTGTATAGATATACTAACACTTGATCTTGTGATGTTTTGGTGATTCATTGAGGGGCATCTTCTGTCCCAGGGTACACATCTGGCCACTCCACCTCTTAGAAATAAAAGCAAGCCAAAGGAAGATGCAGTTTATTTAGGGAGAGCTTCTCAAAAACACAAAAAAAAAAAAAAAAAAAAAAAACTTTCAAACCTTTATTCTTTTTTTCTCTGTGTAAACAGAAAATCCCCAAAACTGACCTCTAGATTTGAATGTACTTTGTTTCTTATTGCATTATACTACTCACTATAATAATTAATTTTCCATCTCTGATGTGCATAGAGTATATGAACTCAGAGAAGATGCAGAAAAGTAATTGCTTGCAAGTATGTTGTCTGTATTGAAGAGCAGAGAGATCACAGCTGCTTCCCTAACCCTCCTTTTGTGCACTTTCACAATGAACTGACTATAGAACATGAGGTAAATGCAGGATATAAGCTGCAAATCATTTTGATGAAACACTGGAACTAAATTTCAGTATGAAATATCAGCTGGTTAGGGGGACTGACTGCTGGTGAAGAATAATCACTCAAGCTCTAACTCTGCCTTCCTCCTCAGTAGGTGGCTCAACAGCTATGAATACTGAGTACAAGCTGACCTCCTATAGTAAATCCCTCTAACAGCATCAAGATTTCTTTCAAGATAAAGCATCAATTGCTTAGTTTTTATAAAGTACGTTTTACTATCAATCCCATATTATTCAGAGAAATTAAGTTGTTTGAACTAAGAACAGTATCTTCAAATGTGTGGGCTGAAACTCCATTAACATTCAGTTGGCAATAGCCACAGATAGGCACTGCAATCCCCATTTTTCACTGTCCACAATTAGATGAAACTGTGAAGTCGTAACACTAAGGCCCAAAGGCTAATAAGAAGACCCTTAAGGTCTTGGAAAATACAGTTTTATTTCTTGTGAACCCAAACACACTTTGGTCAGCTATATCCCTTAGAGAATTTTGGGACAGACAATAGCACTCCTCCAAATTCTGCAGTCATGCTGTCTGCATATGTAGGAAGAGAAGTGTCTCCAGGCTCCTCCCAGACTCAGTTATGCATGGCACTTTGGAGTAGGTTTTAATGCACTGGGCTCAGAGTTCTCACAAAACACAACAGTTTGCAAAATCAAGCCTGTGCTTTCTTTCTTTCTTTCCAGTACCTCGATTCCTCTGGAAGTGGATTTTTGTTATCTCCACTTACTGGCATTTGTAATTCAACACATTGTAACTTCCCAGTACACTTGAAAGTCATGACCTTTGACACCAGGATAAAACTGAGGTATTGCAAGTAATTACAGATGAAAGTCTTGAATGTCTTTTCACTCTGTCTTTGAGCTGGAACTCGTTCAAATTTGGGAGAACATAGGCAGGCAGATTTATATTAAAAATATTGCATTACTTATACGTTAACTATACTGTATGTTTTACAAGGGCTCTGAAAGTAATGTCTCCTGTTTTATGATGTTGCCCACAATTTCCAAGGAGGATGTCAGTGGTATGACAGTAGAGGTTGAACCTTCCCACCAATATTCCATTGTATTTTGCGTCTGTGTGACAGATGGCAGCAGAGAGGTAGTCTGACAGAATGGCATCTGACATGGAAGTGTGTATGGAGCAAAGCTGTCACTGAATTCCTCCATGTGGAAACAATGGTACCCACTGACATTCCCTGATGCTCACTAAAAAATTATGGAGACCAAAAAGGAATGTGAGCAGAGTGAGGTGCTGCATTTCAGCAATGGCAACAGTGACAATGGGTCACCTCCACTGATGCAGGTTTTGACAAGCACATTGCTAGTGGTAGTAACTATGTTAAAAAATAGTGTTTTGTGGATGAAAATTTGCTCTATCAAATAGTGTTGCTGTGCTCTTTGTAGTTTCCATGGAAATCAAACAGGAGGCATTACAGAGTATCACAACCACAGAATTGTAGGAGTTGGAAGGGACCTCTAGAGAACTTCTAGATCAACTCCCTGCCAAAGCAGGCTCCCTAGACTAGGTTGCCCAGGTAGGCATCCAGGCAGGTCTTAAACATCCCCAGAGAAGGAGATGCTATAACGTCTCTGGGCAGCCTGTTACCAGTGCTCCATCACCCTCACTGTGAAGAAGTTACTATGCACATTTGTGTGGAATTTCCTATGCTTCACGTCCCTCAACCTCCTGGCCACACTCATTTTAATCCACTCCAGAATGCCATTGGCCTTCTTGACATGGCGCACTGCTGGCTCATGACCAACTTGTTGTCCATCAGTGCACCCAGGACCCTCTCCTCAGAGCTCCTCTCCAGTGGGTCATCCCCCAACCTGTAACAGTGCACGTGGTTATTTCTCCCTAGGTGCAAGATTCTACGTTTGCTCTTCTTAAACCTCATCTGGTTCCTTTCTCCCAAACTCTCCAGCCTGACCAGGTCTTGCTGAATGGCAGCACAGCTTTCTGACATGTCAGACATTCCTCCCAGCTTTGTATCATCAGCAAACTTGCTGAGGGTGGACTCTATCCCTTCATCAAGGTCACTGATGAAGATGCTGAACACTACTGGACCCAGCACCAACCCCTGAGGAACATTGCTAAACATAAGCCTCCAACTGGACTCTGTGCCATCACTCATAACCCTCTGAGCTCTGTCAGTCAGCCAGTTCTCCACCCACCTCATCATCCACTCATCTATTCCACAATTTCTCAGCATTATAATAAGGATGCTGTGGGAGACAGTGTGAAATGCCTTGCTGAAATCAAGTTAGTTTACATCCACTGTTCCTTCCCCATCCACCCAGCCAGTGATGACATCATAGTAGGCATAGAAGAATTTAAATGCACCCAAATGGACAATGTTTATATATCTAAATCTGTGTATGCTTTTGCTATTTTATATGTATATATATACATACATATGTATTTGCAAATGCAGTAACAAGTTTGACCTTTGCTGTAATCTCAAATACTACAGTAGTGAATGATTTCATGAAATTATGTCACTCCTCTACCATATTTTGTCAAAATGAAACCATTTTTTAACACAGTTTCTGTAGCTCAAGGGAGCTAAAAGGATCTGGAGGAGAGGGGAAATGATAACTTGTGCTGCCTGTGTAGGAACTGCAAATTCCAGAGCAGCACACATCAGCTCATTCTGTCCAAACCTGGGTTGCTTCCACTCGTGATTGAGACTGACTCTGCCCACCATGGATTTGGGTATATTTCTTTGTTTGAATTGATCAGGATAGCTCTCCTCCCATAGGGAGTAGGCAGGAAATAAAAGAGATTTTAGATTCTCCTATTTAAACATGAAGGACCTCTGTCTCACACAATCAGACTGGGAGTAGAACTTGAGAGCAGCACTATGGTGAATAACTTAAGGGTTCTGGTGGACAGAAAGCTGGACATGAGCAAGCTGTGTTAGCAGCAAGAAAGGCCAACAGTTTCCTGGGCTGCATCAAAAGAGGCCAGCAGGGCAAGGGAGGAAATTATCTGTCCCACTCTGCCATCACAAAGCTCCATCTGAAGTACTGCATTCAGGCCTGCTGCCCCCAGCACAAGAAAGACATGGAGCTGTTGCAGAAGGTCCAGAGAAAGGCCACAAAGATGATCAGAGGATTGGAGCACCTCTCCTGTGAAGAAAGGCTAAGGGAACTGGGTTTATTCAACGCTGGGGAAGAAAAGGCTTGTGGCCTTTCAGTACTTAAGAGATCTTATAAACAGGACAGAGATTGACTTTTTACAGCCTTATTGTGACAAGAGAATTGGAAGTGTTTTATATCGAAAGAGGAGAGGTTTAGATTAGATGTTAGGAGGAAATTCTTTACTTTAGGATGGTGAGACACATATATTTGTTAGTTGCTTATATGTAACTAATTTAATAGACAAGCACTATGACATCAGCAGTGCTTAGTATTTTGTCACTCTGAAGTTTTCTGAATAGACAATTCACAAATCTTAACAAACTTCTCAGTATTTCATTTTTGTTTTATAATTTTTTATAGTCATTGAGGAATATTTCTGTTGTAAAACCATGTTTGCTAGTTCAGCTTATCTCCAGGGAATCTTAAGATCGTCACAGTAAATTCTCCAGGAATAGGATGGAACATTTTTGCATTAATTTCTCCTTACCTCTCCTCCCTGCTATGGTACAGTGTTGGTAAAAAAGAAAAAAAATAGTGCCTGTAGCTAGAAGTAAAACAGATATCAAGCTATATCATACAATTTATACTAATTTGTTAAATCTTTACTATTACCTGAGTAGTTTTCAAATTCATACTCGTATAGAGGACACCAGCTAAGCTCCACACTTTACACAGAGCTTGCAAGAACCAGTTGGGATTTGAAAGATATTCTTTGGAAGAGTTTAATTTAATTTTATGGTTTTTGGAGGGGCTTGGTAAACTGACATAAATAAGTTAAATATGTATTAATAAAAAAAAACATTTGCCAGACAACATTGCTGCTAATTTTGATATGCACACATAAACTTTGCTCCTTCAGTAACAAAGGCCATAGTTAATTAATGAAAGTTCACTACTAAAAACTGAGGAACTTGGTCAGCTTACCCTCATGCTTTCAAGAAAAGCCTTCTCATCTGCCAGTACTGTGCTGCTGTACTAAGCTTATTTTTAGGAACCAGATGGACAATTCACATATAAAGACAAACCCCAAACCAAAATATTGGAGTAAGGGAAATTTTGACCTCGGGAGAATACCTGCTCCACTCCCATGTACTGAATAAGCATCATACATCCAAGAGAGTGATAAATAACACAGTGCCTCATGGCAACCTTAGGAAAAGTCACTAATTCAGGGTGTACAGCCAGTGAGTGTTCGTTCACTTATGCCTTGCTGTCTTTGACAGGACTTACATTAAGTCGTGAGAATGCACAGGCTGGAAGGCTGTAGGAAAGGATGGAATAGAAGGGATTTTATTTTATTTTATTTTATTTTATTTTATTTTATTTTATTTTATTTTATTTTATTTTATTTTATTTTATTTTTTCTAATATTGCCAGAGTCACCTCATCTAACCCAAGGGGACTCATTTTCCTACTGGAATTAATTCAGCTTTGTTACTATCCGTGTTTCCAGCAAACATAACTTTGAAGAACTGCCTGAGAACTCAGGGTTCTAAGGAAAATGAGGTCAGAGGCATCAAGATCACAGAATGTCTTGGGTCGGAAGGGACTTCATAGATCATCCAGTTCCAACATCCCTGCCATAGGCGGAGTTGCCAGCCACTAGATCAGGCACTATATCAGGCTACCCAGAGCCCCATCCAGCCTGACCTTGAACACTTCCAGGGATGAGGAATCCACTACTTCTCTGGACAGCCTATTCCAGTGCTTCACCACCTCCCCCAATTAAAAAATTTCCCCCTGACATCTAACCCATATCTCTCCTCTTTCATTTTAAAACTGCTCCCCCACAGCCTTTCACTATCTACCCAGGTAAAAAAAGTTGTATTCCTTCCTCTTTATGAGCTCTCTTTAAGTACTGGAAGGCTACAGTGATACCTTCTCCAGGGTGAACAAGCCCCACTCCCTCAACTTTTTTTTCACAAGAGCAGTACTCCAGCCTTCTGATCATCTTCAAGGCCATCCTCTGGACCTGTTCCACATCTTCCTTGGGCTGGGGAGCTCCGGGTCTGTATGCACTACTCCAGTGGGCTATGAAGATCTTTGGGTAGAAGCTCCCGTATCTGAGACTGGCTTCTAGGCCCCAGGGAAATTATCTATACAGTCCGAATTTATGTTTTGTTATAAAGATTTCCCAAGCTTAGACAGAACATTTCTGGGCAATTAGATCTTACACCCAACTTAACTCTGTAGTTATTCTTTCCCTTAGGTAATAAGAAGTGGGAGCAGAGAATGTTCAGCTTCAAACTACCTGGTAAAGGGCAAACCAATACAGGCTTGAATATTGGACTTCATGCTTTTGACACAGAGAATATTTGAAAAAGTGAATATTTATTTTTCTTGCTCAGAAACAAGAAAATTGTAGGTTAACAAAGGACCTTTCAGAGCATAAAGGAATTTCTGTGCACAGAATGTGAGGAACTTTTTCTTTAAATTTTATACAGCAAAAGCACTGTCTTTTTATTATATGGGGCTTTTCACATACCTCTTATGAATCTCTTTATTGAAGAATAGTACAGGTGAAAATTTATCCCAAAAAAGATTTCTTTAATTTCTAGTTTCTACTGTCTCCATTATTGTAGTGGAGAAATTAGAGCTAAGTGCAAGTAATCACAGTATTATTTATTGTATACACAATAAAAGTTAGCTTTCTCACTTTCTTTTTCTGTCATCACTCTATTTCTTTCCAATCCAGTGCTTAAGTTGCACTTGATTATCCATTTCTGCAGTGCATTTCCAAGAATGTAGTAATTATGTTGTAAGAAGAGTGTAATGGTAGAATATTGGATGGACTTGTTGTCAGAAAGGTAATTCTCTGGAGCACTAGAGACAAAAATATCTAGGAAAAGTACATATTCACATTGATGTGATTTAGAAATTAAATGAATAAAATTAGCATCTAAAATGAATCATCAAAATAAGCACTACAGTCCTTTTTTTTTTTTTTTTTGGTCAAGACTTTAGGCTTTCTTTATGAATTTGCTGATTTATATCATACAATGGGAGTTTTCTTGAAAAGTTACAGTTTTCCAACTTCAAATACTTGAAGGTTTTAAATTACCAATAAATCTGCCTCTATGAAGCAGAAGAGGGAAAAAAAAAAGAGAAGAAGGGAAGACAGAATAATCTCAAGGTTTGGTTCTTTTGTTGTTCTTGTTTTTTTTAAGACCGAGATTCTGGTAGATTCAAGGAAACATATTAAGGAAAGAATGTAGAGGCAGCACAAAACAGAGTGGCTGAGTGGTGCAATTCCACAGTGCCTACCTATGGAGCCCTGAAAAACTGGGAACATCAATGCTAGCACACATGGGGCCTGTACAAGTGTGGCTGCACTTGCTTCATCTGTTACCTGGGCATTTCAGCAGCCCACCACACCTCACTGGGCATGGTCCTCTTCCCTCCATGGAGCTGTAATTAGGTCCAGTGCACTACTGAAGAAGCAAAGTGTACAACTTAATATCTGTGGCAGCTCAGATTATCATGAATATGTATTCTCCACTGCAAACCATGTAAAGAAACAAAGGCAAAAAGTGAAAGAAAATTAAAATAGCTTTTTACTCTGAGAAAATTTACCTCCTCCCAGTTTCAGCAAACATCTGTCTACATGGCTACGGCTCACTACAATACTTCTTTCAACTTGCTGCTCCAAGTAAATATCTTAACACTATATATAGAAAATTGGCCTACAACAAATCCATAAAAAGTTCTCTTTTCCAACTCCACTGCAGTGTTTTTCCTTATACATCACTTTCACCAAAGATATTCTCTCTTCTAAATATCTGAGTTCACTGACTATAATTTAAATATCTTCAATCCTCATTAATTTTCAGTTAGAAAATTAGGCCAGAACTGCATTCCTACTAATATGAAAAAAAATGCCTCCAGGAAAATCAAAAGAATTTTAATGACACATCTTTACGTAAATAAAACAGTCATAGAGTTCTTTTTTCCTGTTCTATTTTCATTGTGCTGGTTAAGGAGTGGGAATACACCCCTATAATCGAGCATGATTTATATAATATGCTAATTCTCAAGTGGTAGCTCACCATCAGTAACGCGAACTTTGAGAACTTTGCAAAGAATGCAATGAGGACAGGCTTTTCATGTAGGCTTCCAGTGCACAAAGAACTGTGTTTCACAATGTGTTTGCAGAGATGATGTGCTGCCTAAGCCACGCAAGGCTGGCATTCTTTCCTGTGCAGACTAGAATTAGTCTAATAATCTTATGGAGCTCTTTTAATTTCATGTTTATTGTTCCAGGACTTATCTATGTCTGGTCATAATGTTTTTGTAGTCTCTCTTCTGGTACATGTGGAAAATTGAACATGTCAATGAAGGAGAGTTTTATGAGGACTCAGTGATTTGAGCAGGGCTCCCAGTAGGCTCCTGGTATGTCTTGGTGGGCTATTCAGAATGGCCAAAAATTCACCTCTCCATTTGTCAAAGATCTGTTGGTGTCCACGCAAGAATGTTTAAAATGGCAATTAGCATTTAGCAAGCTGATTTCTGCCCCTGTTGAATTCAGAGCAACTCGGATCTCTTTGGTGAGTTGTCCTGACATGCTGACTATGGACCGTATCCACATTGAAGTAACAGAAGCTTTAGGCACCTGCATACACAGACATAATCCTGTAGAAATTTCTATTGACATATGATATTTCTAAGGTAGCCCAGACCTTGCTGATGTGCAGCCTGACCCCCTTTGCTCCACATTCCTTATCTGTCACTGAAAACAGCAAGGAAAACACAAAGCAATCTTGTACCCTGATTCAATTAATATTTTAATTTTTATGTGTGACAAAAAAATGGGGTGACTCTTGTATTCTTCTGTGCAAATACAATCCTCTTTGGAGGATTTCTCTTCTGTCTCCTGTTCTTTACATAATCATTTCAGTTGATGAGATCTCCTTCTGATCATTAGACACACTGCTTTTCTCACATGATACATGGCTTCTTACATAAAAATCTTAAAATTAGCCTAATGTTTTTTCAGTGAAGCTTTTAAGCATTTTTACTGTTGTTATGGGATATTTTTCCTGCTCAAACATACTGATACTTCATACTTTAACTTTCCCTCCACATTTTTGCTTTAAAGTGCTTTTCACTTCTGTTAACTGTTCATCTCCAGAAATATTAGCCTTCCCTTGCTGCTTATTAATATAAAAAATAGGAGGGAGCATTTATGTTTGTATGAATTATCCTAGAAAGAATTATGCACAAGCAGTTATGACCAAGACAGAAAAACATCATAACACTGTGTTGCCAGTGTTGGTATCTATCTGGAAAATTAATATACCACAGTTGAGGTAATCACAGCATCTGTGTGTGATCTATCAAGACACAGTGATTATAAAAAGCTGTTGTCTGGAAAATTCCCATCTTCTTATTCCTCTTCCAATTTGATTCCTAGCAGAAAGCTAAATGATTTATACAATTGAAATTTGCTTTTTTTTTTACTAACCAGAAAGGAGATTCAGCTCAGCAAATTAAGTACTTGCAAACAAAACAAAACAGGATAAAGGCTAGCAATAATTTAAGGTATCTGTTTCTAAACAGATGCTTGAAAAACTAATGACTTAATACCCTGCCCCTTTGGTTTTTATACTGTCATATTAAGGCTTGCTGTAACATGCTTGTAATACTGGCCAAAGCACAAGAATTTCTCTGCTGCTGCAGGCTCTAACAGTTTATGGTGACCTCATGGACTGCTCTTTTGCTAAGGCTGGGCCACCGTGTCAGTAAGAATCAGTATCATTATTAAAAGAAGATGATCTCTAATTTTTGCAAGTATTATTGAAGGCGCCTGAAAGCTGGAGATGCCTATAATTCAATTATTTTGATCATGTTTATTCCTCTTTTTTACTTCTGCTTACTCTCTTAGAATATAAAAATCTTTCCCAAGGCAGCCAATACTTGCAGCCACTCTAAATCGATCAGAAAAAGCCAAAATTCTCCTTTGTCAGTGGGCACCATTCTCATTCTACTGTGCATATATAAAGACAGTTCTAATACTCATTTTGCCAGTTTAACTTTCATCTTTCTTGCTAAGCTTTAGACTTCAAACTGAAATCATGAAGATTTCAATTAATAAAATGTTTCAGTGTTATTGAAGTAGGTCTAGACTATTTCTAACTGACAATAAATTGACAAATCCTCTCTGTGTGTGAAGTTCATGCACAGGTATGTACACAAACAGACTTGTGGAATTAAAATTTTAGAATAAGTTCTCACCTAACATAACATATATTGCAGAAAATTTCTTCTCCAAAGTATTTGATAGAGTTAGAAACAAATAGCAGGAAAAGAGCTGTGCTGCAGCAACAGAAAAAAAAATCTCAACTTTGTAGCTTTCACTATGCTTATATCATGGCAAATATCTCAAACTGAGTAAAGCAACAGGGTATTATATCTTAATATACAAAATGTAAATGTGTAAGGTTTATAATGTTCTACTTAACATATTATTAAAAGCATCCTCCTCATTTCTAGATCTGTACTGGATTCAATGCCCCTGGGGAGCATCAGGCAGTTTGTAAATCCCAGATGGTGCTAGGCATGAGGTAGGTGCTGCAGTGCTCAGCTCCACCAAGAAAACAGTGCTTCTGGGCAAATAGAACAGCAGACTCTTCAGTATTTGTGCATATTTATAACTTAAGATTTAAGCACCACAACATGCCCAAGCATGCTAGGCAGATGCTTGGATTTCTATTAATTCTGCTAATGTGCACTGTATTTATCATAATTCACATGCAGTACTGTTCTTAACACAGTAGAATATATCTTAACATTTGCTTAAACCATTACCAATCATCTCTTCAAAACTAATGTGTTAGGTTATAAAAGAAAGCAATGTGTTTCAGGAAGTCTTTACTAACAAAATGTTCCATTTGATGTTTAGGCCAAAAATCTGACAACTATAGAAACGTAGACAGTCTTTTCCATTTTAATAAAACTCCTACACACACACACACACACACACACACACAAACAAACAAACAAACAAAAAAACAAAACAGAAAGGAGATTCAAAAATAGAATGAAAACTGCCAAATGTAGATTTTTCAAACATAGTAACATTGACTATAAATTATGTAATTAATGCAAAAAGTTTTCTATCTTGAGCACATATTCTACTTGTTCACATAAGACCTTTGAAAATAAAACCTTCTGAAAAGGTACATAGAAAAGAAAATACTTCCTGTCTCTAAACAACAATTCAGGACAAATAATAATAATAATCGTCATCATCATCACTGTCATGTATGGGGGCTTGGATAGATGGATATCAAAGTATGACAGAGTATACGGAAAAAAATAGAATTTCTCTGAGAAACATCAAGGGCTCAAGCCACGTAGAAAACTTTATGAGTAGTTCATTTTATGTTCATCACTGCAAAGCACTGTGATGAACCTTGTTTATTAGCATACTTTAAAATGGCTCATGCAGTCACTGTTAACTACACTTTGTGCAAAAGCCTGCGTTTTTTTGGTCCAATATCTTTCTTCTTCCAACAGAGAGATTCTAAAATATTTCTTACACAAATGTTTGCCAGATGTTTAATTTATCAGTGACTATTGACATTATTAAAAAATAAATAGTACAGTCTTACAAGCAAACTTCTACAGGCTTTTGGGACAGAGAGTGGTACCTGCAATATCCAGACAACACGTAAACTATGGCTTATTTTTTCTAAATCTTGTCACGAATGAAAAGAAATAACCACATGGTGGCAGCAGAATACACGACATGAGGAAGGATCTGGTACCACTTTTCATGACCAAATATGTGAATTTGGAGAATAGGGGTGTTGCCTTCAAATGTCATTTATACAGTGTTCTTCACTTGCCTAGTGTGAAAAAGGAGCAGCACCAAGAACAAAGCTTCAATCGCAAATGGATAATTGAGAAAGTTCATCAAGTATGATGAAGTAGTTCACCAAGGACATTGCTGTGGGCCACCAAGGACAAACAGATCTGAGATGCAGAGTATTTGAAAGTGAAGTACATTGCCTCTTTAACAACTCCATGTGCATCCCACTGTGAAGAAGTAGGCTGGTAAACCAAATACTATTTAGATTTGAAAGAAATCAAAGTTATGCTTGTGTCATCTCATCTCCCCACTGGCTACTCAGACAGCACACATCACATTATATGTTATTACATAACTAGGGTTACCTTTGTTACTAACATGAAGAAGAGGGTTCTAAAAAAGACAGATAATCAAACGAGATAGAGAGACGCTCATATTTTTTGTACTTTTCTGTATGGACACATGAGAACAAACATCTCAAACATCATTAATACATATATCTCATTCTATCTTTGCTTGCTATTATCTCCCTTTCTCCTTCTTCCTCTCTACTTAGTATGCTTAACTTTATTCCTCATTTAGCTCCCACTGTTCTATTACTTCTAGACCCTTAGGCAACATACCTAATTGCTATAGCCTGTCGCTTAAGCAGGCCTGTCCTTCAAGTGATAGGGAACCCTGATCTTGTCACCATGTATGTTACTTTCAAAACAAGAAATGTCCATTTGCCAACAGACATTTGGATGTTACCAAACCGTTTTACAGGATTAGTGTAGATTCAGTGAGATTTGGGGGCATATGAAGTAGTTCCTCACTTTCTCCTTGCCAATTGTCCTCTACCTTGTGCCCTCTACACCATCTGCACCTTTAGCTGACCCAGTATTTTTGTGGCTGAGAGCTCTCTCCCAGGATCTTAACCAGTAGAGGATGCTACAGAACAAGGTGGAGCTTTCTTTCTTTCTTTGCCTCTTCATACTACCAAGATTAGAGCAATCTCACTTGGTCTCACCTGCCACTGTGAATCACAGCAGCACTTGATGTCATTCACCACTCTCACTTGCATATGCCCTCAGGTGATGCACAAGTACCAAATTGCCAGTTACCTTGAATTTTCAAGTCAGCCTTAGGACAGAGTAATTCAAAGCTATTAGGAGATAACTTTATACACTATGTGCAAGCAAGGTGCCTAACTCTTTCCCAGGGCACAAATAGGTAAGCACAATTTATTTTCTCTCAAACACAGCTTGTTTCTTGAGCAGGCTCATATGATTCATAGGTCCCATTTACTCCACTAGCTAAAGAGTAAGGTTGGCTTGACCTCTTCCTCCCTATCAAAACTTATTCTAAAGACTGTCTTCAAACAAATGGGATTTCAGACACAGAAAGTCTGTGATCGAGGAGCAACAGTTAAAACATCAGATGGGATTTTTCTCTTCTATAGAGAGGGGGTTTGTAGCATGATGGTTTTTTTTTTGGGTGGATGTGCAATGAGCTGGAGTTGGAGTAGAGTCTGTACTCTATTAGCAAAGGACACAGAGTTCTCGGAAGTTTCATTAATCAGCTTCAACATCTCTGAGAGCGTGGATTCATAGTGTTATTGGTCCTGTTACACTGCACTGCAAATCTCACAAAATGTTGCCTCAAATCCATATGATACAGAAATGACTTCCAGATGTAGGACATCTAACCTAGAGTAGAAGAATCTACCTTAGGGGAACACATACCATTTAGATCTATTTTGCAGTATGTTTTAATTGTTTTGCATATGATAAAAATTTTGCTGCTAACTAGAGCAATCAATCAACTTCTGCGTAAAAGACAAATAAATTTGCAACATCAAGATATAGAAACTTACAACATAGATTTCTATTGGAAAAAATAAGTTATTTATGATGTTCAACTCTAGGCTGTTTATGAGTACAGCGGATATTGTCTCAAAACCTGAATATTTTCTTTTAATGAGGGACATTTTTGTAAAGAGGAAGTTTATAAGTATATCCAATACAGAGATGTTTGCCTCACTGATGCTTATAATTTTCAAATGGTCTGTTCATATGTCTAAGTAGATAATTAATAAAAGATGAATAGCATAATATCAAAAGACATCTGTGTTAGCTGCAGAAATATAATGAAGGCAATTTAGTAAGTTTAAGAACAAAACCCACAAATATTTTCTCAGTTCAAAAGACCCAAATGAATCTTCAATAAGAATCTTCTTAACTCAGTGCAGTGATTTGCACATATGGTACTTTCTACCCACAAACTTCTTAAAATACTCCTTGGGGACATGGATTGTACTACAGGTGTATTATAAAATGTCGTCATAAACAGTTGAATAAACATCTCAACAGCCACATAGAACAGTGAATAAAAGGGTCCTTAGTTCACAGAATGATCTAACCTTTAAGTGTCCTATTTGAAAGGGCATGTCTTTGATCATGAAAACATGTGAGTCAGGAAAAAGTGACCTGTGGAAGGGGTTGTCTGTAATCATTGCGCTGTGAACTGTAACTGTCAATTTTGACAAGGGGCCCACTCCCATGTCTGGAAAACTTGGTGGAAGATAAATCCTTTGCTTACTCTTTTAATGGTCTAGACCAACCCAATTGTTTGAAGAGATATTTATTAAAAGATCCATTTATGGATAAGATACTGAATGTTCTAAATGTAGGTTGAGAATTATTGCTGATCCTGAATTGTAACACAGAAACAGAGAATAACACTATGAAATTAAGAGGTAGCAAATTTAAAAGCTAGTGACAGTGAGTACTTTCTCTGGGCACTCAAAATTGTACATACCGTCAAGGGAAAAATAATGCAAGGCTGGAAAAGAAACTAGACTTGTGCAGATAGCAAAAATTCTAGAGTTATAATTGCTACTGCTAAAATTTTATTCCAGAATAGATTGTAAAATATGCTTCAGGGTTCAGATCAATATCTTACTAATAAATAACAAGATGAAGCAAAATTTATAGGAGCTGACTGTTCTTTGAAAGTGTCTAGAATTGCCTTCTGTTAAAAACAGTAGATGAAAAATCTTTGAGTTTTACTGAGTATGGCAGTTGTTGAATAAGTACTGTTTGTAAACTTGCTCATTGCTTCATAGGGACATCTCTTCATCAGAAACATTTTAACAGAGATTTCTCCCAGCTGCAAGAGAAGATATAACAATCTCAGGGAGTTAGTCCAAGGTTAATCTAATTCTGGTTTTACTAATTTATAACCTTGAGAGTGTAGGTCTTGGGACAGGATGGATGCCCTTTATGAAGATAACTTAAGAAGTTCTGACTCACACTGTTGTTGTGAGTCACAGTAGCACTGGCAGAAACTACTAATTAGTTAACTTTACTAATTTTATACAAAAGCAATAGAAGTATGATAAAACACATTCATGGAAATTGCCCTAGAATACAAAGAGTACTTCAATGCAATTGCAATATCCTATACATTCTGATGACACAAACTGATTTTTCTATAATTAATCTTAGGCTCTTTAGAATTAATGAAATCTGCTCTGTGGGTCCTTAGATGGATCTGTTTAGGCTGGAATATTTTCTTCTGGGCATGGAGGATTCAGTGATTTTGTGCGAATGCTATCAAAATCAAATGTATGATTTTTTTTAACATTCAAAGTTTTGATTTGTTTGTTTATTGTTTTTTGTTAGTTTCTTTTTGTTGTTGTTTTGTTTGTTTGTTTGTTTATTTGTTTCATTATAAAATTAACCCAATAATATAACCATTTTATTTTATTTTGTTAGTAACTCAGAGAATTAGGCATAGTAATGTAGTGGAGGGAATACAGTGTAAGCTTTAATAAGATGTAATGTAATGACTGCACTTTCATTAGTTGGAGATGAATTTAAAAACTCCTTATAGAACATGCAGTTACTCAAGAGAAAGAAAAATGTATCTGCAGTGCTTAGAAACTGTTCCTGCATAATCAGAGAAAGTTCAAATCATACCCATCCCACCTGCTTTCCAACTTCAAGACTGCTAAAATGGCACTAAAATCCCCAGCTCCCTAAGCTTATCATTTACTTTCTCATAAGTTTATAGCTCAGCAGTCTTTATAACTGTAGCTGGAACATGATATTTAAACAAGGTTTATTATGTAAATACAAATATATATTGTAGAAATAAAGCTGGATCTATCTTGAATTGTTTTACATCTTATTATTAAATTGCAAATAATATTAATTTAAGTTTATTTAACGTTAACGATATTTCAGCTCAATTGATGTGCTATTAAAATCAGATTTGGATGGTAGTAGTCAGTGGAATATCTAATTGATCATCAAAAAATCAAAATAAATTGTTCAACTAGTGCTAGAAAGAGAGCAGGAAAGAACATCAGAGTAGTGACTGAGGCACGTCAGACGTAAATGAGAAATTAACAAAGGTAATGAACATAATTTATTTTCCAATCTAGCCATAAAAGTAATAATTCCAAACAGAATTTCTTAATTAGACTTGTATTTTCCCTGCAGACCAAAATACTTGAAGCTGGCTGTGTTCTAAGGTAGAATCCAGCTAGGTGGCCTTTGTGGCCTCAGATCAGCCTCTTTAGTTTTAATTTTTGTTTAAAGTAATAAAAATAAACATTAAAACTTTTTAGTATGGGAAGACAAATACATAGGTACTCCTCAGGGATGGAGAATGGAGAAAATACTGATCAGTGTCTGTTAATGACACTTTGTTGATGAGGGGAAGGACTGCACTTTCAGTGAATTTCAATTATTCAAACCAACCTTTGTCTGTCAGATCTCTATCTTCAATCCTGACTCTGCTTCCTAGATGGATCTTGGCCATGCACTGAAGGTAATTTTTCTCTGGATGGAACACTTGGCTACATGCTTTGCTACTGTCATGCGACCTATCTTCAGAACCACCTCCTATTATCTTATATGTTTTGGGCTGTTTTGAAGGACCCGTCCCTGATTTCTGTCTCCACGTGTGAAATTACAGAAAACTACAGCTCCCATCTCACCAGCCCTCTGGGAGATGCTTATCCTTGCTGCGCTCTGAAAAAAGGAAACACTAGAAAGCAAATTTAAGAAGTTAACAGTCACTTATACAAAACATAAAATACTGGCAGAGAAAGCAGAGAAAAGCAAATACAGAAACTTTGAAGGCTTCAAATTGCTGCAGAAGGTAGGAGAGCAGTCCTGGAAGAGAAGCAGCATATGGTTTGGGTGTCCCAGTCTTGGATTTCTTACTACCAAATTCAAGAGAATTGGTAGGAATAAAAACAATTTTCTCGAACTGGCATCTTCCCAACATGGGTATCCTCTTTAACAGAAAGTCACGAAACAGTAGCAAGAACAGGAGATAACTCTAAGTAACATAGAAAGTAAGTATGTGAAAAGCGAGAAAAGGTAGCTTTTTATCTTTTTAATCAAAATGTGTTCTTTGTAGCATATTTGACAATATCCTGAACTGTATCCTATTTCTTTTAAAATGTTCCAGCTATAATAGAGTAGAAAATGCAGAATAAAAGTTATCGCTAAGTTTATTAAAGTTTGAGTGAGGAAATGAAAATAGAAATGAGTTTAAAATTATGGTCATTTTTCTTTATGTAGCCTATCAGGTATTCCTCCTTCTGGCAGGAAATCAAAACAAAAAACAAAAACAAAACAAAACAACCCCCCCTTCCCCCAAAAAAACAACAACAACAAAAAACGTTCATTTCCAAGCTGATGTAAGAGGAAAAGTGATGTATGTGGTATTCCAACTTAGTAAACTTTCTGATCTGGAGAAAGTAACACAAGTTTCCATAAATGAAGATAAAGATCAAATTTTACTGAATTTCAAAAAGTATTTTCTTGGAGTTGTTCCAAAACTTTTATGTCACAGTAAACAAAAAGGAATGGCTTTGGATTTTTGTTTGTTTGCTTTTGTTTGTTTTTATAAGCAAACGGGTTTATGTTCATTCCTTATTCCTTCTACTTCTCCAAACATCTAGATGTGTCCCATATATTTCACAGCAGTAAGGATATTACCCGTAATCTTTCTACATTGTTCTTAGATTTCCTCTACCTGTTCAACCTCTACTCTTATTTTTTCACACAATCTTTTTATTTTCTCACACTTAATCTTCAGAGTTCTCACATTTTTTCAGCTGCAACCCTCCCTGCAACCTTTCTACTTTCATTTGTGACTCACCTGCTCCACCCGCTTGTTCCTTCAACCTCTGCCCACGTTTGGTCTGCCAGGAGTGCTTCAGCAAAGGTTGGATGTTGACTGATTGGGCTATATTCGTTTTTATTTGGATCCTTTCTTTCTCTGCATCTAGGCAGCCAGACAAAAGGAATAAAGATAGTTATAGTCATCTACTTTCACAGTAGTCAAATCAACTGAATGTTTTTGAAATCTCTAGACATTGGCTGAAAATAGCCTAAATTGCTTTAAAAAGTTACTAGGAAAAGAAATAGTGCTAGTAGCCAGTGAAAAAATATGTTCATATAAACCCAGTTTCTTTAGGAAGCCAAGCTAAAAATGACCATTAAGTGGGAACAGTATCTGGCCATTTAAATTTAGTATGTTCAACCACTGAGTAATTCAAAGCTGAGGTTACTGTGAAGGGTTACTAATCCTTGGGCTATAGATTTGCTGTGTTCAGTCAGGCAATTAGAGCAGCTACCAGGAAGAGTAAAACTTTCATGCTCAGACATGAAACAGATTTGCTAAAAATTGATTAATGTCATATCCTTGCAGTATTAAAGATAGATAACAAGCTTCTGGCTGCACTGTTTAAAATCTTGCCAAGGAACATCCTTGCTGTTAGCAGAGCCACTATATTTCGTGCAGAATTAAGCAAACAAACAAAAACCATTCTGGCCCATAGGCTAACGTGACAGATGCCTCCAAAATCATTCATTATGGGGCCAGATCAGTCCATGGATATTAAACATTGAATATTGTTTTGTTGCTAATTTGGGGTCAAACAATGATGTGATGCAGATCTCCTTTAGCTTTTTTCAATTAAATTCAGGAGCACAGTTCATTCTATCCAAAGTCTTTAGCTGAGCATCAAATATGGGATCTTTCGTAGTTTATTGCAGAAAGGGACAAGTATATGAAGGTTGCTTTACTAAAGAGAGAGATAAAAATAGAATGATGACAAAGGAGAGAAAATGACAGGCTGAGAGAAAATTCAGTTTATCATTTCCTGTAACAATATTTATGCACAGTGTTGATAGATCTCAGACCTCTTAGTTTAGTAACTCATTGTGAGAAAAGAAAGTATGACACAGAAACGTGATTCTTCTAAGTGAATAAGCTGGATTTTTCAGTGAAATATCTAATTGACTCCAGCTTTTTATTTAGAAAATGTGTTGACATTAGAACTGAACTTAGTCAGATTCTTCTTAGAAAGTAAATTGGAAAGTGAATAGCCAAGGGATGGTGAGTGGATTAGCCAGTCTACTGTCACAACACGAAGGTGGAGAAGTTTTCAGTGAACACCACAGCACATGTACATTGTGTGCTGTCTGTCAAATAAGAAAACAAATGCACTGTGATATCAGAGCTAAAAGTCTGAATAAGCACATTACACTCTGAACAAATAGTGTCAGCTGATTTTGTGTAAACTCAGTGTACAAGTATTACCAATCTGTTTTTACCAACCAGAAGTCTCAAGAAAAGAGGCACATTTTTGGGAGAATCATAAAACTTCCACAAAGTTTGATGGAATGTAGATAGATATAATAAAACATATTTTTATTATTTGCGTTACAAATAATGAAAATACATGTCTGTATCTCAAATATCTGAATTATGTAAGTAAAACGGATGGGGCCAGGTTCTTTTTGGCAGTATGCAGTGACAGGACAAAGGGCAACAAGGAAAAACTGAAACATAGGAAATTCTATACATACATGAGGAAGAATTTCTTTACAGTGAGGTCCCTTCTGACCCCTAGGATTCTGTAATTCTGTGGAAATCTCTGAATATTAATCTATATCTGAATTAAGCAGTAACTAACAAAAGTAAGGTCCACATCTTACACACATCTTTTGGCTTTGGAAGAAGATTGAGAAGGGTTTATGTCATATTTTATGTGGACTGCATCACTCAACATAAATGACCAGCAGGACCACTTTGATCTCTGAGTTAAGCTGTACAAAAATAAACGATATTTTTAAGGCTAATTAACTGGGGGATAAAAATCAATTCTTTTATCAAGCAGCAATATTTATGATCCCAGAAAAACAACAGTTTTGATGTTGAGGATGGTCTTCTAATGTCTGTGGCAAAAAAAACGATTACTGGACACCCTCAAATTGTCTCATATTGTGACTTATTCAAATTCACAGACAAAAGTGAGGCCTTTATACCTTGACTATTTGCTGCCATAAAGAAATACTTAAACTTACCCTTTCTTTTACCCAACTTAATATTTTCATTTAAATAAGATTCTTTCCACAGAAAAGTATGTTTCATGTATCTGCCTCTGTTTAATGTTAGGAGATCTGCTGTGTATTCAGCTAACAAAATAAAGTATTGTGAAAATTAACATCAAGAAAGTCCTCAAGTGAGTTAGAGGGTGGATTGCATAATAAGAATCTGAGATCAAGGGCCTAAGCTGTAATGGTCCTCTTCTAAGGGCATATTTATACTACATTTGTGCAAAGCAGTAGAGAATGTTATTCTAGAGTAAATGTCTGTGATGCAAGAGAGGATCCTCACTAATGAATCAGAAGACATTTTATATATAATACAGAACCCTGTAGTTGCATCAAAAAATGTTACATATGTAGACAGCTGGAGAATTATGAGGAAATAGGAGCTGCGCATACAAGATGAGCAGATGGATATCACAGTACAGATAACTTTAGCAAAAATCATACCTATCAGCCTTATTTTATTTAAGTGCTTCAATATGAACAACAGCTCCAAAAAAAAAAAATCTCCACAGTCACTATGCTTTGTACATAAATGCAAATACTTCCAAAGATGAATGCATATATCAAACAAACAGGCTCTGATGTTATGTCATTTTAGTAGTTTAGAATATAAAATCGGCCAATCAAAACCTAGTACATTCTCCATTCCAGGACCCTACCACAAGGGCAGTTATATCCATGGTATAGGCAATTCACCTCAGCTATCACTTCATCAAGAAGTAACCATTCTGAAGACTTGCTCAACTCTATATGCAGTTCAAGCCTTTCACTGTCTTATGCTAATGATGTGCTTGCTTTAATTGTAGTGGCCTGAATTTGCATACCAATAAAGAGAAATAATTTCTTTGATCTGAAGTAACATCTTTAAGGACTTATTCTACTGGAAGATTAACAGAAAAATAGAAAAAGTGGCTTTTTATCACTTGTGAAGAACTTCACCAAGACTGTGGCAGCTTTCCTCACTAAGGTCAGCAAAAATCTGTGCTTACAACACATTACCACAATCTGCAGTTTTAACAAGCTATTTCAAAGAAGTTTTGAGAGAGTGAGAGTTATGAGTTGAAAACTTACCCTAGGGAGGAATGCGATTCCATCAAGAACATTTTCCTGAGCAGAAGGAAACAAGTGGGGCACAGCAGGCATCAGAGCTGCAACTGAAGATGAATGGGCCCAGAACACTTCTGGGAGTGAAACTGGAGACAACTGGACAACACAAAGGAATCAGATTTACAGTAGCCAGCTGAGACCTACTTTTTCTGTGACAATAGGTGTTAGGACACGAGGAAGCTAGCTTCTCTGCTTATTGCTGCTCTCACTACACCCCTGGGAGGCGTATTTGCTGATGCCTATCAGTTTGTGGAGATCCTTGTGCTTTCTAATTCAAAATGGAAGTGTCACAGAACATTTATGAAATAGGGACTCTTGATGTTTACAGACCTTGAGCACAGAGCTCCTTGCATGCATAAACGTATTCATTCCTAACCCCTTTCTCAACAAGAAGCAGGCACTGAATCATTCTCATCCAAATGTCACTGAACTTCTCCTGGTTTAGGCTGCTGGCAGTTCAGCTCTCAGAGCCAGTGTCCAGGGACACATAGTTCTAATAAATTTGATGGAAATAACATTGCCATTTGATTGACACAGTTAGTGACGGCAGGTATCAAGCTTGAAGTCCATATGACTGCTTAGTTGCAAGCTCAAATCCTCAAAAGCTAAATATTATCAGATTAAAGAAAAAATCCTGTGCTTTTTACTGTTCTCACTGTTCATTTTTTTTAAGTCTGTATTTTCTTTTTCAAAACAATTTATTGCTTGTACTAAATAGTAAATGCAGTCTCCTGCTGACAGATTCCATCTAACTGCACTGATACTATGAAAAAAAAAAAAAAAAACACATGGAAAGATGTGGGCATTTCAGCTATATCTGTAAAACATAACCGATTTTATTTTGGGTAAAATAATGGTTAAACTTCAGTTGAGTAGCAAACTGGCACTAACGTTTCTGAGTACTACAATGAGTTCTGAGGCTCTATATAAAGATTTATTTAAGATGCATGAAACTCCTTTAACGTTGTTTTAGAAGAATTTTTGTCTGCTGGGAGCTAGCAGTGGCCATCATGATCTTCCCATAAAGCCTTTCTGCTGAAAATGTCTGAAACACTTTTGGTCAGCCCAAATCATTGATATTAGATCAATAATGTGCAGCTGAAAACTTTGAATGATTCATCTGTTATTTCTATGGTTTTATGCTGTGGAGTTAATAAATTTACAGAACTGCAGTCCTCTATAAACTGAAGTTACCTAGTTACCCCAAAATCTCAGTGCTAGACAGGAAGATTATTCATGACAGTGTTTAGCATGCAAATGTCACTAGCGTTTTTTGTGTTTTTTTTTTTCTTCCCAAAATAACATAAAGTATATAAAGCAATCATTCAGTTTTGGTGTGTGTGTGTGTGTGGGGGGGGAGAACTGAAATAACTCCATAGATCGGTAACAAAATTGAACACGTTTAGTATAAAAGTTTTGCTGTGCATGTAGCCTGGTATCTTGTTAGTTGTGCCAATGTTCGAACAGGCTTTTCAGGGAATCTTGTGGAAATCAAACTAGCTAAGATGACATGAGCATGAGATCTAAGAATCTAAATAATCTCGCTGATCTCTAGGTAGCCATCTGTAAGCTGTATGAAAGAGAGCTGTGAAATACTTAGACAAATTTGGCCAGACTTCAGAGGTTTACACAGCACTACTGTAATGTTTGACTTGCTTAGCTGACAACTTGTGTTTTGAACATCCACTGTTCATAACGTTTTTCCTGAATTGTAAGATTTGGGGGATAGGAACCTTTTGTTAATTCTGCATTTGCACAGCAGTTGACAGTAAAGGAAGAGGAGCTATTAGATAAACTGATTAACTAGGAGATATTCTACCGTTCCTGTTAAAACTGAATCTTGGTTTTCCTTTTCTGTGACTGGCTTTTAATATTTGATAATGACAACATATTTCAAATAAATAAAACTGTTCTCACTTGTATAAGACAAACCTATACAGCTCTGACATGATTATTTTTGTCAGTCTACAATATGGACATCTATATCTGAGCCTTTTGCCATGAAGTTCTTTGAATCATTAGATTCATTAGAGATTAATCAAATCATTAGAGAAATATATACATTTCTAAGGTATCTTAAGCAA
Organism: Callipepla californica brunnescens; assembly: GCA_023055505.1. Taxonomy (NCBI): domain Eukaryota; kingdom Metazoa; phylum Chordata; class Aves; order Galliformes; family Odontophoridae; genus Callipepla; species Callipepla californica. The sequence goes on along the minus strand of JALIRH010000003.1, from coordinate 20,806,994 downwards.
ATACCTAAAACAAATTCGTTTCCCTGGAAAGATATTTCTTCTCAATTATAAGACAGAGGTATGATAGAGTATCTCAGACACAGAAGTACGTGTTTTGGATATCTGACATAAAGGAAAAAGTTCACACAGTTTGCCTCATATCTTTATCTGCAAAGCAGTTGCTTCATGACGTCTTGAAATTTTTGATTATTTAAGCTTAGTGTTCTGCATTTGTCCTTACTGAATTGCATCCAATTTATTTAAATGATTTCCGTAATTTGTCAAGATCTTTTTAAGTCTGTCCTCATATATATTTACAGACCCTCACAGCCTGATGTCATTGGAAATTTAATAAGCACACTACACTATTTAATCATTGACTACCTACTCAATGATTCAAGTCACTAATGAGAACATTGATGAGAACCGGGCACAAGACTGATCTCTGCAGAGCACTACTCAATACAAAATGCTACTCAACAAAGAACCATTAATGACTACTAAACATGGTTTCCTAACCATTTGTGCAACTGTTTAACAATTTCGTGAAGACTTCACCTGCTTATTTTGTATAAGAAAATGTCACATAAAATGGTTAAAAAACGATTGTGAGGTCTAGATATATTACCCTATATATTCAGTACTTCTTAAGAGCAGGGAAGAAAACAGAAATTGCAATTTGTTCCTGACAAACTTATATTGGTGGTTGTTCATCATCTAGCAATTTGTTGAATGTTTATGAAAGAGTATGTTTTCAAATAATTTCGTGTTTTTATTATTGCCAAAATTGAGATAATTGTTCCATAATTCCCAGTTCACCTTCCACCTCTCTTAAAAATAAATATTATATTAGTCCTTTTTTCTTCAGGATCTTACTCCAGATTGAGTAGCCCTATATATCTGTGAGCAGTCTTCTAGACTTCGCTTTTATGCAAACATTGAGAAGAAAAAGGAATTTCTTGTAGGGAATTGGTGGGAACTGTAGGGAACTTCTTTCCCTAATGTGGAACCATATAGGATGAAAAGAAAAAGCAATATTCTCAGTCTTATGTAAAAATTTTAGGGGAACCTGTTCACCGATGATTGGAAGATAAATTTTATGAGTTCCAGGGAATTTCAAAGAGCGTAATTCCATAGTCTCTGCTCAGTTATTTCATTTTACCCCACGTTCTTGTCTCTTTATCAGGCCTACTCTAAAACATACATTCATTGTGCAAAGAAAGATTTTCCATTTTATGATGTCTGATAAACTCTACTGTTATTGACACTAAACACTAAAATTCTTGTACTCTCTTCATTATAAGATTCAGTTGAATGTTCATGACAGTACATTAGTGTTTTAATGCCACTCATTTGTCGTTCTAAAGAAATATGTTTATATATACAATGCAATTGATTTTTATTCACCTTGGAAAGGCAGTAAACTGAGTAAAAATTCAATCTACAGTAGAATTTATAGAGTACACAAAGATTTTTTTCTCAACAAAAATAAATTTAACTGTCAATTCCTTTGTAGATTTAGGAAATTTTATCATTTGTGGTATTTATAATGCAGATATCTCCTCTATTCATGGAATGCTGAAACATAGAAAAAAACTACTCTCATCTCTGAAAAATTCTCTGCAAATGTTGTTCATAATAATTCTGCCTGTGATAAAAGTACCCAGAACTATTTTGAAATAACTGTTCATAGAACGGATTCAAAGAGTTTCAAAGAATTTTAATTCTCTCATATTCTTAACAAAGTATGGCCATGCTTACAAATCTCAACAGCAATGAACACAGACTCTAAAACCTTTTGTGTAGAACTTGCACAGCCCAGGGTGCTAATAGACATGATGTGGTTCATCTTCTATCTGGAACCAAGAAGGCCAATAGCAGTCCAGCCTGTATGAGCAAACATGGAGCCTATGAATCTGGGAAAGTGGTCCTTCCTCTTTATTCAGCACTGATGAGACCACATTTGGAGTGCTGTGTCCAATTTGGGCTCTCAGACATAAATCTACTGAAATGAGTTCAGTGAAGTACATCAAGCTTGTCATGGGCTGGAGTGCATGGCATGTGAGGAAAAGCTAAGGAAACTGTGGTTACTTAGCCTGGAAAAGTCTGAAAGGGGACATAATCGTTGTCAACAACTAACTAATAAGAAGAAACTGACAAGTCAAAAATAAAAATTATCAGATGCACAACAGGCATCAGACACCATGAGAGTTGTATTGTGATTAAAATGAAGGTGAGCTCTTAGATTCTGAGTACTTGTAGAAAATTTTCATAAAAGTCCGTTTTTTGTCAAAGCAAAAATAGTACTGTATCTTAAATTAGTTGTCTTTTATTATTTATTTCCTATTTTGTCTAATCAGTTGAAAGTATTCTACACTTACATTCTTATTTATTTTCCCACATGAATTTTTGCTTCACATATCAATATTGAACATTATATTTTCTAGAAGTATACAGTAACTTCAATTTACAAGGAACATTGCATAAATGTTGAATCATATTTCCTGAATATAATGAAAAAACAGGCTATCATTTAAATAATATTACATTTGAAGAAGAGAGGAAATAATACAGGAATAACAGGAAATTCTGCACTGATCTTTTTAAAACTAAATAATTTCCCGTATCACTTGGAATCTAACTTATAATGAATGAGGTCACTTCATATTATTCATCACTGAAAATTCAGGAGGGCTAAATTTGCTTCTTTTCCTTTAGTATCACTACTGTACTTCTGGGAAAAATAATTTGACATTCATGTCAAAAAATGAATATGGAGCAATTTGACAGATCTCTCTGGGAAGATCAGAGAGGCTCTATTACATGAAGAAAACAGAAATAAGGCAAAGAACAGAATCTCTTAGCAGAGGAAAAAAAAAAAAACAGGTGCTAATTACCCTGCAATTTCTTAGTACTGTACTTCATCTTGCATCAAAAAAGTAAAGCTATGTACTGATCCACATAATTTGTTAAGTCAGGTGGAGTTTTTTCAAGATCTGATTAGTTTAATGAGCATGTAATTTCATTCACAGCTCCATCTACCTAATAAAGGGCAAACGCATGATTGAACATCCAATGTTCAGAACCAAAATCATGTTAAGTGGCTAAATCCTATTTTTTCTTTTTTAAATCTTTCATGCAGGAGGCACATGTGAAGGGTGATCTGGCCGTTCAGGACAGCCCTTGTGGTTCTCTTTAACTAATTGTTGTTTCAGTTAATCTCATTCTCCTTTATGTTCCTGTGTCCTTTTAATTTTGAAAGCAGCACCTTGCATGAATAGTATCTCTTACAGATAGTAGTTCCAAAAACTTTGGGGAAATCAGCTGGTGTCTCTGCAATGAGTCACAGAGCTGCATAGAGAGCAAGTATGCTCTGCTCATTTTAAACTAATTACATCACGGAGTTCATAGTGGTGTTTGATAACCCACTCAGAGTACTGGATGTGGTGGAGATGCTGATCTGCTGGCAGTGTAACTGAAGCCCATCAAAAATAAGAACCAGAGTAGGCAGTGAAGACATTCTGTGGCAAGAAAACTTATCTGAAATGAATAGTTTGAAAATAATATGTTTCTGCCTGAGAGGCAGACAGACCACATACAGGAGAGTTTCCAAGAGAACAGCATGGAGGCTCAGGAGTAGGAGATGTGACTCAACGTGTCTGCTGCCAGAAAAATAACATTTAGCTCTGACTACAAAATCAATTCCTTCTATTAGCAACTTCACCAGAATGCTGGCCACCCTCTTTTGAAGACAAATGCACTCACCAGTCCAGCAGTCTCTGTGGGCAGAGCAAAAAGACCATACACATGGGAGTTTGAAAACACACACACACACACAAATGCAAGAAGAAATCTACTGTCTAATTTTAGTTTGACCAGTGTCGCCTTGGTAATAGCCAAATAAACACAAGGAAAGATGGCTGGGTTTAATAGAGTACCATTCAGCTGATCTTCTTGCCAGAGTCAGTTCCAAAAGAACATTTCCAAGCAAAGATTTACAGAACTTTTAGCAGCTCTTCCAGAAGCTCTTCTAACCAAAATGAATCTCTGTAAGAAAAACCTAGAGATGAAAAAGACCATCAACTGCTATTCCTATTTTTCATCACTTCTCTTTCTAAGCAGAAATTCGTCCTAATAAAGAAATTCATATGAACTTTAAAGAGAGAAAACAAGAGAGAGGAGGAAAGTATACGAAATGTATGACTTAACCACATACAGTTATGAAAACAAATGCTGTTCTAAACAAAAACAGATCGGTATTATTAATCAAAGCATAATAAAATCAGTCATTTTCAAATGAAACATTAGCCACAATTCAATGTATGATAGATTTTAAAACAAAGAAATCTTTATAAATAAAACTCACTTTCATCAATTAAAGAAACCAACAGACACCTACATTACAATTTAGGGTGTAGTAAAACATACTGTCCAATAGAATTTTGTGTAAAATTTTGCACTTCTGTAAAGAGTCAATCTTTGGCCTTGTTAACTAATAGAGAGCTAGGTTGTGCTGGTGAGTGTTTTTTTGGAAAAATGTTTTAGGTCTTTCAATTTCAAAAAGTAGTTAAGCTTTGATTAAAAAATAAAGTGTCAGTTGAATTATCTAATATTCTGCAGGGAAACAAGGCTAGAATAAAAAATCTGCAGTAAAAAAAGATATAAGGGGAAAAATATAAATTGAGATACCTGCCAGATACCAAATGACAGCTCTGTAGAGATCTTCTTAATTTTAGCATGTAAATTTAAGCGCTGGAGCAAGTCATTCAGACTACCTCTATTGTCAATGAAAAGAGATAGGCATATTGAAAAGAGGATTTATCCTATCTGACTTTGATCCCATTATGAGATGAATTTGCTCTCTAAGGAATTTTCTTTTTTTTTTTTTTTCTGTTGTTAAATGGGATTGACTAGACGAATAGCTTAAACTGTAAGTAAATGAATGCTTCAAGTTAGATGTCTAATTTTATATAAAATACAAGGAGCATCCAAGGATATTAATTCTTGCAGTTCCTGGTTCTTAACCTTACATTTTTGCCACCAGTGAAATATTCTGATGCACCTCTCTTGCCCTGAATATAAGAGAATCTTCAAAGTCTTGTATGCTCATACTTGCTTGGTAAATATATATATATATATTTACATTCTGTCAGTGTTAGTGACTAGAGTCCATGAATAGTATTGACTTCAACACAGCTCTGCATGGAGTTCCTGATCATTACGTTCTCCATAAGTGTTATTGGAATATGAAGGCTATCGACTCACTTGACAGAAAGAACTCGTCACACACTTTTCCACATGAAAAAAAGATACAGCAACTGCAGTATTACTCTTTTCATCCCTGACAAACATCATACACAATTATACTTCAAAGGCTTTTTAAAAAATAAAAAAAAAATAAAATCAGCCATCTACTAGCCTGGCTCTACAAAGCTTTATTTCAGCCTGGTGCTGCAGAGGGTTATTATATTTTTTAAATTTTCAAGTTTATTTTCTATCTTTATATTATATATAACTGGGTATCACAATTAACCTTCCATTTGAGATAATTATATTGAATGTTTCAGAACATTAGTTCTGGACACTATTGGATACAAAATTCTGCGGCTCAAGATCTGATTCTTTTCCCAGTTTTAATATTAAGGCTGTCAAAATGTGGAAGTTAAAGAGCATCTAATCTAGTCAATTAATGAATAATAATAATAATAATAATAATAATAATAAATAGAAGTAAAGAATGTAGAAGCATTTATTTTTGAAATGATTGTAGCTGAAGAAATGAAAATTAATAATAAGACTTGTCAGGAGAATGAGAAAAAAATGATCGATCAGGGTCAGTAATTAAAATGCAGGAAGAGAGCTCAAGAAAGATAGATCTTTGTAAAGATCTGTATAGCAGAATTTCTTTCTACATTATAGACATTGCACACAAAATTGTCCCCAAATTACATTTGAATAGCAAAGGTTTCAAAACAAAGTCTTGCAAAAATTAATACTAGAAGATATTCAGTCAAGTATTCTCAGAAAAATAAAGCACACCTTCTGAACACCTGATGGGGACTTTCAATCATCACAGTCTGGATATGGTGCAAACTGTCTGATGTTTAGATGGGTTTCAAAAATATTACTATGAACCAAAAAATAACCCCACATATTTTTACAGTTTGGAACATTTTTATAAACAATTAATTCCTCACTTTTAAGCATTCTGAGCGAGGAGAGAAAGAACTTCTTGTTTGTTCATTTTTTATTTCATCAATAATTGCTGGTTATAAAAGTTGGGTTATGTTTGAGGTCTTTTGTACACAGATAAAAAATAATTCTAATCATGCAAAGAAAAATAAGTATAACGAGTAACAATTAATTATAGAACACAATGTAAAGAAAAGATAAAGTGGAACCAGATATTTGGTGGAAAAAAAATAGAATATAGAGAAGTGAGTTGATCAAAGCAAAGCAGAAATTACAAAACTAGTGATTTTAAAGCCCAGTGCTTCTTATCTCCTGGTCACTACTGCACTGAGTCACAATGCTCATTTCAGAGAGATTTGGGTAAGCATCTCTCTTCCCCCTGAAGAAAAATGTTTCAAGCACCTCGTATACATAATGGCATTACAGAAGCCATTAAATCTGAAGAGGAAAAGTAATAACATGTAGTGTTAGGATTAACTCTAGAACGAAAGTAGTAACAATTTATATCATAATAATTAAAAGTATTTTTGTTTCATGTTTGAACTATGACCCCTGTCTACTGCAATTCCTGTTAATATGAAAAATCTACTTGTACTAAAATTTACCAGGACAATCCCATAGTCATGGCTGTAGAAAACATTGTCTTCACATTTAGTTCCTAATGAAAAAAATTTTGGTTGCTGGAAACTACTCTTAAATCCCATGTAATAGATTCTCATTTTTTTCACAGTACAATTTGTAAATTGAAGCTACCTACACCCCTTTAAAGACAGTTGTTACCTACTTCACCAGCAAGCTTCTTACAAGCAATTCCTGAAGCCTAAACTCCAATTGGGTTTTTAAGTTCCTTGGAAGTGTGATCACAGAATTATGTTGTTGTTGTTTTTTTATTTTTTACTTTATTTTTAACTATTTCAGAACATCAGCATATCTTGAGTACGTGTACACAAAAAGATGCATGATAATATACATATGTAATAACTCGTTGAGAATTAGACAAAATAGTGGACTAAATCAGAATTAATTTTATTCATTAGATTATTTTTTACTCATTAATTTAGGTTCCTAAATGCCTGAAGAAAAGAGGCAGAAACTATTTAAGTCAGAACATCTGTAAATTCTGATCCTTTCATTAGTGGACTCACTTTCAACTTGCTTACATTTTGAGCCTTAGTTCTTTACCATTTGATCAGTTGAAACAGTTGGTTTTTGTTTTTGTTTTTGTTTTTGTTTTCAAATCAATGGAGTAAAAGAATAGTCTGTTTGTTTCTCTGACAGACCACAGTCACATTGCCATATTTGTTTAGATTTCTTCTTGGAAAACTTGTCCTACTATCAGAGATCAGACTAACCGTTTCAGTCTGTCTCCACTGAGACACTAAGAGCATTTTTGAATGGTTTTGAACTAGGTGTTAACAAAGGCTGCTGTTAGGGTTTTCGATTTCTCTTTCTTTACTAATCCCCCCTCCCCATCAAGCAGACTTCACCAGAGACCTGGCACATGTCCCAGCTGCTCTTCATCTCTTGATGAAGGAGTTAGAGGGTACTGCACTCGGGGCTATGGAGACCTGCTCCTCCCCCAAGATTCATCCTAGCTAAACTACTCCTTTTCTAGTATCCCTTTGAATTTAAACATCGCACCTCTGATCTGTTCCAGGACTTTGTAAAACAGAAGGGAAAGCAGACAGAAGAGTGGAGGCAAACTGAGACTACTTCTGCTCCTCCCTGTGATGATGCAGAAACCATGAAAGCAAGGTTAATGTGGAAACTGTGAGACTTGTATATAATAGTTCTAATAATTTGGTGTTGTTTTATGCTTGCATTTAGACATACAGTTGATGTGCCATTAATCTTTGAAATATCCATTTACTGCCTCAGTGAAACAAATTCAACAGTGTTTATTCTGCCTTTCAAAAAAATCTTATTTACTGAGATCATATCAGGAAACACAAAGTTGCATTTCTTCCTGTTTCTGTACTCTGTACACCTATTTATCTCTTGGTAAATTCTGTGTGTACAGTACAAAGGAAAACATATTAGAACTAATCTAAGGGGACATACTGAAATACGTTTTTATTTTAAATTTATCTATTAAAAATATCAAACCCATTTTGATGTGAAGGCTTTTGCTGGCATTTTCTTTCTTTTTTTTTTTTCCCCTCACTTTTCTTCTATTTTTCCTTCTATAAAATACAGAACAATAGAAGAACTTCTGCTAGCTTTGGTTTCCATAACTGAGAAATATTAGGGTAAGCTAAAACACCAAGAAGGTAAGTAAAATGAAACAAACAAACAAACAAAAAAAACCATACAAAATTATTTTATAAAAAACTCCAATGAGTAATTATGTTCATGATTTCCAGTACTTAGATGGAATATAATAGACAAAACAATGAGTAAGAAAGAACCATGGGTCTATGTTAAGAACTGAAAATCCATGCACACAATTACATTTCACATGTTCAATAATCTTCATATGCAATAGCCTGAGACGTGATGCAAGTGACCAGGTGATCAAGGAGGAACCACTCTGTTGAATCTGTTCTAACAGACCAGGAAAAATTGGCGGAGTGGGAGGAAGAACAGAGTTGGGCTCTTTCAGTAGAGCATAGTGATGGGACAAGGAGCGAAGAACACAAATTGAAACACAGGAAATTCTGCCTAAATGTGTAAAAAACAAATCTGTACAGTGAAGGTGAATTTTAAAAGAAAACAAAACAAAAACAAAAGAATAGCAAGCACAGGTTGTCTACAGAGGTTATCAAGTTCCTGTCTTTGGAGACATTCAGACACAGATCAGATACATACCTGAACAATCTAGTGTAGGTAACTGTTTGACCAGAGCGTCCTACTGGATAATATCCAGAAACTTCCCACCTCATTCATTCTGTGATTATTTGTAAAATAAGTCACTTAATAAAAATAGCTCATTCAAAGAAAACTATTAAGGAAACTGAATGGGATGATCTCTGGTGATTTAAGCATTTACATTAATGAGGCAACAATGTTTGACAATTTGCGTCAAATTGACAGAGGAGAGATGAAAGGTTGGTGTGTAAAAGTCGAGGCTCAGCTAATAGCTAAATTCCTGGTTGAAGCCAGGCTGCAACACCCTGGAGGGCAAGTTCAGACATGCATATAGAAAGTATACCACTGGAGACCATTCCCAGTGGGTAACATTAAAGAGAGGCAGAGTCTGAACATGCCAGATTGTTCAGAAACATGACTTGATGAGGGGGAAGGAAAAAGAATCCTCTCATCTCTGCTATAAAAACAAACAAACAAAAGAAATACGATCAACCTGAATATGAAACATCAAGCTTTTCTCCTCATTAGCTACTATTTTTAAACATCTTTTATATAAGATACAAGCCATTAAGTGACATCTCATGTAGTTCACATGTGCTTGCTTTGAAGACTATCTCATGCCTTTATCTCTACAAAATGGTGATGTGTTTATGGCACTGCCTTCCAGCAAAGGCAGCACCACACAGCAGGACTCTAAGTTCAAAAACCATTAACGGGTATCATCTGCAGGAGAACCCGGCACCATTATCCCTCCTTCCTCAATAAGGTGGTTCTGCGAAGTCTCTATCATGAATTGTCTGACACTCTCAGGTGCTGAACAGCAGGGATTATGTGATCTTTCTCAGCAGAATTTCAGCTCCATAACCACCAAAATACCCTACTTGGTGTTTTAGAAACTTGTATCTTCCAAACTGTTCCCCTGCTGAGGAAACACCATTTGCTGGTAGCAGTCACTACTGTCTCCACGTGGGCTGAGAAAACTTCCTTCTGCCAAGGAGTTATGGTAGGTGGACGACAAAAGTAAAAACAAGCTGTGGTTATTCAACTTCTCAACACAGGAATTTCAAAAATGAGGTTCAGTGTTTACCATCTTGTTCTTTGAAAGCTTCCTCTCCTCTCCCACCCTCTGCCGCATCTGAAACAATTGTTACTGCTGGCTGTACACTCACAGTTCTGTTGCTGGGGAGTAGCACATATATATATTGTATCACAAATTATACATTTGTACTTCATCAATTTTCTTCTCTGTTTTTGGTAACTTGCCGTTTGAATATGCTGGATTTCAAGCAGAGCACAACCTCAAGTTGTCTGTTATGCTTCTTCACTTTGGAAGCATTAGTTTAGAACCAACAGGAGTGAAGAAAGATTAAGGCAATTTCATTCCATTTGGGTGAATTTAGATGGTAACAAGACTTAACTCTTTTACCAAGATGGTGTTTGGAAAAAATGATGCAACTGTTTAGTTCTTTCACAGCTGTTCTTACTAGCTGAACTCAAACAGTTTGAGAAGACTCATTTCCTTTTTCAGAAATTAAAAGGAAGCATCTAGAAAAATAAAATCCCAAGTTGCTGCCATCTCTAAAGAAATAAACTGGTTTTTTATTTTTAGTTTGTTTGTTAGGTTGTTTCCATTTCTGAGGCATAAAAATGACTACAATTGAAATAAACTGAGTGACAGAACTATTCCATAGAACATTCTTCACCTTTGGCTCGTCAAAAAGCGTGCTTCTAATTTCTCCAAAAAGAATGTTCCCCTTTCCTGATCAGTAAATTGCATCCATTCTTAACAAAATATTCTGTCTTCCCATGTCAGTAAGAAAACTAACCTAAAGAGAAGAGCTGATTAAAGCCTGTGCAGGTAAAACATAAGCAATGCACAGAAAATCCTTTTAAAGCTGTTTGATATTATAAAGGATGCAGAATGGCTGAATGTAGAAAAATGAAATTTAGAGAATAGAATTTCATTGTGATATTAGAGAGAGAACTTGGGTCACAGGCCAACTAGAAAAGAACAATTCTGTCTAGATAGTAAAGTGACATTTGAATAGACACAAGGAGAGATCCACAAACCATCAGTTACACACAATAGCAGCCAACAGAGAAAAGGAAACAAACTGAAGATGTTTAGATTTTCCTGGAATTGAAGCAATGTAGAGATCAGAAACAAATACCGAGGAGTGTAGGGCCTGAAAGAAGACTCCAGAATGGGCATAAAGCTAGTGGAAAGGGTTGCTCACACTGAAGACTCACAGACTTCTAGCAACACAGTGAAAACAAATGTGTACAACGTAATTCAGAGAACTTTCATACAGTTGCTTTTCCATAAACTATCACTACTATCAGTAGCCCATGTTACAAGTGCCAACAAGCTCATGCTTACTGAATTTTGGTATCATGAAGAAGGAATATTCTGGAGGAAATATACTAGGGAATGCTGCAAGTAGGATGTGCAGAGTGGTGTTTGAAGCAAGGCTTAAGGAGTTGGATGCAGCTTGTTAGCTCATGGAGCTGAAGCCTCAGAGAGGTGAAGAAATAGAGGGAATGGGACAATTAAATGTATTTGAATTACTTGAATATAAATGGAAGATTAAAAGAGAAGAAGAATTAAATAAATGAGGAAAAATGTCATTTTAATTTAACTAATTTTTCATATGAAACAGGAGATAAAACAAATATCAATTATTCATTGAGAACCACATTCTTTGGGTTAGATTTAAATATATATAAATGAATATGGCTTTTACACATTTAAAATGTTTATTTAATGAAAATGAATCATGTGATGCACTATGGGATTATTTAAAAATAGCAGCACTTCATGATGCAGAAAAAAGGCGGAATCTTAATAGTTGCTTTCATTTATATTTTATGTGCAGAAACCCCAGCATAAAAAAATTATAAGCTGGCTTTAATGAACTCAAAGTTATTCAAAGAAGTGCTGTTTTCTCTCTCTCTCTCTCTCTCCTTTTTTTTTCCCCTAAAACTTACTTACACTAAGATGACATGATCTTCAGGTGAGAGCATGATACTTCAAATTAGAACATAGCACTGCTCTGACAAATGAACAAAAATTCACTCTACAGTGTTCACAGGATTTCATGGCAACTTTTATATTAGCTTCTGTTGATGATTAGAAGACTTATATGACAGGACCACTTGTGAAAAAGCAAACTGCTAACTCAGTATTTATCTTAAAAAAATAGATCTGCTCCTACTGTGACTTACAGGCAGGCACAGCCCTGGAGCTTTGCAGTTCAGTCTTCCACAGAGCCTTACAGGGAGCTATGCAAAGGATAGTCATGTGAGCAGGAATACGGCCACGTCTGTACCTTGCCTTAGCAAGGGCCCTTGCAGAAATTAAAAAAAAAAAAAAAAAGACAAAATAAAAAGCCCATAACTTCTCCAGTCACATCTGACAGCTTTACTAAAGCTCTTTCTACTCTTTATGCTATGTAGCAGAAAAAGCTGCTGCACCCAATGAAAGATTTTCCATTCCAAACTCAAATGAAATAATTATTTGGGAACATCATTTAATGATATTCATCCCTCCCCCAGCTTTGATCATTTCTAGTGGAATTATTCATTCAATATGCGATTTATAAACACATTGGCAATAAAGCAGTAACAAACACACAAAGAAGGCTGAGAATACCATGTCCACCGATGTTGCAGGGGTTATGTTCTTTGTGTATGGCTTATGGTGAACTAGTATGGAAACTATTATGGAAAGTGTTTAGATCAGACTAATGAACTGCATTCCTTTCTTTATTTTAATAAATGATTATACTTTTATAAAGTATCTAATGCTCATCCAAAATATTTTTCCCCCATCTTACATGAAGTGTGTTTAAATGAGGAGATCAACTTAAAACAGCAAACAGTCATAGTCAGACACATACCTTGCAAACTAAAACAAAAAGTGATAAGCCCCCCCTAGCACACTGTCACAAGTTTTTCTTGAACCTGTTGGTGCTCATGACTAAGAATCTCAATCAAACTGCTTTTCTGTGAACTCACTGGGCTGTGTTATTCATGGATCACATTAAAAGTGGAGCTCCTAATTTTTAAAAAGCTGTCATGATGTTGTACATGATTGCTGTCTGTAATGAATTCAGCAACCTGCACCCAGGGATGCAGGGATACAATTTGCAAGAAGCATCAAAGATACCAGTAGTTCATGGGTCCAAAATAGATTATCTTGAACCTCTAATGGCTAAAACTCTGACGTCACCATGCAAAAGGAAACAAGGTAAGAAAACAGCTACATATAGAAGTAACATTTATGCTTGACTAGAGGCAGTGAGAAAATAATAAAATTGGTTAGCTGATGAGACACCCTGCAGGAATTTTCCACAAAAACAGGAAAACTCTGTTAAACTGACATTTACTCAGCAAGCCACCAACCAGAAGTGCTTGGGGCACCCCCTACACTGAAGCAAAATGCCAGAGCTGTATAATGATTAGACTTTGATGGATCCCACTGACGTCCCAAAGGCTGTTCTGTTTCTATTTTTTATTTCTTTCATCTGATCTTCATCTGTAATTTGACAAACTATTTTTAAGTGCCTGCTTTCCATGAGATTTGTATATTCCAAGCTCACAAAACAAATGAACTCAAATAACTGTGCTGATGATCAGGTGAACATATGTTGTTTAACTGGCACCATAATCTGAAATCCAGTCGGTTTAGGAATCTAGAAGTAGGGACAAAATCTAATCACTTTAAACATAGTAACAAACATAATCTTACGGACAAGATTCCCCCTATTTGCGTGCTCTTAAACTCACATTTTACCATTATTTTCATTTTTTAACTCTCTGAATTATAGTCCACTAAGTAAAAGTGGAAGAGATATATACAAATAATAACTAAATTTTTTGCGCAGAATTCTTCGAAGTGGCTTTCTGGTCACAAAGAGACAGATCATAGTCTGCTGTGAGTCAGTGTGTGCCCTGCTGAACTCTGAAAGCTCATTCCATTAATGAGAGTGCAACCCAGTCTTCTTCAGAATGAAGTTACGGTACGTTACTAAAACTCACCATGTCAGTGCTCTTATGCTTCCTGCCTCCAGCAAACCACAAGTAGAAAGACTGTCTAACAAACCTAACAAAATACAACAGTATTTGACTTTTGAGTTCCCTTGATGCCTTGCATTTCCATGGATCCTAAGCTGGCAGTCAGAAGGCATTTCTGAATTTGATTGGGTCTTCATTTAACTGGAAGAGTAATTTTATTAAACCCCTAGCTCACTTGCTGTTTAATGACAGTATAGACAAGTTGAATTATATTTCATATACACTTCACCATACCCAACTAGAGCAAACTAGACGCAGTAAGTACTTCAGTTCTCATCTGTATGCAGAATCCTATCCTGTCTGCTAGTCAGGGGAGAAACGAGGAAAGGTGAGAGGAGCTCAATTCAAGTCAAATATACAAAAGCTTTTTTCTACTTTTCGTTGCAACAGCATTTGAACTTACAGGTCTGCTACCTACTAAGGCTAAAACAGATTTAAAACTACTAGCATTAAATATTAATATTTTACCTTCCTTTTGCATTTCACTTCAATATGTAAAAAAATCTTTTAGTTCTCAGAAATTGACCTCAAAGACTGGAGACCATTTTTATTATTTTTTTGAGTAAAGCTTCCAGACATTTTTCTGACAAAGTGTAATACCCTGATTCCAAGTTGTTTCACACTTTGTGAGTTGGTATATATATCCTGCAAATATATATCCTACAAATGTAAGATAATGTCAAGATCACTGAAAATAAGGATACATGATCCTGTGACTAGTATATGTATGTTAGAAGGGACCTCCACAGCTCATCTAGTTCAACTTCTTATTCAAGCAGGTCTAAGAAACGCAGGTTTAATTCATAGATAATAGAAGATATTCAAGACAAATTGATTCTGCAAAATTATACTACTTAATAGAATGTATTTACAGATAAATCAGAAACATTGTATAACTAGAAATTAGAGTTATTTATTTTCTACAATATATTAATTTTCTGCTGGAATGATCCAATGTACTCTGTAGAATAAACGTTAAAGCAGTAAAGACTTGCATTGCATTTTACAATCAGTGATTAATTCTACAGTAGAAGGAAATCTGCTCATATAACTTTGTCCTGTGTTCATTGCAAGAATGCATCTTTTTTCAGCTGTTATTTTGGACAACAAATGCTCAGATTTTGAATATGTACCTTTGTAATAGTAGTCAAGTAGATGAGTTTTATAAACAACCTAGAATTTAGTACATGCTTAAACACTATTCCAATTAACTTTGTTGCAAGGAATGAGAGAAAAATAGAATTTCTGATATTTTTTTCTGATTGATCTAAGCTGTGTTTCACCAAAAATTGCACAACTGCATCTGAATGTTTTCTTTAATTCTAATTTGTAATTAATCTCTTTATGCTTCCTACATTGTCATCTGTCTCAACAACATTAAATTCCAATTTGTTGACATCTGGTCCAGTCCAAATCAAATCAAAGATGTTTGACATTGCAGAGCTGTACTCAACAAGCTCCAGACAAACGGCAGAGATTGGACAGAAGCACTGTAACAGAACTCCTTCATACTCAAACCACATTGAAATACAGTGTGAGAATTGAGTATTAGAAAAGAAAGAATCAAGAATTATGAAGAGGAAAAAGAGGTCTGATTCATTCTATTTAACTGGAACTGTAAACTAGTATAATTCCACTGGAATCAAGAGAATTGTAATGGTTGGGAAAAAAATAAAATTAAAAAAAGGAGAGAGAGAGAGAATATATATTCTTTTACATAGTAAAAAAATGTTGACTGGTTTTTAATATTTTGATGAGTATTCTTTAGTACTCATAAATGCATTGCTCTAGTCCTCTTGTAATGCAGCCGTGTAAAAGGTTTTCTTACCAAAATCTATGTACCTGAAATTTTGGCTTACGTATTGAATAAAACTTTCCTCCACAAATCTGAAGCAGAGTCAATAGGGCGACTTGGAAACAGGAGGTTTCAAACTAGGAAATGATCTCATTTCTTGCAGAGTGTCTTAGCTTCTTCTGTATTACTGAAAACCTAAAATAGATTAGTTGAGTAATTTTTAAGCCTTTAAATCATTAAAATGACTGAAACATTTACCAGAGTTAGTGGGCAGGAGGAAGATCTCTTTTTTACTATGCCAAGTTATTTTTTTCATTATGTCTGATTCAAAATTTGTAAGGGCTTAGAAGTATGAAAATCTTTGCGGGTTTAAAGAATGTTTAGTCTCTAGAAAGGAGGGAGAAAGTAAAAGGAGAGGAGCTGTATGATGAGCAAAGATGAAGGGAGTAAAAATCTGCATCGAGATCCTGGCTCTGAAAACTGCTTGAAGCGAGCTGTCAGTTAGTGATAAGCTCTTACTTCTGATTCTCCATTTATGAAATGTAAATAGATTGTAAGCTTGTGAGAATTAGTGTGATTATACAATGCTTATACAATGATTATACAATTGCACAAATAAGATCTAGAAAGGGTAACTCTTAAGTGGTGTTAATGTTTCCATTTCTTCCAGTGCAGAGTTTCTGAGGACAAATTATCTATTTCAATTTCATGAAGGTAATCATATTCTGCTTGCTTTGCAGCCCCTCCTAGACTAACCATGTCAGCATCAACCAGAGCACCATGCAACAGAACTCTAAGTCCTTTGCTGTATACCCTGGGTTTCATCTTACAAAAGAATCTGTCTGCCTGTACTGACCAGACTGTAGATTTTCCCCAGGCTGTTACAGAGATTGAATAGGAAGCATTCAAGGTCTGCAGTGAGAAGCATTCTCTAGTGGTCTTTACAGTGTAATTTCATATAGTTTGAGCTCAGTTGTCATAATTCCCAAAGTTGTAACTGCAGTACTTCAATGAAATGTTCTTTTTATGTTGTGAGTTCATGTTGTTCCACGGTATGAATAACTCCTGTTGGGGCATGGTGTTTCTGTTTGTTCATTTGTTTTTGTTGTTGTTTGGTTATTTTGTCTTATATTGCTTGTTTGTGTGTTTTAACCAAATATTGCCATGCCAAATTATTAGCTCAGTACATGTAAAAATCATGGAGTGAAACGATAATGAGAAAATCAATCCAGTTCTAAATACACTGAACAGCAAAATGCAATGGTGAGAACCTACAACACTGCGTTAGTAATCTGACATGTAACACTGAGCTGGCATATAAATATGTACGAAGAAAAGAAGGATGCGAATATGATCAAGAAAGAAAATGCCAGTATGCAGGTAACTGCTCCTCTACTCACTGCCTGAAGAGATGCCACATGTCAAAGCCCCACAGCAAACATGTACACTTCAGGCCCATTAAAGTGCAGCTGCTCTTCATTGACCTCAGTTTCTGAAACAGAAATAAACAAATAAAAAGTAAAACATACTTTGGAAGAAGAGCTCCACATGAAGGCCCTCTAGGTGCAGCAATTCACAGAAAGTGATTTTATGGACTCCAAGCAGCAGCAGGCATCAGCTGGCAGAAGGCCTGTGGCAAGAATGAAGCCTCTACCTCATTTCTACTATAAGAAGTGCTCATATGATTCAATCCCAAATGCATCCCTGTCCCGCCTTCTTTACTTGTTTAAGGATGATGCTCAGTCTGCACACTTTAATCTCCTTCTCCACTTCCAATCATATTTGAAAACAGGCCCCCACTCACCATAGGTGAGTAATAGCTTCTAATAACATCCTAGGCCATTCCACTGGCCTTAAATGCCTGGGGCTATCGAGACTTCTACAAGCTGCCTGCTGGGGAACAATGAGCAAATCACACCCTTTACTCTCCAGTTATCAGCTACCCCATTGTGATTGATAAGCTAGTATTTCCTTGAAGTGCTCCAGGCAAGGAAACCTTCTGGCAAAGATTTTCTCCCATAGAAATCTCACCCTGCAATCACCTGAGGGAGTTACTTCCATGAGGGAAGAGACAATACAAAGGCAGTCTTGACATCCTGTTATTCTTCCCTTCCCCCACGCACCTATTTTGAGTAGAATATGAAAATCCCTTGCTTCTTCATGGAGCACCTCTGAGCAAATGAGGGGAAGGGATAGATGGAAGTACATCAGTTGGCTAGTCTTCTTAGTGTCAGCTCTGAGTCATCTCAGCCACCACATCCTTGTCACCACTTAATGCATAGGATGACCAACACCTTTGACCAATGACTAATAAGTAGCTATAACATCTATTTTCAACTTTCCCTCTTCTTTTTATTGGGTCTGATTTCTCATATCAGACATTTATAACCATCTTTAAAAGTAACCTTCACCAAATATCCTCCCAGGCTCTTAGTTATACATATTAAGGAGAACTGAATTTCCAACTTAACAGGCTGAAGTTCACCAGCCTCAGGGCTACATCCTAGTTGACATGATTCAGTTTGGGCTCACTTTCTCTAGAATTAGGTCTACATGGTGGAGTACATGGAGATGTAGGACAATATATGCTCCCATTCCTATCTGCCCTCCCACATGAAGACATGAGAGGGGCTTGCACCCTGCAGTGCTAATATAGACCTGGGTGGCTTGCTAGGACTACTTGAATTATTTGAGTAAACACTACTCAGAGAGAGTGAGGAGCCAGGCAGGAGTATATAGCTATCTAAATCCATCTTACATGTCACCAGCTGGACTACACTGCTCTGCAAAATAAGAATAGCATAAATAGAATTACAGAAATGCTAGCAGTAAGCAGTATTGTAGCTGTAAAAAATACTCCGCAGGGAAATACCAGTTCCAAACATATTATTAATAAGGAAACATCTTGTTATATCCTTTTCCAAATCTGATGACAGTTCCCTGCTGAATTATCCAAAGAAACAACATCTCGATATATATTTTTAGAATATGTTCACCTGCTTCTTATCTCTTTGAAAAAGTGCTGTCACATTCAATAATATTCTCAACATTTCTGCATCATCAATTAAATTGAATAATCAGAATTTTTCTCTAGAATAGCATTATAAAGACAGGATTACTGTTATTTAGCCATATATCTATTGCATGATTAACACTATTATCATTTAACATTACTGTCAAAAACTCATATATATGACTGCCATGTTTTAAATTTGTCAGTGATAGCAAGAAACATGGCACAACCTGACATACACATCTTTGCAATGTAAATGTTGGAGACAATACACCTCTCAGTCAATGATTAAATTCTTCAGTGTTCACTGAAGTTATTCTGAAATTATACATATGCAAATCACTGGAAAAAAGGGCTCCAAAATCGCTCCATAAAACAAAAAATATGCACAGTTTGCTCTGTATGATCATATGTTGTAAATCATGTTGATGTTTTGATTTACAACAGCTGAAAACCTGTCCTACAAAATATCAATCACATTCTTTATCTCAGACATGAATCCCTGAGAAGTTTTAGTTGATATTGAATCTATGTTCTGTTTTCACAATTGGTGTCTGTGTATTACCAGTCAAAATCTTTAGTTCTTGATAATACGTTATGCTCTTGTACGGGTAATACATGGGAAATTACAATGACCAGAGTCATACTGTTAGCTCTTATTTCTCTTCTTTTATTCCCAATCTGCAGCAAGAATTTCAATAGGAGACTTTCTTTCCATCTCTTTGATATTTCTCAGTTCTGGAAGCCCTTACCTTTTTTGTTCCTGTCATAGTACACAACCCTTTTCAGCTATTTCCTCCTTCCCAGGAAGGACAAAATACCTTTTTGCTAAGTGGCTGGCACAAAGCGGAATACTCAGATCAGTTATTTGAGGATATCTATCATTTCTGTACTTTCCTTCCATGGTATTTTTAGGGATATGCATCTTTCCTGAGAGATGGGTCAGATCTATAAATACATGGTAATTTATTCACTATAATTGCTTTTTAAATTCATACAATCCATCTATCCAGCAAGAAGGTATACTGTCCCTTGGGCAACTGCAGAAATTTCTTACATTCCCTAAAACACTGGAAGCATGCATAATGCATTTTTACTTCTCTCTTAAACAGGCTTCAGACACAGTAAACTGGAATAGGATGAGGCAGCTCACCATGGATTGCCAGGAGATGTCTTCATGCAACAGTCTGAGACTCTCTGCTGAATTGCTGTGTCCAACGATTTCACTTAACTTTACCACTTTGGTTAGAGATCTGAATGTGAATGTTACCCAATAAACTCTCTGACATAAAAAAATATACTCTAAACACTACTGGGTGGGCTTTAAGATGAGGTATAACAATTGTAAAAACTGAAGCTAAGACTGAGACTAGGAACTGTTACCACACTCAGCAGATAGCCAAAACCTGCGTAACACACTCATACATTTGACTGCTAAAAATGTTGCCTATGTTATGAACACCTTAACACGGAATAGTATTACTATTATATTATTTCACAAAAAAATAAGCACATTCTAGTTAGAATGCCTACACTGGGGTGGCTGCTAGTTAAGGACGTCTCTATTGCATAACACTTTAAAAGTATCTGTTTTTCAAGTGAACAGATGAGTATGTGATTAATAATTCAGCAGTATCATTACAGATGATATCATCAATAGATTAAAGCACCCCCAACCTTGCTGTAACTCAGCACGATGGGAAGAGAAGGTCATGGCTCTATTCAGGGGTTAAAATTAATGGGATGATTCATTAACTTTGAATTCAGTTGATGATGTATGTAAGCCTATATACTGGGCAATAGGTTTACATTCATATTAAGATAGAAAAGCTTATGAAATGAAGGACTCTCAAATACAGAAACATTAAAAACTAAATAGTATCAGTTATAAAACAAGATAATGAATTAAGGAATATGCATGCTTTACAAATCACTGGTGGATATATCAATATAGATAAACTTGGTCGAGTTTTCCAATCCTGATATCTTTCTCAAATGACTTTTTGGAAATTAATGATGATCAATACAGAAGTACTGTGCTGGAACGTAGCACAAAATGGGATTTAAAATGCTTATGTATGACAAATATCTGATGGAAGGTTAAAAATCTTTGGTACTTTATTTTGAGATATTCTCTTTAACTTTTCTCTAGAAGAGGATCCTTACTTCAAATGCATCAGTGGGTACTGATACTATTGCCAGCATCATGGAAACTGTCAGTTACTGAAACTAGATAAGATTTTATACATGTTTATAGCAGTGGGAAAAAAAAATGATACAAGATAGCCAAAATTTGGATGGTTTAATTAATATGACAGCAAACTTGAAATCAGGGCCAAGTTACTTGGGATGTGGGGTGGCACCAATGACAAGAACTCCAATGCTTGTTACTGCAAACCTGGCAGCAGGAATGAAAAAATACAGTATGACCATGTTAGTGTGACTGTTTCTGAAACGTCGTATGAGTAAAGGTTTCCACAAGAGAGGTCTGCACAGGAATTTGCTGTGATCACTGCCTTCAAAATCTATCCTGGTGCAAGGTCAAGATCCACAAGTGCATGAACAAAACTACTGCCTGAAATACCTTCATACAGCAGGTAAGAAGACAACTTTGTCTCCTCTGCTCTGATGGCTAAGTGCTGACTGGACTTTTTTACAATTGGAAAAGATAGTATGCGTACTAAGTACAAACCTTTCAAGGAGTGTCACACAGCTGTTTCAGAACACAGGTTAAACGTGTGAAGGTGTGATTGCATATCTTCTGGTATCTTCTGCATATCTTCTGATTGCATATTTTGCCTGGGAGAAAATGGCTGGTATGGCAAAGCACTGTGGCAGCCTGGTCCCAGGTCCCGCCTCTGACAGTGGTGGAAGCCAGCTGTTCTTCCTGCCAGCCTGCTCCTGCCTGCCATGAAAAGACATACTCATTTCAGGATGGCCACAAATGGGTGAGTTTAAAGGTACTTATAATCAAATCATCACAGTCAGCTCCCTTTTGCTCAGACCATGGTTCAGTCAGAGAAGGGATCTAAATCTTTTATCACCATCAGTTTTTGATGAAACTAACAACAAGAGATGTGTATTCTATGTTCTTTGTGCAATGTTTCAATTGTGGTGTAAACAAAAAAAATATATAATAAAAACACTTTGCATTAAAATTGAACTGATGCTAGCTCTTTTTAATGCAAAAGTGACGTTGCTGCTTTTAAAATTATTATTTCATTAAAATTAGCTGCAAAATACATCCAGGCCAGAAGGACACTGAAAATAGAGAAATATCATTCTTCAAAGCAATTTAGCAGCAGTAGATATGGTCATGCAGCAGCATCTCTAAGGCAAATTCATACACAGGATATATAGTGCCATTGAGTGTCCTGAATTCACCAGCAGATGAAATCCATTTTTGGGGAGAATATAAATACTGGCTTAATTTCCAAGGATTTATGGATTAATTTCTTGCCTACAGGCATTGCATCAGTACTGTGTTTTCTTGCTCTGTAAGGGCAAACTTAAAAAGAAGCCTTTTGGGTTCTCTTTCCCACTGTGATCATTTTTATATAATGACATGCTTGTTCATTGGCTTTGAACAAGTCCTAAAAAAGGTAACTACATAGATGCTGATTGCTTTTAATTTCTAATTCCAGAAACATTTATTACCAGGTAGTACAAGCTTACTACCAGGAAACAGTGGTAGCCTATGAGGAAACACTCTGCTTTCATTTACGCAGCAATTTAAAATATGGATTTTTTGAGTAAGTACCTTGTATTTTATTGGATCAATCTTTTTTCCTGTAATTGCAAGCTGCATAATAAGTAGTAACTATGTATTTCCCTTGGAACACTAGGACCTCAGGCTCTGAAAGCCAAATCACATTATTTCTGGTTTGTATGTTCTTTGTAGGTGACACAGATAAAGCATTCACATTTATTTTCAATTTAATTTCACCACTTTCTGGCCACAAGTTTATACAAAAAATGTGTTTTCCTTATAGCTCCCACAGAAATTTCTTCTCAATCTTCATCAATATTGAAATGAATTGAACACAGCATAATGTTTCTACTTTCCTGTTCTCTGAAGGACTCCAAGATCAGGAAAAAAAAAAAAAAAGAGGCTAAATAGCTTTCTAAAATGAAACCTAAAAATTAAAACTTTTTTTAAATTTATTATTATTTTTTATGTAGTTAGCAGTTAGCAGCAGAAAAATCTACCAAAGTTTCACTTCAATAAGGTCATAGATTAAAAATGTTTTTTAATAAATTCTACTTCATAATTAAAAAAGAGCAAAAACATCAGTTTAAAACTCTGTACTTTTAAAATTATCTCAAAACTTCAAAGAATTTTATATATCCTCTGTGATTTCAGCTAGCTCTTATCACTATAATCTACAGAGAATGAAAATGAATATTTTATGTCTGACATTAGGTAAGATATCTGTAGATGAATACAATAATTAAATACACAAAAAACCTTGGAATAGAAGAATTCTTAAATTTTGTTTGCTGAACGCATACTGAACTGATTTTAAACAAGGACTTTCTGCAAATGGTGTAGTTGAAATATTGAGAAATATTTTTGAACTTCATAATTTTAGGGAGTAATGAATTGATTTCTTTGAAAGATAAATCTATTAGGTGCACTTTCTTTGCTGTTTATAATGCTTGAAAATCTATAGTAAGTTATATCTAATTTATTCAGAACGGATATGAGAGGAAAAGCAATAGTTGCCCTCTACCATCTACTCCACAATTAACATTTTTTACTCTCTGAAGGTCTGATCAGTAGGTCAAGTCACAGATACTTCTTTCACTGATTTAATTTTTTTGCACCTTGAGTGATGCTTACATACTGTAATGCAACCATTTCTACCTAGTTAGCAGTGCAAAATGATCATCTTGGATTTTTACAAGAGCAGAAATTTCTGTTTTCATCAATTGACAAATACCTGATGTTAATTAAAGTGGGCTGTACATAACGTTCCTGCTGAAAGAAGTTGCATCAATGGGTTAGCCTTGCTTAGTATGAACACTGAGGAGGAAAATGTCTCCTTAGAATCCATCACTTTCAAGAAAAATCATGAAGTCCCAGAACATTATTTTCTTCACATCACACATCACTTCATCTCCCAGAAATCAAGTTATTCTTTCTGCAAGAGTTGTCATTAGCTGCCTTACGAGTCAGTATTTTTCACTATTATTATTATTATTATTATTACTGCTTAGTACACTGCAGGTGTTCTTTCTCTTCGAGCATTTCACAAGTAAGGAGGGAATAACGTTAATCTTTTCCAGTGTGCCTAATCAGCACCTTTGATTTTGGTCACCAGAATTTATGAAATTGATATTGAAAATAATAATTACTGACAGCCATTTTGCTTCACTGTCTATATATAGAGACAGGACACTTCACAACTTTATAATATTAATAATATTCAAGACTAGCATGAAAGCATTAACACTAAATTACTATCAGTGCAAGAAAGTTTGTGAAAACCTTGCTACAGGCAGCTGCCATGTGACAACAATGAAAATCTTCATGACTGAAACTAAAAAGGAAGAGTGCCTTTCTTCTGTTGTGATATCTAAAATATAGCAAGAGTTGTTTCATCTAATTGAGAAAATTGCCTTTCATGTTTTAAGCTGTATACAAGAATATCAAGAACATTGCAGAATATTACAATTCCTGACAAGAAAGTGAGCACTGTATTAACATACTGAGAGCATAAATTTAATTATGAAGAAGTTCACTCCTTAAACATTTCATAGCAGATCTATGGGACAGTGATAGTGGTGTAGGGAATTAAGACACATTAAAAATTTGTATATATATCATTTGTGTGTTGTATACAAATATAGAAAATATTGTAATTTATTTGATATATTTCAAAAGAACAGATATGAACTGCCTGGCTTTCCTAAACTCCTCTAAAGTGTATTCTGTGAGACTGGGAGCCCTTCAGTATTCTTTCTGATTTATTTCTCTTCAACATACATCTTACGTGGCTTTTTAGCTTGCTTCAGTGGGTGTTTCCCAATAGAGTTTAACATCATGAGTTATTATACAATCGTAATGTTCCATGAAGAATTATAGGTACCCACTGACTTTTTGTTTTTCATGACAGCACTATATCATGTCCCATCCACAAGGGGAGGAAAAGGGACCATATTCTTTTAGATTATTATTTAGGGTACATAAGCACATATAATGTAGGGACTAAATGTTATTATGTTGCCTGTTCGTTTTTCGTTTGAATTTGTTTGTTGTTTGTTTTTCTTTTGGCAACACAGAGCTTTTTAATTTAAAAACATTATGTGTATTTTTACAAGCAGCTGGTGTTTAAAGTATGTTTGTAAGCAAATTGCAATTGATGTCTTCTCTACTAATTTAGTACCCAGGGGCAATCTTGAAAATTAGATCTACATATGACTAACGAAAATTCGTTGCACAGTGTAATTAACTGAACAGAGATAGACCCTCATAAAACGACACTAAGTATGAGAGGTAAGTCTCAGAGGTCTTGTGTCATCGTGTTTGCATTATGATTCATGCATGAGCAAGCTACCGCTTTGCGGCTCTCGCCCTGTTTGGGAAGGTGGACTGCGCTCTCTGGTGGAAGTAGAGCACTCACAACAAGAGTTTCAGCGGTCAAAGATGGGTGAAACACCCACATAACCGGATCCATCACAACTCTCTCATATGAAGCTGTAGCTACAGCGTGTCAGCTGTGGTAGAGCTAAACCTTCTCCTGAAACACCCAGGAGCTGCTTCTGAGCCTGGTCCTTCTGCCGTGCTCTTGCTGACCAGTGGTGATAGTGAGGATTTATCCCATCCTTGCTCCAGGTCTCACAGAGACCAAGCATTGTAGTAGGTACAGGGATAGTGTGGAGAGCTGCTGAGGACTGCCTGAACTTCACAAGCCCACTGCACATACTTCTTGTTAGAGCCACAGTGACTTTTGGGATGCTCTTTATGTGGGTCATGCACCGAGGACTCTGGTATAACTACAGCACTCAAAGAAAGACCAGCATCCATGACAACTTTCCTGGTCTGGCTATAAGGTAGCGTCAGATATTCAAAAACCCTTTTTCTCATCACACCCCAGAGTGGCACTTGCCCCAGCTGTGCCACTTTTCTCTAAAGTTCCCAGCCCTACTCCCAGTCCTTTGCCATGGCCCTGTCCTTCCCCTGCCCCAACTGCCATCCCACCACCTCGCTTTGCTCTTGCCAGGCACAGCTGTATGACCAAGGGCAGCACTTCTGGCACACCCCAGAAAACAGTCCAGCATCAAGTAAGAGGTGAGAAAAAGAGCAGAGCGGCCAGTGTTCCCTCTGTTCTCAGCTAGGCCTCTGCAACTGACAGAGGACATTCTCAGGGCCATTCTTGAGACTGCAGGCTGGTGCTGCCATTGCAGCTGGTTAAATCATTGGGTTGCTTGACTTGGTTTATATCTGTCCATATATATCTTCCTTCCTTTCTTTCTTTCCTATTCCAGACATTCCTGTAGCTCGTTATCCTCTCTTCCAGAGATTGATTGTATTTGAGGGAGAATTGTACTCTGAAATCAAGCATGTTTTACAGAAATTGTCCAGTCCATCTTTTGCATTCAGATAACACTGTTTCAGCTCACGACACCAGCTCCTCCTAAGCACAGAAGAGGCACTGTCTCAGAAGTTATTTTACATACTCTTACAAAGCCTTTTAGATATTTTCAATCTGGTACAGATAGCTTCTGCCAGAAGACATATCTGGGTCACTCTGTAGCAGACAGACAGCTGGTGTGTTCACTGAACTTCGGTCATCAGAAACATAGAACAAGATCCCAGTCAGAGTTCAGTTCACCACTAGGTCACAGAATTAGTGAGGTTGGCAGGGATCTCTGTGCCCATCTGGTCCTTCCTGAAGGGATATCCAGAGCATGGTGCTCAGGCCCATGTCCAGGTGGCTTATGGAGATCCTCAAGGAGAGTCCACAGCTTCTCTCGTCAATCTGTGCCAGTGTTCCATCACCTGCACAGCACATAATTGCCTGGTGTTAAGAAGAAACCTACTGTGTTCCAGTTTGTGCCCACTGCCTCTTGTCCTGTCACAGGGCACCTCTGAGAAAAGTCTGACCGCCAACTGCACCCCACAGCTTGATGTCATCTGCATACTCGGTGAGAGTACAGTCAACCCTGCTGTTGATATCATTGAGGAAGATATTAAATAGTACTGGCCCAGCACTGATTCCTAAAGAACACCACTCATCAACGATCTCTATCCAGATATTGGGCCATGGACCACCACTCTCAGGATTTGATCCTGCAGCCAGTTCTTCATCCACTGAATAGACCAACTATTAAATCATATCTTTCTAATTTGGAGAGAAGGGTGTTGTGGGTTACCATGTCAAAAGCTTTACTGAAGTCCAGATAGATGACCTCATCAGCTCTTCCCTTGTCCATTGATGCAGTTACATCATCATAAAAGGCCACCAGTTTGGTCAAGCGGGATTTGCTTTTGGTGAAGGCAAGCTGATTCTCCTGTATCACCTCTTTGTCTTCCATGGTCCTTAGCATAGCTACCAGGAGTATCTCCTCTAAGATCTTTCCCAGAACAGAAGTTAGACTTGACAGGTTTAGAATCCCCTAAGCCTTCTCTTCTCTTGACTGAATAGTCGCAACTCCTTGTGCCATACCTTGTAGGAGAGGTGCTTCGGTCCCTTCAATATCCTATGTAATACCTAGGTATTTTTTCAGACTCTGTATGGTATGACCACATCTCTCTTTTACAGAAAGAAGCAGAAGTGGACACAGCACTTCAGATGTGGCCTCACCAGAGCCAAGTGGATCGGAAGGGCCTCCTCCCTCCATCTGCTGGTGACGCCTTGTACAAAAACACCTAAAATACTGTTAGCCTTTTTAGCAGTGGGGACCCATTGCTGACTCATATTCAATTTGTCAGTGATCCAGTGTCCAGCAGTTAGTACTCCAAACTTGCACTGGTGAGACGGTTCTTAACCGTTGCTTTGGCATCATGCCTTTGCTCTTTGCCTGTTACTACAGGAGCACAAAGCAGGCAAAAGAAACTTCACATTTCAGCACAGCTGATCACTACTTGAAGAAGACATATATTTAACAATAAACTTTTTCTAGGATACACGCCTGTTTCTTTGAATGTAGCAAAAACATATTCTACAGAAATATATTTATGACAAATGCTAAAATCTGTAATTGAATTAAAGCTTTCATGTTTGTTCTTTTAATCACAGATTTAATGCGACTATCCTTGACAGTATCGCAGAATGGCCTGGGTTGAAAAGGACCTCAAAGGTCATCAAGTTTCAACCCCCTTGCCATGGGCAGGGTTGCCAACCACTACAGCAGGCTGCCCAGAGCCACATCCAGCCTTGCCTTGAATGTCTCCAGGGGTGGGGCTCCCACAACCTCCCCGGGCAACCTGTTTGAGTGTGTCACCACTATCTAAGGGAAAAACTTCCTCCTAACATCCAACCTAAATCTCCCATCTTAGTTTAAAACTGTACCCCCATATTCTATTACTGTCAACCTGTGTAAACAGTGTAGTAGCAACAGTAGTATCTGGACAGATAGCTATTGCCAACAGAAGTGGAAACACACACTTAATGGGCTCAGCAAGAAGGAAGTCAGTTAACCGGGCTTTGTACAGTGTTTCAAGAGCACCATCTTGTGGCCTTTCCTTTCCAGAGCATATCGTGTTGTTTTTAAATCCGTATATTACAGTATAATTTCCTCAAAAGTTACATCAGCCTTTGGCATTAGAAGTAGATATTTTAGGAGCTGAGGAGGCAGCTCGTCTTGCATTCTTAATACAGATACCTTTTTTAAACTCCGTGAGTCAGGGAAGAGTTTATATTTTTAAAATTCAATATTATGAGCTTGTTTAAGAGTGATTACTGCTAGAACTTTGGGTCCTCATGGCAAAAAAAATCCCACAAAAGCAACAATAAAAACCCCAAAACTGCTAGTGAAAGATTAATTACACTGGTAAGTGCTTACAAACTGATCTTTGTTTCTAAAAGTATTGTAACATCAGACTAATCAAAATCTGACTCCTCCCTAATTTCTCCAGATGTGTTGGAACAGCTGAGATTGTATTTTACATTACCCATAAAGACATAAAAACGCATCTCCAAACTGCCAAATAACTGATCTGCTTCACTGGTTCTTCCCAATGGTGTAAGTGCAAGAGAGAAAAGCTGTCAAATGTGGTCACTCACCATTAATTTCTGAAAGTCCCAAACGCCTCTCAGTCACTCCTATCCTTCTTCTCCACACCTATACATAAGGAAGAAACTCGGAGAAATTTGCATTGCACCAACTAGCCATGAAACTCAGCCTGCAGCTATTAGGGCTTCCCTATGCAGATCACGGAAGTCCATGAACTCCCCACAGAATTCTCCTAGACTCTAATGGGCTAGCTGCCGCAGAAGTATTCAGGTTGGAAAGGATCTATAAGCCCATCAAGTCCAATCATCAAGCAGGTGTTTATTACTACTTCTACATCTGAAATGCACAAGTATTTTGGCTAAGAAGCTCAATTTGCCTTTGAAACATTGCTAAGGCTGCCAGATGGCAAATCTAAGTTCTTAGACAACACCGCTGTAGTAACGGAGTATTACTCATCTGTGTATAGTGACTGCTGTGCCATTCTCCTGTGCTAGGTATGACTCTCATGTTGATTACATACGAAAGGCAGGTTCAAGATTGGCCCAGCACAGACAATAAGCATAATTTACATCTACTACAGTGTTTCCATTTTTCATTTATAACTTCAGTATTGGTAGCAACACCAGCTAGTACTGGTGCATAACACCTCTGTAAGGAGTGGCTTCCCTTTCAGCAGAAGGTACTGTTATGCATGAGTGGGTTTTTTTCTGCTATATACTCTTCACTGAAGGCATTTGTGAGGAGACCAGCAATCATGCAGTTTTCAGGAAGACACGCAATTTCATATGCCTTCCTATATCCTATACTCAGTATTGTTGGGCAAGGTTTCAACTGTTGGGCAAGATGACAATAAAGGAAGAAACAGTGCGTGGCAGCCACAGATTCCAAGGTTTCTATTAGAGATTTTTCCATAAGGAAATTGCAAGCACAGAAAATTTAAGGATCGATCACAAATGGACTCTTCAGGATACAAAATCCCCTGTATTTAGTGGGAATTAATTTACGCTAAGGTTTCTAAGAACATGCCTTTTTTGCAGTACTTAAACACTTCCTGTAAAGTGCTCACCCTGTTGCTAAACACACATCTTTCTTCAAGCAGTGATTGACAGTGACAAAACTTTTTGTTCACCTTGCGCTAACAAGTTGAATATGAGTCAGCAATTACCCTAGATTCTAAGAATAGGCAGCAGTCACAGAATCATTTAGATTGGAAAAGACCCTGAAGATCATCAAGTACAAAACCATCAAACTGACTTGCCTACTCCCATCACTGAATCATGTCATTTAATGTAATATCCACATATCTCTTAAATACCTCCAGGGATGGGGATTCTACCGTCTTTCTAGGCAGCTTGTTTTCAATGTCTAACCACCCTTTCCATGAAGAAACTCTTACTACTGTCTAATCTAAACCTCCCCTGGCACAACTTGAGGTTGTTTCTACTTCAGAAGAGATCAAACCCCATTCCACTTTTAGAGAGCTGTGAGGTCTCTCCTAGCCTCCTCTTCTCTGGACTAAACAGCCCCAGTTCCCTCAGCTGCTCCTCACATGTTTTCTAGTCTCTTCTCCAGGTTTCTTGCTCTTCACTGAACACGTTCCAGAATCTCATTACTTATCTTGTACTGAGAAGCCCAAAACTCAACAAATTATTTGAGGTGTAATTTCACCAGTCACAATTTGCACTCAATTTCTTGTAAGCACAGATTACTCAAAGCAGCTTCCTTATAAATACTTCCTAGACCATCAATCTATGCTTTTAGTTTAGGATTTAGGATTCACTGTTTCCACTCCACCTATTGAAGGCTGTAAACCCATGATAACCTGGCTGATGTTTCAGTGGAAGTCAAGTCATCAAACATCTTTAGCAAAGTTCGAGGCAGAAGTTCTAAAACTTCTTTGTTATCATTCATATCCCCGTGACCATTGCACGTCATCCAATTTCTTCCCCTAGGCTGTGAGAGTAAGAAAGATTCTGCATAAACCAGCAACACAAACAGATATTTCTAATGGAAAAACAAACAAGCAAAGAACAACACAATTATTCTTCACTTTCACTGTGTAAAAATTACTATACGTATTAGAAATTACCTAGTTTCCTGTAGTAAATTTACTTTTTAAACTTTTGAACTTAGTACATTTCATATTCAGCTTCAAAACAGATGCAAATTAATTTGAAATGTATTATATTCTGCGATACCAATCTAAAGGTGAGAGTCCATACCACTTTTCTCAAAATTAATGCACGGGAAAAGGCAGATCTGTCCAGTTCACATTAAGGTGACTGAGCTCTTCAAAGAAATTTCAGTAGACAGATAAAAATTTGATTAACTTTTGCTAACGAGTTATTTTACCTAATGGGACAAATAGCGTGCATATCAAATCACTTACCATTGCCTTCCCTCCATCTCACAGACAGTACCAGAGATTAATAACTGCTGTTTGACAGCAGTTATCCTCTCTAAAAACATTGTTCCGTGTTTGGTCTTTAGTATAGGAATAGTTAACAAAACTGGTAGTGTCTAATGCCTAGAATAATGTACATAAGGTCGCTCAAAAAGTAATGCCTTGTTTACTTGTGTAGAAATGACAACAGATGTAAAGAGCACAGTGACACTATTTGAGAAAGCTCATTCTCAGCTGCAAAACACTGCTTTTCAAGTGACCACTAGATATGAATTTTTGCCAGCAATGACCAAGAGTCTGCATGCCACGCTTCTAACAATCTGCACCAGCAGAAGTGACCCACTGTCACTGTCCACACTGCTGAAACACACCACTCACCACCTCAGTGAACTCACATCCACTGTTTTAGTCTCCAGACATTCAGGAAGCACTGATAAATGCCAGTGGGTGTCATTTTTTCCACATGGAGGAACTCAGTGACATGCCTTTGCTTCATCCACGCTTCCATGCCAAACACCATTATGTCAGACTGCCCCTCTTGCTGCAGTCTGCCACATGGCAACAAAATGTAATGTAACATTGTCAGGAAAGGTTCAACCTCTAATGCTCTACCAACATCTGCTTCTGATGTGGCCCTATGTAATGAAATAGGAGGCATTACTTTATGAACAGGCCTTGCATAGTGGGATACAGGACTTCCAGCTTCCATTCTAAACTAACTTGGAAAAGTTTTACATAAAGAAAGTTACTGATATATATAACTCACTCAACTTCCTATGCTAAGTCTCAGATTTAGGTTGGAGATTCAGTTTACCATATAAACACAAATTAAGGAATTCTGCCTGACTCTACCTCAGCTCTCAGTCACTGCAATATTTGATTGCTGCTATACAAGAAGCTCAAGTAGGACATTGTGCTTCCATCCCAGTCAGTTGATCACTTGCTAACTGAAAAACAAGAGAAAAATGCAGTCATTTCCAGAAAGAAACAGTGCTTTCTTGAAAGCCTGCCCTCCTTTGTTGGAGAACAGCCAGGATGAGTTTACTAGCAGCAAGGTAGGTCTCCAACAGCATAACAAATTTAGTGAACAGAGAATTTGCTACAATTTTCAGAAAACTGTCAGCAGTTACAAGGACCCTTCAGTAAGAACAGAACAAGGGATTAAATAGGTTTTAAACAAAATCTGGAAATTTGACTGCTGTAGAAATCAGCATATTAAGGAAGCGCTATTAGCAACAATGAGAAATGAGCATGAAAAATTCTATTTTAAGATGAAAGAAGTCTGGAGTTACAAATCAACTTGTGGAAAACTGTAATTTATTTTCACATTTACAAGACAAAAAATATTTAGCTTATTTACAAATATACAAATACTAAAATACATCTCATTATTTGGAGAAAACTGGCAGTATTTTTTTAGCAGTATTGCCAAGACACAGTACTTTCCTTATTTTTTTAAATAATAAAAAGATAGAGTGTTTTACCACATTCATAACAGAACATCTGTAGATCCAGAAGGGATGAAGGAAGGAAAAGGAAATTTAAGATTCAAGTAATATAAACCCTCAGAGAACATGGTATTATGAACATTCACAGTTTAAAACTCAGGGAAAACCTTGAAAAACTAATAAAATTTTGAGTCCCACACAATTTTATTTTAAAATAGACTTCACTCACCTCATCAGACATTTTCACTAGAAATGCTGTTAAAAGTCTGGAAGAACAAGAGTAAACATTTTAATAAAATACAGTTTAGGCTTCTTCCTGCTAGCAATTCACAAATTGTTCATATTATGCCAGGGAGATTATTTGCAAAAATCATTTTTTTTTTTTTAATTCAGTATTTTTGTGAGGATGTTTTGAAGCCTTCAAATACTGAGGATAGAAATGGTCAGGACAATATTTTAAATGTTACTAGAACCCGCATCCACAGTTTTCTTTTAAACTTGAAATTAAGACATTCTAAAATAGTTCTGTTTGAAAACCCCTAGAAATGCAAAAATGACCAAACAGCACAAGTGAATAATAAAGTTAACTTTTTTTTTTTTTTTTTTAACAGGTAGAATAATACCAGAAAGCATTTTTTGGTTTGGTTTTCTTTGTGATAAGATTGACATCCTAAAAATCCTTTATGGCACATCTGACAATGTGTATCAGGATGGATCACAAACGACGCAGATTTTGCTTGCTTTTCTTAGTCCCAGGGGGGGTTCTCAGATTAAAGCTTGATTTCGCTGGTCTGCCACTCATACAGTCACTGGAGCTGTGATAGCTGCACATGCACTTTGTGCAGAAGTCAAAGCCACAGCTTTCACGACAGCACACTGCTCTTTGCAGATAGGAGTCATACTTTGCAGGTGAGCCACAGCGATTGCAGACTTTGAAGCTTTCAGTGTTTTTCAAGGTCCTGGCAGCCTAATGGAAGAAATATATAAAGGAAGTCACAAACAGAGGGTAAACACACTGTAAACATTCACTGATGTCATTAATGTGCCGCAAAATAAAACATAGTAGCTCACACTCCAGAGAAAGAAACTACAAGCATACAAAGTTTAATCCAGATTACACCAAATTCTTTTGGAGACTGGACAGACTGCAGGTACTTTGGACTGAATTAGAAGTATGCAGTTTGTAATTCTTTCAGCTTAAAGCACAGTCAGTCTAAATATGAAGCAGCAAGAAAAACAGCCCATAACCAAGTCCTGAATCCTCCAAACCTCATTCAAGAATGGTTATTTAGCTAAGTTAAAAAGAAAATAAAAATAAAAATCTGAACCCTGCTGAAATTATTTGATCCTTCAAAAATAAGAACGGGTTGCTTACTTTTTGAAACAAAAAATTGCCCACTGGCACTGAAGTAAAATTAACTGATTTTGTTTGACTGTATAACTGGAAAACACATGATTCATTATAAACCCATGGGAAATAAGAGGAAATGACTACACTTATGTCTGATGGAAGACAATACTGAAGCCAAAAAAAAACCCTAAAAAACCCTTGAGCCATTTTGATGATACCTAAACACTTGGAGGAAAAAAGTGATGTAGAACATCCCAGTGTATTCTCCATTTTGTTTGTCACTGTCATAAAATAGGCTCAATAAGCAAAAGCTGGCAGCTTACAGTAGTTACAAGCATTTCAAGTTGGAGATAGAAATACACTTTACAAGAGTAAAAACAAACAAACAAACAAAAAAAAACCAAAAAAAAAACAAAAAACAGTCACCTCAAAGAACTCCGTGAGCCTGCTGAGATTTTGAGATGCTTTGGATCTGATGCCTTTTCTACTCAGGCTGTTTGATGGGGTTGCTTTCTGAACTGAAGCTAAAGGTGTTCGGTAAAGAACATACTCCCTTGTTGCAGCATGTTCTGACATCTTAGTGCCACTCTAACAAAGAGAAAATAAAAGAAACATGTAAGAGATGTATCTAGTAACTGTTTATAGTCTATACATTATTTTCTTGTTTAATAGAAAACCAGAACTTTTCAATTCTCTTTCTTATTAATACATAACAATTATTTAAGCAGAATGTTCAATATAGCCACTGCAACATTTTAAAGCACAAAGCAATGTTTTCACATCTTTACAGAGAACAGGAATGCTTTTACATTTTCTTTCTGGAAAGTAAACTCCACCCCCTCCACTGATCTGTTCTCATTTCTGAAATGCAATGGCAGGGAGAAAATCAAACTTTGTGGGATGAACGTTCCTAACACCGGTGTCCAACTGTTCCTCTTCAACAGGCTAACATCAGGAAGTACTACCAAAAGCTGAGAATAGTTGACTATCTCATTCTGTAAGCCTTGTTTTATTGTCTTTCCACCTCTCGAGGGAAAAAAAACAAAACACTCCTGGTATTCTGGAAGAATTCTGCCTTGGTAAAGTACAGTGCTGGCATAGCTAGATATTGTATCTATTATTTCATTCAAAAGACCTAAACATTAGTAGTAGTCATAAAAGGGTTTTTCTGTTATTTGTGGCTGACACACTGCACTTCAGACTGTTGCTAGAAAGTTAGCAATTCTGAGTCTCCCTTCCTTCTGGATCAGCAAGCCTCTGTTGAGAGGTTTCCAGTGAGCAATGCTGGAACAGACAAACCTGTCTTCCCCTCTAAACAGGACTGGTGGAAGAAAACCTGCATTTCCTGGAGTGAACTTTCTCAGCCAACCTCTCTTGCACTGCAAAAGCAGTTCATGCATGACCAGTGAAGTGACCATCAACATGTGAGATAGGGCATTCTAACAGCACAAACTCTGGCACTCTAGTGAAACTCTTTCCTATCTAAGGATCTCTTTGATCACTGAAGGCTGGGAAGAGTCCTAGAATACCAGAGACACACAACTGGTTTAGGTTTAAAATGCCGTCCAAGTGCAGAAACTTACAGAAAGCTTTTTCAAAGCTCTAACATACAGTTGGAAACCCCATTTATCTTCTTGCAAAATCTTCTTCCATGTTGTGCTGACTTGGGCAAAACTGTAACGACAATACAAACGTATCAGTTACTGTCCAAGAAAGTTGGAAAACTCATTATTTAACAGCAGGAATAACTACTCATACATTTCTTTTTCTCTATAAAGAAATGAGAAGCGTCAACAATAATCATCTTTACTTCATAGGAAGACACACTGTCTACAAATACTAT
This sequence comes from Callipepla californica brunnescens, assembly GCA_023055505.1. Lineage (NCBI taxonomy): Eukaryota > Metazoa > Chordata > Aves > Galliformes > Odontophoridae > Callipepla > Callipepla californica. Next base: position 20,770,903 of record JALIRH010000003.1, on the reverse strand, counting down.
AGATTACATCAATGATTCTTTTATTAATCTTAATTGAATGGTTTAGGTTGGAAGAGACCTTAAAGATCATTTAGTTCCAATTCCTCTGGGATGGGCAGGGCTGCCACCTGCCAGATCAGGATGCCTAGCCTAGGGCTCCATCCAACCTAGCTTTGAAGGCCTCCAGGGATGGGGGTCACCCACTCTGGACAGCCTGCACCAGTGCCTCAGTACCCTCTGAATAAAATATTTCTTCTTAACTTCTAAACTAGACCTCCCCTCTTTTAGTTTAAAGCCATTTCTTTTTGTTCTGTCACTGTCACACTGTATAAAACATTGGTTTCCCTCTTTAAGCACTGGAGCTCCCTGTAAGTTCTTCAAGTTCCCTCTGCGAACCCACACTTGCTGAAGGTAATGACTGCATTATCTTTCAGATACTATTCAGTAACTCCCACAATAATCTCTTTAATTTTGCCAGGCAATACATACGCATTATTTGACAACAGACAGTTTATTACCCCAATGCAAAACCAAGATCAGTACACTTACTTTATTAAGTCCATCTCACCGAGATGCCTTAAGATGCTTGCTAATATATGCTTGAGGTTCTTTTCGAAAAGTTCAGCAAGAATGTCTATTTTATCTAATCCCATTTTCTTTCCAATTAGATTACGAAGTTCAAAATTTTCCCTGTAAACAATTCTGTCTAAACCAGTCCAAGATTTGAGATTCCTTTTACCACTCTTTTTCAAAGTTGAGCAAATCATTTCTTCATAATAGCATACAGGTAACAAACTCTTCTTGGACAACTGTTCTTGGATCTCGTTCTTCTGAAGGCAGTGCTCTGGTGTGCTACATAGATTTCCAGCCAAGGGTAAGCTGTCTTCTTGTTCTGTTGCATCACTGAAATGGGTACTTAACATAGAGGAATAACCACTGTCCTCATTAAGTTTACTATTTTCCAGTGCCTCCATTTCGTAGACCCCTTCATCAAATCTTTGGGTTACATACTTATTTTCTTTGTTATGTACAGGCCTTCCTTCATCTTCAGGATCTAGACTTCTGGGGACTGCGTGATGTGGTTCACTCAGTATTTTCTGATGCTGTTCAGTACAGCATTTGCAAAGCTTTTCCCCAAAATTCGAAGGGCAGGGTTCTTCCAGTTTTGTTTTCTCCACCACAGACTTGAAAGGTGTGAGCCCACCACGAAGAGCCGCACGATCAAAACCGCATTTCATTTTGAAAGAGCGATTGAGGTTTGATTTCATGATTTTGTTTGTATTCTGCAAGTAATAGAAGGGAACATATTGAAGCACATCCTAAACAGCATCACAAACTCTGCTTCAAAAACACACCTTCTTTAGGAAGGTGTGAATTTAGCTTCTATTTAACTGACCTTCTAGAGCCTAAAGCATGGACAACGGATGGAACTAAGAGCTCGATGCTGCACATAGCTGGGATGAGGAAACCGTGAATGCTTTACATTGTCATCATTCCACCAACGTGGATTGGTTTCACGCATCAGTTCTTCCCTTTCCTGCCCTATTGCAATGGCATGATGGGGACACTTATAAGTCTCCAGAGGGGCCTTGGGGGAAATGGCTCCAAAGGCCACGAGACAGCACAGTGCCTGGGAAAGGGTAGAGCCAGCCCAGGGCTACCTGAAGGACTGGCACACAGGACCAGAGGCAAATGCTACTGATGCAGGCACCCCGCATTTTTGGGAAGGGAGAGGGGCTAGTGGCATGGCAGGAAAGTGCCAACCCACGTGGATGCGTGGGGAAGAGCAGCAGCGCTCAAGGTGAAGCAGGGGGTACACGCGTGGTTTTGGCGGGTGCGAGGCAGAGGCGCGGGGGCCGGTGGCTGCTGTAGGAGGAAATGGGGCCCGCGCTGCCCGCTCCCTCCCGCCCGCCAAGTGCGGGGCTCTTCCGTGCTGCGCCTGCTGGGGGATGGGCGCGGGCAGCCAGAGCTGCTGCCCAAACCTGCGGGAAAACCATTTCCCATATGCTTCTCAATCCGCCTGAAAGAGGGGCTCCCCCATCCGAGCTGATACTTAATTTAGGAAATTCAGGCAATTTGAGTAGGTCGGCAAAAAAAAAAAAAAAAATACTAGATAGAAAATGGGACTCCTTCCAGGCACTTGGGAGAAAACCCCACACCTCGTAACCTACGTGCCGGGGAAGAATGGAACGAATCCACCTCCGCCTTTGTACGGCCAGGGCCGGAGGACGAAGCCCCCTCACCCCTTCCCCCACCGCGAGTACCGGAGCCCGCGGGCCGGGCCCACACCCCACACTGTCAGCTATCGGATCCCGTCCGGCAGGAGGCAGGGACCCGCGCTTTCCCCAAACCGGCGGCTTTCCCCGCAAAATGGTGGTGGCGGGGCAGCGGCGGATGCCTCCTCCCATCGGCGGCGCGGCCCCGCGGGCGGGAGGGAGACAGCAGCAGCGCTGCCCGCCGCCGATAGGAACCCCGCTACACGGCACGGCCCGGCCCCGGAGCGGCGAGCGCGGGGCGGGCAGCATCCCACCCCATGCAGTCGGCGGGGCGAGAGCGGGCAGAGCAGACCCCCGTTCCCAGTGCCCCTGTTGCATCCCCGCACAATTCTGCCGGCGCGACCCTTCCCGCCGCCCCATCCGTCCCCGCCGCCCAGGAGTTCGCACCGTGGAACCCCCCAGCGCAGCTCCGGGCCCGGCCTCGCCCCGTCCCGTGCGGCCGCACGGCGCGGAGCAGCCGGCGCTCACCTGCAGCGCCGCAGCCGCAGCGTCCCGCGAGCTGAGAGTGCGCGTCCGCCCTCGCCGGCGACTTTTAAAAACTTTGAATTTGGTACCAAAAGAGCGCCAGCCAATCGGGCGCCGCCGGCCCTGGCCGAGCGGCCAATGGGGAGGAGGGAAGGAAGCGGGGGCCAATCCGAGGCGCGCAGGGTGGAGCCGGCCCCCTTCCTAATTTCCCTCCTCGGCAGGCGGGGAGAGAGAAGAGTGGTCGGGCGGTGGCGCGCTCCGCGGGGGTGTGGCCGCGAGCATCTCCCGCCCGGCCGCGCTCGCCCCTCGGTTCCAGCAGCGCGGGAGCCGCGCCGTATGACCCGCGGCCCGTCCTGCGAGCGCAGCCTGCTTCCGGGCGCTGCTGCGCTCCTCCCCCGCCCTGCCCGCGTGGAGGGTCCCGCTGCTCTTTTGGAAGAATGAGTCAACTGCCGCCTTTCTCCATCTCCATTCATTTTCAAACGGGACGGCCACAGCATCTCTCTGCGTGCGGGGTGTGAGTTCACTCTCAGTGGAACTTTTCCAGGGAAGAATGTATTACACGGTCTCATTGCAGGGAAGAGACGTATTTCTTCTGAGGTATAATGGGCACTATTAGTTGCTGGCAGCCTGAGAACAGACTGGATGTAAAAGGAGGTGGCACACCACCCTTACAGTGCCATCTCACAGCTCAGGAAGGCCACGAGTGCAGCGAGACTACGAGAGGTCAGTGCTCCTAAAGTAATGCCTCTATGGCGCCCAGAAAAAAATAGGACCCACTGACATTCTTGCTGAACGTTGCTGGCCACCAACCAGCAGCTGCGAGCACAGCGAGCGGTAGGTGGTATGTTTCAGCAGTGGCAACAGCAGGTCACCTCCACTAATGATTTCTACAAGCGCAGCATGAAGGCTCTTTTTCACTGCACACTGAATGGTGATGATTATGTTGAAAAACAGCGTTTTGTAGCTGAGAATTATCAAATAATGTTATTGTGTACTTTGCATCTGTTGTAGTTTCCATGGAATTAAATAGGAGGCATTACTTTCAATGCAACCTACGCACAAAACTTGCATTAAAGTGAACACAGAGCATGTCAGACAATCTTGTATCAGAAAGTTTGCACTGGCAAACCAAAGATATCCCCATGCTATAAGCACACCTTATACAATACTCAAGTGTGTTCACTTTCAGATGCCTGTTAGCCACCTCACACAGTACCTGGCTTTTCTCACACTAGCCCCATGCCTAGCAATGAAGCACCCGGTGTCTGAGCAGGAGGCAGACAAGAGCAGGAAGCGTGCAACAATGGCTCTGTTTGCAGCTCTGTTTGTTTTTGAAACACATTCATTCAAACTGCAATCCTAAAATGAAAGAAACGACTCAGTGGGGTTGAGCATACCCTCAGCAAACTTGCTGATGACAGCAAGTTGAGTGGTACAGTTGACAGAGTTAGAAGGGGAAAATGCCACCCAGAGAGATCTGGACAAACTCAAAAAGTGTGCGCTCAAGAATCTAATAAGGTTTTAACAAGGTCAAGTGCAAGGTGTTTCACTCAGGTTGAGCCAATCCCAGATATGAGAACAGTCTGTGAGGACAACCTGAAAGCAGCTTTGTGGAGGAGTTGAGGATTCTGATGTACAAAAAGCTGTATGTGAGCCAGCAGTGCACTCCTGAAGCCTGGTAAGCCAGTTGCATCAAAAGAGGGATGGCCAGCCAGGAGACAGAGGTGACTGTCCCACTCTGCCCTTCTGAGGCTCCATCTGGAGTAGTGTATCCAGGTCTGCAGCACAGGAGGAATGTGGAGCTGTGGTGCAGAGGAGGGCCACGAAGACAAACAAAGGGCTAGAGCACCTCTCCCATGAAGTCCACGAGGGAGTTGAGCTTGTTTAACATGGAGAAGGCTTTGGGAGATGTCAGTGTGGCCTTCTAGTAGTTGAAGGAAGCTCATAAGCAGGAGGTGGACTGTCAGTTTACATGGTCTGACAGCAATAGTACAAGGGGGAACAGCTTTAAACTAATGAAGGTACATTTAGAAAGATTCTTTTTTTACTCAGAGGATGGTGATGAGATGGAATGAGTTGCCCAGAGAGGTTGTGGATGCCCCATCTCTGGAGGGATTCAAGGCCATGGCGGATGGGACCCTGTGCAGACTGATACAGCAGCTGGCAATCTTGCCATAGCAGGGGGTTGGAGCTAGGTGACCTTTAAGGTCCCCTCCAACTCAAGCCATTCTATATGATGATAAACTGATAATGATCAATTTTGGTTTTTCATTCCTTATCAAATTTTTATACAGCATGCTTTGCACATTTCTGTAAGCTACCTGTAGCAAACTCCTGTATTTACTTCATTCTTACTCAAATTTCTTACACTACTTTTAGTCAGAAGTCTCCAGGTAAAGAACTGTATTCATGGTAATATTTTCCTTAGGTTCTGATTCCTTATTTACTGCTACTTTGAATACACTGTGTGTGTGTATACACACATATCCACAATAAATGACAGGATAATATAGCATGGAGTCAGCAAGTTCTGTATTACCACAAATATTTAAGATTGCAAAATGTTCCCATCTGAGGTTCAACAAGACTACATGCACCTATGTTAGTAGAATTAAAAAGCAAAAAGTTTCTACACTTTGTACAAATGTTTTAAGATGCTGTTAAATGGATAGTTTGAAACAATGAGATGTCATCTGTATTATGTAAACATGAGAAAAGAGTTAGTAAAAGGCAGACTAGTGTTTGAACAAGACCTGGAACTAGAAATAGCTCATTTTTAATGCATACCTTTTGAGAGTGGTATATCAGTATCTTCTCATTGGAGAAGGTTAACTGCAGTTACATCTGGCCCAGTAAAATTCACTTTACGTGCACAGCATCAGTAACAAGGTCTTTTACACAAAAAGTAAGAAGACTGCTTATCATTCACAAGGAAACCAGCTTTCATTATCTGAAAAGCAGTTCTGTTTTCTGAGTGGTGCTCCAAGAAGTTCTTTTGCAGGCAAGTATCTATATACCTGTTGACACGGCTGGACAAAGTTCATTTTTCATGTTCTGAAATAATTTCCATTAAAGATTCATAATCAGCGTATTCCTTCAGAGATTGTATCATCTCATCCAGCATTTCTTCCCCTAACATGAAGCACTCGGTGTGATGCACTGATCTGCTTATCCTGTGGTCAGTAATCCGGTCCTGTGGAAAATTGTATGTTCTGATCTTCTCCGATCTTCCTTTAGTTCCAATCTATCAAACAAGAAGATTCAGCTTACAATGCTGATTATAAACCTTCTTATAGGATGGGTGAAATACTGATTAACCATTTAAAATGAACGCTTTCTCTTTCTCATAAATACACAAAATCTGTTTACATGGTGCTCTTAAATTTGTGAAAGAACACAGGAGCTAACCTCCAAGAACATATGCTCATACAGAATCAGATCTTCACAAAATGAAACTTACTTGAATTTTTCGAACACTGTTTCTCTTTTTGGTTTCTTCTTCTAGTTTGATGTTGTATAGTTTAGCACAAAGCATTTGCATAGCCTTCTCTTTGTTTCTAATTTGAGACCTTTCCTGCTGGCATTCAGATGTGACCCCTGCCAAAATAATGAGAATTAACACTACACTGTAACATATAAAAAAAAAGAGTTCACAATTTCTAGAGATTTTTATTATGAGGAAAAAAAAATACGCATATTTGGACAAGGAAGGTAAGAGTCCAGGCTATTTCCTTTGTGTCTGATGATATTTTGGGAAAGAATTGCCAGTTGTAGGTTGAGTTGTGTTTTAAGCTTTAAGACAGAAGAAAACAGATTTATTTTGTTATGTTGGACAATGAAATAAAAGATAAACTCCTAGAAAACATCTATTAATTTCCAACCACAGATTCATCACATTTAGCAGTAAAACAGCAGTAATGTACACTAGATAGTGGCTATACAGAACACACCCCAAAAAAGTATGTTTTCTTCCCAAAAATATACAATTCAAGTTAAGACAATATATGAACATCCTAAGAAAAGAGAAAGAAGAAGAAATGCAGGAAAAGATGTTACAACCTAAATTTCTATTCGGAAATATTTTAAATAACTCTGGTAAGAATTCAATATACTGATACATAATTATACAGCATTAATGTATGAAAGATATGTTTAAAAACAACTACTGGGGTCATGATGAAGACTTATAAATGGACTTGGGATGAGATAAATTGAAAGAAAAATATCTGTGAAGGAAGAGAGATTTTTAAGGTAAATTAAAAAATTTCAGATTAGGTAAAATGCAAAAAAACCCAAAAACACAACCTTAAGCACTACCCCTAGTGTATAACCACAAAAAATAACTGCAATGCATTTTAAGATTTCTATTAAAAAAATGCCAATAACTGCCTTCAGCAAAAGCTAAGGACACTTTCTGCTTCTTGTCTACATTTTTGGATAAAGAAAGAAAAATTTTGTATTGTTTTGTATCTGAGTACCTTTTTGTCACTGGATCTTAAGTAGAATTCTATCATCTCCACTATTTACCTTTTACTTTACTGAGGTGATGCAACAAGTGTAGAGTGGATTTATGTATTCAATAAATACAAAGAAATGGGTGGCAAAAACCTGGATATGGGAAGATAAAGCACACTCAGAATTACCCTGAGGCTGTAAAGCCTGATTAATGTTTGTGGTGGAGAAGAGGAAAAGTTAAAAAGCAATGAAAGTCAAGGCAGCTATCGTGGATTGCTCAAAAGGAAGTTAAAAGCTTAGAAACAGCAATAAAAAAAATAAATACAATAGCTAAAAACAGGTAGCATTTGAGGGTGTATCTTAACCCTCTTAACATTCCTAACCTGAGCCCTGAGGATGGGTGTTGTAATTACATCTGTAATCTATGGGAAAGGAGCCAGAAGACAAATGGAAGCTGGCAACTTAAGTAGACTCTGCAAGAGAAGGTACTTAAAACAGCAGTTTAGTAAGGAAAAGGAGAACCTCTCTCTAAGAGAATAGTCAAGAGAAACTATGTCCTAAAATTTTAACTTCTGTTTTTCAGTTTATTTTCTGTTAGTTGAAAGCTTAAATATAAAACTACTTCTTAGAAATTGATCTGAAAACTCCAAGAGCTTTGCAGTTAATGGGAAAAAAAAAAAAAAAAGTTACCTACTAAGGCCACAACTATTACAAATGGGGGTGGGCACAAGACACTGCCTTTACAACTGGTATCCAGGTTTGAAACCGTTGTTTCAGATAATACAGTGCAAATGAAATTAGGACAGTATTTTTACAGAGTAGGTCTTGTATTAAGGAAAACAGAAGCACCTGTTGGAATATGAACTATCCGTACAGCACTGTCTGTGGTATTGACATGCTGCCCTCCAGCTCCACTAGCTCTCTTTGTTTCTATTCGCAAATCTTTTGGATTAATTTTCAGTGTCATCTGTCATGAGAAACAAAAAGAAAAGTCAAATATGCAGGTTAGTTTATTTTATAAAGCATATTCAGGCAAGATCAAACTATTTTTATTTTTTCTGGGTGGTAGCTCAGATCCACTTATAAAAAGCTGGGAAATCAAAGTAGTTTAAGATACAGCTATTCATTAGCACTAATCCTCCCCCTCTTCTGAAAGATCTGCACCCTCCCTCAGATAAATTAATATCTGAACTTGACCAGATGGGTTTCAGATAAAAGGGAACATAGTAACTTTGCTGGTTCTAGTGAAACAGCTTAGAGACAAAAGGAAGGAGCAATATATTTTGACAGTTTGCTGGGATGACATTTGTAGGGCAAATAACCCCAAGAAAAGCACTCAAAGGAAATAGTGCGAAAGGTGGTATATTTTTGGTAGGCTTAAGTAGATGGTATACAAACAAACAGTAAAAGAGAGTGGCTCACCTTGACGATGGTCGAGGCTTGCTAATAACTCCACCAGGGAGGGATCTCCAACAAGAGATCCTTCCCTGCTGGTGGTCAGCCCTTAAATGGAGTCTTGGGAGAGGTGGAGTCAAACTCCACCCCTTCCAATCACACTCACTTGTGCCCCTGCAGCTGACTCAGGGCTTGCCTCAGGTGATCAATCAGTGGTTCAGGCCGTGATTCAACAGTTCCCATACAACATTAAACAAAGATCCAAAGTTTTATTTCTTAGTTGATTATTTATAACCAAGCAAATAATCTAAGAGTGAATTGTCACCCACGCAATTAGGAAGGGGAAAATGAGGATACTATAAAAATAGGAAAGAGGAATAATAAAACAAATCTCCATGTCCTCTCTAAACTAAATCAGTCTTTTGCCATCGCATCCAATTTTCCACTGAACATTGAAGGCACAGTTACAGTAAATTTTCAAGTGACAGTGAAATAAACTGCCAGTGAATTTGAGATTACGATTATGAGGAAATATAGAAATTCTTTATTTCATTCCTCTAGGCAAAAATAAACAAATAAGTAGGACTTAAAACTTCCACATTAAAAAGCAAAATCATAATTAAGAGAGTATAACAAGACAGACTGAAAAGACTTGGGTATCAGCAACATGGCAAGTAAAAGCACTGCTTATAGTAACGTCTGTTAAACTAAAAATAAATGTTACCTCAGTGGGTTGGGGTAATACTGCAACAGTCATTGTGCTGGTGTGAATGCGCCCTTGTTTTTCTGTCTTTGGCACCCGCTGAACACGATGCACTCCTCCTTCAAATTTCATGTACTTGTAAGCATCAAGACCTGCTATACTGGCAACTGCATGCCTCAGGCCACCTTCAATGAAAAAACAGTTGTAAAAGTGTAAGCACTGTCAGCTACACATTACTACATTTCAAGCATACTCTGGCATCATTGTAGTTTATTTCTTAAAATTACAAATTTATCATTTTGATGCTTTGGTAGAATCACATCAAAAATGCAAGAGAACCCCAAAACATGCATATTCACACAATATACCAAGTAAAGGATAGTCAAGTTCTTCTAATAGAGTCCAACTATATTTGTTATATATACATATAAGATTGTTTATGAGCCACACATACACACAATTCTTCAACCATAGCAGAAATCTGACACAAATAATAAGCTTATGTGAAGATCAAGTTTTGAAAGCCCCTTTCAGCAACTACATCAAATTCTTCTGATTAGCACCTGAGAACCTCAACATCTAACGGAAGGAAAAAACAAACACATCACAGTAAGTCTTAACTTATGAGGGACATCTGTTATTTATAAATTCTTTTTCCCCATTCTCCTGTATGTCTCCTACCTACGCCTCATCTTTGCTCTTCTGTTTCATTTCAATTTCTTACTCCATCAGAATTAGCAGAGCTCTTGCCAACTTACCCACATATTAAGCAAAATATTTGATAGAAACGTTCTGAAAGTTAGCTCAGGACCTTCAGAATTAGAACTTTCAAACTAAGACCCAGTACAATCAAGACAGAGTTTGTTGCAAGACTAGCTGATGGCATCCCTTCTCCTCCTTGTTTGCCAGAGTGCAATCCCCAATGAAAACTCAACAAACCCTATACTCAATGACTTTTACTTAACCTTATTCACCTGTTCATGTTCAGATTCTGGAGTTCTCTGAAATGAGGAAGCTTGACCTTTTAGTGAAGGACCTTGCTTTTGTTCATGTAGTCCACAAGAATTAAGTGTGGATGAGATATGAACACCTGGCATACCAGTGAATATCCTCAACTCATGTCTTACTAAACACAGGACCTAAGGAACTGTATAGGATTGTGGTGGCTTTGACACCTACAGTGGCTCTACCTCAACTTATTCCCAGTATCTCAAGTTTTGGATGGCACGTGGTCATAAAAATGAGTACCGTGAGGAAATGTACTGTAAGAGGCTGAGAAAGAATAGGGCTATTTTTATTTTTCTGTAAATTTGTATACGTAAATTTATACCCTACTTTCCTTCTCACTGTATAGGCAAGCTCTCAGCATGCAAAAACAGTTCTAATATACATATTCATTAAACAAGAAACTATGTTTGTCACCTCAGAAGCTACTTAAGCTTTTGGTGAAATACTGGCTGAAGAGAGATTAGTTTTTCTGATGGACTGCATCCCCTGACTTCCTAGCTTTCCCCATTCCATCTTCAATGTTTACCAAGCAAGCCATTTTCTTTGTTTTTCTTTCCTCGATTAAAACAACAATTTTAAACGATTATTTTTTATGTTGTTTATTACTCTTTATCAATACCTATTTATCAGAAAAGTTAATAAGAACAACTAAAACTATGAAGGAACTGTTCGTGGCTATAAAAAAGAACAAAGGATGCTGATGAAAGTACAAATATTTTCAAGCTAGTAGTTATAAACTGCACAAGCACTCATCTACCAATCCATACCAACTATAAAACATACATTATATTCACAGCAAAATATAGGTTACCAAAATATACTAGCTTTACTCACCACACTATACATAACAACAAGGCTGCAGATCTGTCAACACAGACTTAGCAAATCCAGCCTGCTGAGAATTGTGACTAGCAATCTGGCAGCCAAAAAACCCTGCCACCACTCCTGCACACCTTCATATTTCTGTCTGCAGTTAACTTGAACTGACTGAATCAGTCAGTGCTGCTGGACAGAGATGAAGCCACATTTTTCTACTTCCACTCTCTCCAGGAATATTTCTCTTCCCTCTCTTGTACTGGATCACCTGAAAACTAATCAATTTTTGCATATAGTTTCTCTGCTGAAATAACTCGGTAATGAGACATCCAGCACTGATTAAATTGTCAGTGCAGAAAAGTCAAAGATAAAAGCCTGATTTTTGTGAAACAAACCATACCAGCCGGTGCATAAATCAGTAAATTAACGTTCCTGCCTGTTTGTTATGTAAACCTACCAGCTCCCTTTCTGTAAACACACTGCTTCCAGAGATGCAGAGAATCACCAGCTCATCATCACCAAATACATCAGTTTCTACCTCCTCGCATTCAGTTTATTAAAAAAAAAAAAAAAAAAGCAACTTATAAAACAAATAACATAAATCTCTTTGCACTACACTCATCAAGCTGAAAAACACAGAGGTGAAATTTTACTCAAAGACTTTCTTAGGTGATCAGATGTTTTAGTTCTCTCAAAGTTGCAACAACTCCTTCACTTTGTGTACCCATTAGCTGTTACATGAGCTATATCCAAACATCTCCTTTCCTTATACAATCCTCAACTGACATTATTAAAAGAAAAAAAAAAATCAAGATGTTTTGGATTAAATGCCATGAATCCTTTTAATTTTGTTTTCCTCCTCTCTGCCGAGAAACTCATAGTAATAAATGGACTTTCAACCTGCCTTTAAACACACCTACAAACACATTTTTCAGTAAATAGAACAGCACATATATTTACTAATATTATCTCAGTATTTCTTTTTACAAGTACGGGTTATATAAATCTAAAACATATCTGCATGACCTTCTGAACTTATTTACTGCAACACTTAGTTTCATTTCTACTTTTCGTTTCTACTTTCTTGAAACTATTGGAAGAATATGTATTTTTTACTATGCTAATATTTTAATAGCATGTCTCAAGTGAGATTTCACTCTCAAATACAGAAACTGAAGAAAACTGTACTCAGACATTCAATCTCTGCTTCTAAACATAAATTCCCAGAAATCAGTCTCCTGCAGTCACGAAATTCATATCACGTAAGAATGAACATATCAGCTTAAATTAAAAAGTTATAAACATTTACAAACTTTTTTTTTTTTTTTTTTTTTAAGGTTACTGACCTATTTCACTGGGAAAATATTCTAGTATTTCAAATTTCCACTTCTTATAGGCAGCATATCGTCGATACATATCAAATATCTCTGAAGTGAACAGCATTGCTTCCTGTCCTCCAACTCCAGCAGTTACTTCCATAACAAGATCATTGCTGTCTATTTCTTCTGGAGGAATCAAAAGCAATACTATCTGTGAATGCAAAAACACCCATCTAAGATCTCCCCCTTCAATCCAGAACTAACACTTTACAAAATGCCATGCAATTATTTATCTACTCCTGCATTAACTCTCAGACTCTCCAGAGGGCTGGCTGTTCAGCGCCTTCTGACATCCCTTCAACTAATACAAGGGAAGAGGGAGGGGAGCATGCTGCATTGCCAAAGGGCTCCCTGTGTCTGTTTGCAGTAACAGAAGATTTCTTTCAAGTCCCACAAAACTTCACAGTACCTTTCATCATTTAGAAACACTGAACTAGTTAGACACCGTAGGATATACGACTCTTGGAAGAAAACTAAGCATCTCCATTCCCATTAGATTCCTTTTTAAACCAATATCAACTTCAGAACTAGGAAGGCATGGATGCTCTGGATTACATTTCTTCAACGCCAATTCAGCTGTATTATTTTTATGTCTTTAAAGGAGAGATGGCGTTATTGATCTATTGGATGACGATACACCAGAATACTAGAACCAAATCTACACAACAGTTTTGAAGGCTTGTTTAAAATTCCGTATGATTTATAAATGCTTCTCAATCATTCTTCTTTACTAGCATTAGGTTCTATCTCTTTCTTCAGCCTTCCCTTTCTTCTTTTAGCATATCATAAATATCTACAACATTTTTTTTAATGACTGTTAAATTGCTGTCAAAGGAATAAATGTGAGTTACGGTCAACTTCTACCAATGGCTGTCCAGCTTCTAGTTTGCCAGTAACATGAAACACTAACAGTTACATAAAGGTAACTACTGTGATACAAAATACCATTGATACTATGTAGAACCTACACAAGGCAACAGTCTACCACAGTTACACAGTATTACACTTTTTTTTTTCTTCAAAAACACATAATGCAAGTTGAAAGTTTCTAACATATAACAGCTGAGCACCCACAAGGGTACATCCAGAAGAGGCCAACTACAGCACCCACCTACCAGGATGAACTGATTCAAAGAAATAAGTTATGGACTATCTACATGCAATGTGCATTTTCTGTTTTCCTTCAGTAACAGACATTGGTTGAGGAGTACAGTTGGCGGAGGTGGGGGAGGGGGTGAAGAGTTAATCATGCACATCTTATTTCAATGAGAGGACAACTTAACTTTGTTAACTTAAGAATGGCAAGGAAATCACAAGCTTTCAGAGGCAATCTAACCTGGTGTTTCAGTTCAGTTATCTCTTCTTCACAGGAAACGATTTCTCTTTCTGCAAGTTTCCGCAGATCTTCGCTCTCATCTGGAATATTTGAGTATGGTTAATCCTCAGACTTAAACCAGTGGAACACCCAGAAAACCTTCTGAAAAATAACCACACAAAGAACTTACTCTACAAAATAAACAAAATCACACCAAATATGTCAGAATATGTGACTAATGTTATGATCTAGAACAAAGACAAACAGTATCTACTATTCAAGCGAGATGTTTCTATATCTGAAATACAAGAAACATCACCTAGGTGTAAGAAAAAAAAAAAAGAGGTAATTTACTGTGATGGTGGCAAAAAGCTGGAGAAGGCTGCCCAGGAATGTTCTGGGGTCTCACCCCTGGAGACAGCCAGACCCCAGGAGGACACGGCCCTGGGAGACGCATGACCTGGACAGTGGGCTGAGCCATTCCCTGAGCACCCTAACCACATCAGCCACCCCATGATCTTGAGGCTCAACACCCTCCTGTATTTCATTGATAGGGACATAAAGGACCCAAAGAGTAGAGAAATCCCACAATTAACATTTAATTAAAAGGACTACTGCCATATGTAAAATTTGCATGTCAGTAGCTATAGCTTAAAGTACTCTATCCATAAGAAGTTATTCTAAAGCCACTGCAGAATTTCTGGATTGCTGGAAGACATAAACAAGGAAGAGTCCTCACATAAGAGGGACTTGTAATTTTAAAATGATGCTTGACTGATCAACACTAAAGGTTTACAGTCAGACTTGTTTTTCTGTGCACTTACATATGTTAAGATGTCCCTTCTTTCTACTCCTTGGTCAGTATCAAACTTCAGACTTAAACAAAATACAGCTTAAACTACTCCTGACCTGTGCTAAGTCAGCTCACTTGCACATAAGAGAACAAAATAACTCCCACAAAAGGAGTCCCACAAAAGGACGCACAATGAATGGGCGTGGAACACAAGGACACAACTGCACAGCCAATGGCAAAAGACCAAAAAGAAAGATGCCAGCCACCAACTCTTTGTGCACAGCTAAGTCTTGGGGGTGCCCTCACAGCAAACACATGTCTTTTCAGCACAGTAGTTCATGCTAGTGATTGATTACATTTTAAAATTAATTTTATTGACATACAAGATGACATTTAATATCTAGGGGTTATTTTTTTCCCAAATCACTTCTGAAAAAAGGGAAGGAAAAAAAGTACATGTAAATTGGTTTCAATACCAAGTATGCTTTACTTACAGCTGGCAAGAAACACACATGGCCGAGTGACTGACAAACTGTGACACCTTAAACACACTAAGCTGGTCACCTGCATCCATCTATTTTGTTTTAGACCGACTAATGTCTGATTGAGGACTATCATTAAGGCCAACAGAATGAGATATTCACAAAGTAATTGCTAAGAATGAACCTATTCCATTTTCAACTCTGCATTTTATGACCTTATCACGTAAGGATGAGCTACAGATGTGACTGACTAAACTCTTATGATCACTTTGCTTAAGATCAGTGCCAGATTTTAATGACATAGCAGGTTCAGAAAGGAGAGAAAAATCCTTCATTTCCACACAACAGAAACTAACAGCTTTAGGGCAATTATTAACTTTTCCAACGGAAGCATTTCTCCTTTTTCCACTTCACGCTGCAAGAGAAAGAATAGGGGATAAAAAAAGAAAGCACAACGCATTTTCCTTTCAAACAACGTTTGTTATCTCCTCCAGCCGGAGAAACAAGAGCTATTAGATGTTCCGTGCAGCCTCAAGCGCGCCCCCGCGCGACGGTACGCATCTCACGCACGCGCACTCGACACCAAGTCGGCAGTGCCACTCAAGCGCCTACACCCGCCCTACTGAGACGGCTCCCCCAATCACGTCGGGATATGCAAATTATCCCCGCCCCGCCACAGAGGACTGATGGACCGCCCTGCCCCGCCCCTCCCTTCCCCTCCCCTCCGCCGCGGCCCTGAGGCGGGGCCGGGCAGAGGCCTTCCGAGCCTCCTCACCTTGCAGTGCTAGCTCCCGCGTGTCGCGCAGCTCCCGCTCCTTGTCACGCAATCGTTGTACCCGCGCCGCCAGCTCCGGCCTGGCGTCGCCTTGCACCCGCGCCTCCAGAAGGCGGCTCAAGGAAGGGGTGGCGAACAGTTCGTCTAAGCGGGGTCGGACGCTCAGCCCACGCCGCGGCTGCTGCGGACGTGCTGCCGCCGCGCTGCTCCTGCCGGACAGCGCTTGGTAGCTGCAGGCAGGCAGTGCGATTGCCCGGCAGCTTCGAGCCGCGCGGAGAGCTCGCGTGATGAGCCCCATGCCGGCTTAGGACCGCGTCGTGCACCCAGCCCTTCTTTCGTCAGCCCACCGCGCCGGAGGTAACCGAAGGCGCTCGGCTGTTTCCCTTCCGGGTTTCCGGAAGCTGCCGAAGAGGCTCGGCCCCGATATCAGCCATCGGGGCTCCGGTGGCGGAAAGCGACGAAGGGGTTCGGCTACCTTCGTATCGCGGGGAGGGAAAGCGCGCTCTGATTGGCCGGCGCTGACAGAGCGCGCAGTGGGAGCTGCGCCTGCGGAGCGGCGGGCGTGCGGCGGCGGTCAGCTGAGCGTGAAACGTGCACTGAGGAATATATTTACTGTAAAAATATGCAGCTGGCCAGAAAGCTTTATTAGGCAGTAGTTTATGCCGTCTAAGTCAGATCTTTGCTATTCTTCCATCCTTATTTGTGCCTTGACAGAGGGAGGTAACTGTACTTCACAAGTGAACTAACCTGGTGGGATAGCGATAACTGCGTCATAAATCGTCGTTATCATGAGTGTCAACGCACCGCTTTGAATAAAGCTCTGTGACAAAATACGCTGTGACAATAACGTAGAATTAACTCACTGCAAGTAGATGTGCAAGGAAGCTGGGCACAGAGCACAGCCTGATCCTTGTGGGCTTCAGTGACCTCAAACCACTGCCACCCACCCATGCAACCCAAGGTGTGAAAGTGGAGTGTATCCCTATTTTAAATGGGAAGGATGGACTGCCACCGAGTGACAGGTTATGGATAAAAGAAGGTGCAAAATCTGGCTTCTGGCGTAACATGAAAGTAGTTGTTTCCCAAAAGTGCAGTTTATGTCATCCTTTTTCTAGCTGGTGTTGGCACCACTGCTGCATTGTTCTTTTGTCCTGCAAAAGACACATCTGCTGTGGAAGCCCTGAGGACTGAGGTGAGCTAGCAGGAGTGAAGATTTGTCTCTGCAGTGTGCTCAGGACAGAGGTGAACAGGGCTGGGCATCTGCAGCCGTGTCCCAGGCTGCTCCAAAGGTGTGCTCCTAAGCATCTACAAATGTAGCAGCATTTTGGAGTTAGTAGTTAAGACATAATTCAAAGCAATCTGAAGACACATAAAGGACTTTTGCAGCAAAGGCTTAGTGTGGAAAGTTTTGGTTCCTTAGTCTAATAAGATCAGCCAGCAAATCTCACAAAGACCTTCTCACCTCTTTTATATGCTATTCATGGTCAAAAGGTCCTTATGTTCACTACCAATGCAAGTCTGGCATCAAGTGATAGTCCATACCCTATTTATTTAAGTTGTGATGAAAGTCTACTGTATTTTGTTGGTTTAGATCCCAGCCTAGCAGACTCTTTTACATACTTTTAATGTAAAAGGGGATATCATTAGCTTAAGTGTGATTTCTGACAACTCTGTGAGGTGTTGTGAAGGGGTGATGTGGGTTCCATGAATGCCTGGATGAGTCTGATGCTGTGTGGACATGTTTCCAGAGCATTCTGCCGTGCCTGTGCTGGCCAGTGGGCACTCCGATCTCTTCCATACATATGTGCCTTCTATCTCATTTAAATACTTTCAGTGTTGTCTGTGGTTTTATTTTATCTTGGACATCTCAAACCACTTTTAGCTCAGGTGCACATCACTAAGTTGTACACGTGCACGAGACAACATATACTCAAGTTTCTTCAAAACCTAACGGTCTTATCCATGTGCTGTGCTTATTTGTGGCTATTTGGCATTGTGCTCTAATTGACAGAAAAGCTTAAACATCAGAAAAAAATGACAAAAACTGTAACTTACATTCCATAGTGCTATATACATTCTAATGAAAAACTGAAATACAAGTTAAATACATACTTATTTTATTCCAGGCTATAGGATAAGTGTATTTAGGCAGTTTTTCAAAGTGTATTGTACACTGCATGCACAATAAATCAGTTTAATAGCTTGACCATTTTACATTTTGTGTTCAAAGAACTGTATGACAGGCAATGAGATCATGTTATGGCACAAGTTGTTGTCCATTTGGACTATATCCAGTTTTTCATAAAATTTTGGGAAACCCAAGCTGATACATGAAATGTCTATTAATCATTTTAATATGAGCATTTGCTCCAAGAAAGAAACTTCATACAAGTTATGTTCAATTTATAAACCCCTCCAAATAGAGGATTTAAGACAAGAAATTTTGAACGTGATTTCATTGCAGTATTACACTGAAGACTGGTGTAATATTATTTGTCAGAATGATGTAACAGTTTCCAAATACAGATTTTGGAATCTTTTGCTAGAAATCCAGGTAATATTTTAGGGCCCACACAGTTAGCTTTAAAAATGTCCTTGAAAGGATGACTTGTCTGTTTTGACAAGAACTTCTACCTATGTGAAATATCTTATAAAGATAGCTTACAACTAGCAGGTCACCATCAAATAGTAACATTAAGAATATGTAATTCTACATTCGTAAAGGCTTCTGCATGCAGTTCTGTCTCTTACACATTGTTTAGATGTGTGAACTAAATGTTTGTGCCTCAAACACCAACAAACTTGAAATTACACTATGTAAGTATATACATACATGATGTTGTATATGTTTAGTATCACAGTAAATATGTGTTATTAAATGATACTAGACATATGTAGAACCGTAGTTAAATTCCAGTTAAGAAAAAAAGCCAGAAAAAGTCATTCTTCTAACAGTATTTCACAGTAGAAGGAGGCAGTCCTTTCTCACTGACTTTCCCTCCCTCAGGATTTGTAAACATCATAGCTATTACTCTATCAGTATAATAATTGAATATTTTATTCATAATGGTAAGTAGCTGACCAACATGAATAAAGTTGTCATAACACAATAACACTTTCAGACAAAACAGTTATTTATTAAAAGAAACATTTATAAATATTTTGTCTTGCATTTAAACTACATTTTCATAAATAACAATATTTAAAAGTGCTGAATATGATAGGATAGTCAGCAACGCCACTGTAAACAGATTTGTTTTCCACTTTGCAGATTTTTTTTTAGATCCCATTCTGTCAAACACTACAACAGTTAAAATAGTTGCATAGGGAATAGAGAATAGCCCTTTTAATCATCTCCTGAATTCTATATAAATTACAAAACCAAATGAGTTTAAGAAACAGTTTGTTAAATTGTTCTTATATATCCAAAAAAAGCACACAGGTTTCAAGTAAAAAGAATGATTAAAAAATTCCCCAGACTTGCTATTTGAAGCATGTTCAATAAATTAAGAGGAAAAAAAAAGAGAGAGAGAGAAAGAGAGAGAGAGGTAGTAAAATAAAGGAAAAAATAAGCCCCAGGAAATAAACTAATACCTGTTTCCTACCAGCTATTCTGTAGAGCCAGAGCAGCCTCAGTAGCAGCAATTTCAGCAAGAGCTGGCACCAAGGAGTAGCTTGCTGGTTGGAGCCAAGTTTGCTGGGGCCAGATTCCACTCAGTTACACAACTGTAAAACCTTTTGGACCCATCAAAAGCAATGGGAGAATGCTGTATTTAGTCCTAGGAAAGTGAGAAGAACCTTGCCTCTAAAGTCTTAGCGCAAGACCAGAGCTGACAGTGTTATATATATATGTATATATATGTGTATATATATACACACAAACATACATACATATATATATATATATATAACAAGCATTCAAAACAATCTCATGGTTTATCTTTAGCAGTTTGTGAGGGATGCTAACACTCATTTGTCTCATATATGGTAGGCATGAAGATGCTGATTTTAAGTTCCTAGTCACTCTCTCTTTAAACATCAAAATGCATCCTAAAATTGGACATTTTTGGATAAAAAGGCCAAGCAAACACCTCCTAAAAACACTATGGCAGAAAAGTGATTAGAGTACTGTGCTGCATTAGCTCTGATTTAGGGCTCAATACAGGACTCTCTACCCAGGAAAGACACCCATTGAGTTTCAGTCGGCATTTTGCTTGGGTAAGAACTGCAGATTTTGGAGCCCTTGAAATTTGGTTTAATATTACACTCCAAACTCCTTGTTATCAAGGAGTTAATCAAAATCAATGAGGCCAGAAGCTAAGTCTTCTTCAACCCACCACCTTGTATAACTATACTTTGCTTAAAAACATTTTTTTACTGGATTTAGCCTAAAAAATAAATCACAGGACAGATGCAATTCATCAAAGTGTTCTAAAATGCTCTAAAATGCTACATGTAGGCAATCTTTTATTAAATTTCTTTATTAAAAAAAAAACAAAAAACCAAAACTAAATTGTCAAGCTTTCTGTGTTTGTTCTTGTTTTTGTTTTCTTTTCTTTTTCTTTTTCTTTTTCTTTTTTTTTTTGCTGAAGTACATAAGATTATACAACAGTGTTAGAACTGGATAGCCAGTCTTTAATAAATCAATTACAGTATCTGACATCTGAAATGTACAGTGAAAATCTTTGTTCTTTTCACAATTCAACAATATCAGCGCATAGATTGTGTCACCCAGATACGGATCCCTTTAAGTGGTTTGTGCTTTTTTTTTTCCCTTCTTTTTTTTTTTTTTTTCCTTTTTCTTTTTTGACATTGCAAACTCTGTAATGAAAATGCCACAGTTTTGGCAGTGAACAACCAGAAGAATCCTCCACTTGATTTATTTTAAATAAACAGTGATAAATAGCTCTTTCTTTTTCTGTACAGAAATATTGGCTTCAAAAAGTCAGTGTATTGTACTCAGTAGAGCATGTTGAGTAATGCTACACCTTAAAAATTGGCTTTTTTCAGTTAGTGATGTTAAAAAATGCAAGCCTCTTTCTGGTTTGCTGCAGTTGCTTCTATGTACCATTAGACTGTATTGCACAAAAAAGTTCTTAAATACAGATATAATTTATGTTATTGGATTAAATATTGCAACAACTAAGTGGTAAGTGAAGCAGTTTTACCTTGCACATGCAATGTGAGGATACACAAGGAGACTGTTCATAAAACTACAAATACATCATTTCAATCTTGACTGCAGTTGGGTGAAAGGAGTGTGAAACAAATGTATTTTGGCAAATCCATTGTTTCCTTCCCATGCTATTTCAAGCAAGAAGGACCTTGGTAAAAATGTAGACAGAGACCATAGTATGTATTTGTTTTCTTCACAGTAGCCTGAGTAGAGCTAAACTGTAGTTCTCCAGGAACCCAGCTCCAGATGTTATTAAACTACTTTTCTTCTGTCCCGCCCACCCCCAAAAAAATCAAGTTATTTTATTTGAAAATTAAAACTAAGTTTCAGAAGTAGAGCCTGTAATACTTTCAACAAGAGACTTATAAATTTGAGAGTTCAAAAACCTTGGGAAAGAGTCTCTGTGCATTAGGGTGTATATCTGGAGTTGGGCATCTTCATACATATGAGGACTGGGATCCAGCAAGTTTCTGTTGATCACTTCTCTCACCCGGGAGTCAAGACTAACCTGAAGAAGATGAGAACAGATGGATATTATAAAGTAATATTGAAAAGGTTATGTACATCTCTTTATTTCATATGGCTCCATGGAACATGCTAAGCTCATCCGTTTATTCAAGGTATGCTCTGACTTTCAGAATCACGGTTCTAAAATGCACACACGATTTCAGTCTCAGATGACTGACTTTATTTCAGTTTTCACTTGGTCTTTGCACCCGTCTTAATAGCTGTGAGATGAAACACCTTTATTTAACAATACAGTGCTACTAAAAAAAGCTCTGCAGTAACCTGAATTTCCTCAAATAAGTTATTATACATTGAGATGTTTTACTTTTTACATATTTAGAAATATTTCTTACAAAAGAATGTTGAATGACCCTTGTTCAGAGAGCGGAAATGTTTTTTTTGTTTTGTTTTGTTTTTTCTGATCAGTGGTACTTGAATATTTAGAAGCTTCCTATTCAGCATTCTCATCTGAATGTCTCAGACAATTTTTTTTCCTTTCTTTTTTATCATTTGCTATACTTGTTATTCACAAGTTAGTCAGAATCTTTTTTTTTTTTTTTAATACACTTTATCTCCCTAATAATATTAGATTTTTCAGATTTGCTCTTTTTTTCAAGACTCTTTACTGTGTGGGACCTTATACTTACAGGTTGTCATATGCCCAAACTGAAGTTGTTAGAAAGTTTCAGTTTTAACTTCTAATTTAATTTCCTAGTCAGAAAATTGCATATTTTGCTTGAGATGGATACACAGATGATTTTAGATTATCATTTAGAAGCTGGAGTGAGTCTACAGCTTATTAAGCTGTAGTAAGAAAATGTATTAAAAAATGCTCAGTAAACAGTATAACTAATGCTTTCTGGATGAAGCAAAATGGCTGTAGCAGGGACCAGCACTGGGACCAGCAAGGGTTTTCTATCTAAGTAAAATACTATAACACCTACTGCAGAGATGCTGAGCACAGATCAGCTAAGGTACTATGATTTAAACTAGGTTACAAAGAAATGACGTGTTAAGATTAAAGCAATTGCTTCCCTCTGACATACATGCACACTGGCACGTATCTTAGCAAGACCAGTTCACAAGGCTAGCCAATTGATTCCTAATTACCAAGCAAAATGACTGGGACAAGAAAGCTCATATTTGGCAGGATAGTGGTGTTCCTTTGCCATTGAATACTGTAAAAATTAATTGCCATTATAGAATGAAACAAATCATTTCTGGATCTCTTAATTCACATTGTAGTTTCTCAGTGACTCACTAAAGCCATAAGACTTTAGACTAGTTGCAATTATTAAAGTTATCTCTTTGGTAAACAGATGTATGGAAGGTATTTGTTTAGCACACGGGGACATCTGCCTCATGTGAGACATGATTTGTTTCCTGTTAAATATTATTTTTCATATGTTGCTGAAAATTTTGGTGTTATTTCTCCAGAAATCCATCATGTACTTCATATCTTTGGCAGGCATGTTGCATTACTAAAGAATCATTCCTATTTTTTACCCTTCTGTTTTGGGAATTTCCCTTTCATTCCTCCTGTGTAGACAGCTTTGAGAAGTTGTGGCCAGTGACGTCAAACAGCTCGGCCCTTATGTCAGTACTTGCTCCATCCCTGCCTTTCTGATTTAACCTCCTACACTAAGATTTGCTCTCGTCCGACAGATCAGGCAGATTTTTCGACCCCTTCTGGCAATCCAAAGTATAGCATGTCTACTCTGGAATAGAAGAAGCCAGTCAAATATTTATGGCTCTACCTCTTTTGGTGAAAGTATAGAAATGTAGTCTTCATATATAAGTCTTGCTTTCTCTTCAATAACTTTCTTGTTCTGTTCCTTCTTTAGATCTTCACATGCAAGCCAGAAAAGCAGGTTCTCTTCACTATACTCTGTTCGAAGAAACTCTCTAAAAAGGTTCCTCCCAGCTGGTGTTTTCATCATCTTGTCAAAATTCTGAGCCCAAGACAAAATTTCATCTGCAGTAGGGTTTTGGCTGCAAAAGCAAAATATCATTACAAATATGTTTCTATTTTTGTAACAGTGTTTTCATACATTTGTCCAAAATTTCTCCTTTCCACTGCACTTCAGTCCAGAGGGAAAACTAGAAGCAACAAGGCTTCAGCAGTGACAGGAGAATTTTGTTCACTCTTTACTTGCTCATTCATTATCTCAATAGCCCACTAAATGTGTTTAATATTAAGAGACATGCACTTGGCTTCCTGCAAATTTTATACCTCTGTTGTTCACCATCAGACTAAAGAAAAATCCAATGACAGAAGTGAATTCCTGCCCTGCAGTTAAAGGAGATGTGAATTCAGGCAGCTGACAGTAGGTTCTTTCTCCTGACAGGCTTGAGGGACACCTGATGTCTCTGCCTGCTTCTGATAGGATTTGGCCAATCTCTGCCTGCCACAAAATTTGGTTCAGCAAGGACAAGAAAAACAAAAGGCTCTTGGCAGCCAAGAGCATACTAATGAGGGCCAACAAAATAGTAATTCAGAGAGCTTTTAAATTAGCATATTTCTCTGTGCTTGTACCTAAGGGTTGCTAAGCTTCTCTCTGTTTGGTGCTATTGACCTGAATGATGATCCATTGGCAGGAGATGTGATGGATGTTTCTGGCAAAACTGGAGGGAGAAGAAATGGGAAAAAATCCTTATTCCCATTTTCTGAAGGAG
The DNA here is from genome assembly GCA_023055505.1 of Callipepla californica brunnescens. Taxonomy (NCBI): domain Eukaryota; kingdom Metazoa; phylum Chordata; class Aves; order Galliformes; family Odontophoridae; genus Callipepla; species Callipepla californica. The sequence continues at coordinate 20,746,703 of JALIRH010000003.1, read as the reverse complement.
GCTATTTACAGCTTGTTACAGCGGATGCACAGGATGAGTGAACAGAAGACCAATTTGTGCCACTAATCCATAATGTACAAATGAACAGTCTGAGAAGGTCATATTCAAGTTAGTTAACAATAATTAAATGTGGTTTCACACTTAACTCTGAGTGCTCATCCTTCCCTTCCTGATAGGATACAATGCAAGAGTTTTACAGTCTGCAGTTAACAGTGTCTTGGTAATCATACTGCACAATAAGTGACATTTGTCCATATAATTTCAGCTTCATTTTTAAACTTGTAGTCTGCATGCAAGACAGAGTGGGTGTCAGGAAGCTACTTACGACAGTTTTTTGGAAGACTAAAAGATCTAATAAATGAGAAAGGATTTAACATTTAAACTATCCAGCAAAATCCAAAAGTATAAACATGCAGATTTTATGGTGAAAAGTCCTCTCTCTGAGGAGAGAGGAATGAGCCTGCTGGAGGGGGTGGAGCTGACAAGCAACCTGTGTTGCCTAGTTATCTATTTGGAAAATATCTTTACTGCAGTTGGATGAATATAAAAAAGTATGAAAAAAAGTACAGGATAAGGCCATTTTGACAGTTTCATCTATTAAGATGTTTTACATCTGCAAGACATGTCATTTCTTTAAAAAGTTATTTTTAATGAAAAAACTCTCCAAAATGCCAGTTTCCTGAGAGATTTGTGAAGAACAGCCCTGTCCTATACAAGTAGATTAATTTAAAAAGAGAATCATGCAGAATCTCCAATTTGATAAACTAAGGCTCATTTATGTCTAAATAACTTATTTTGATCTTGGGAAATATAAGGAGAAAACTCCTTTGTTGAAGTCTTGAATTTAGCAGATATCAAAGGCTGCCTAAACACTGTACCAGGGCAGTGTTTAAATGTTCCTTGTTCTAGGTACATGAAAGAAGAGGCTGCACTGAAATAGGATATTTAAACCTCTGGATATTCTCTCATCTCCTGCTCAGGTATAGCCTTGACAATCAGAACAGGCCTGATGTGTACTGAGAGCAGCACCATTCAGTTAAAACTGGAGTACTACATAAAATAGGACATCAAGGACAGGATAAGACAAGGGCCATTCTGCAGCCATTGGGCCCTTCTGCTCACATCTCATTTTGCAACAATAACTGCCAGTTTCTGCAGAATCCTCTAACTTAGGAGCTGGTGTAGACAAAACAAGGTATAAGCACATCACCTTACCCCAAAAGCCTTTGAAGTGCATTTGTGAGCAGCTGGACTGCTGAGGCTAGGGGATGTCTGCACAGTGATGAAGCAGAAGGGATGAGCACCCTCCTATTCAGCCAAGTAACTATTCCTTGCTGATGTATGAGTTGATGAAATTACAAACTGATGAATTTGTGAGTTAATGAATTCCTGAATGGATGAAGTAGTGAACCAGGATCTGAATGAGTTACACTAGTCTCTTAAAAGGATACTTGGCCCTTGTTTGAATTTTACCTAATAAGTTCATGAAATGAAGTTTGATTCACAGAGTGCATTGTCTCGTATACTTGACAAGTTCAGACAAACTGTAACTAAGTAAGTTATCCGTGCTATCTGATATAAGTTTCACTAGCAGTGAATGGGAAACTGTAGGTTTTTGCCATAGGCTAAATTCAGCTGCTCTGCGTTATTATCTAGTTATATCATGGTTGAGGTGAATTAAGTAATTTAGAATTAATTTTTACCTAAAAAAATCTCTTTGCCTACTTTTTCTCTTGCGCTGAATCAGCTCAGATGAGTATCAGCTGGGGTACAATTAGTGGTGGGGAGGCAGAAGAGAAGGAAACAGAGACTGCACAGAAGGCAAATCTCTGAAGGCAGGGATCTGTTAATTCACAGCTTTGAATTAACCACCACTTTTTCTTGCGAAATCACATCCTTGCACTCTGTTAATATTCCACTGACAGACCTTTCAGTCTTCCTTTCTTCTGCCTACCACAAACGATGTTGAGAAACTCCCCAGAATTCAAGATCTGGACCATTAGTGAGCTCTTTCACTAAGCATTGCTCTTTCTTTGTGTGGCAAAGATACAAGGCTGCAGTGTTAAAATCTGTGAAACATTTAATCCCAACAGGGAATGTCATGAAGTAAACAGGTTCATCATGATAGATTGCTTCTGAAAATTCTTTGCAGGTGTCTTGAATTCCAGGGTGCTCAGCTGCACTAAACTTCAGTATAATATAACTTGAGAATATAAACAATTAAGACATTCTCATATAAAGAAAAAAAAATGTATCAAATCAGTTCTCTGGCAGTATGGGGAGAAGAAAAATTCTATACTGCTTTTACATTTTGTGGAATTTTTTTTATTTTTCCTTTCAAAATTGATCATTAAAAGCAATGGTGGCTCTGAGATATTTTGTTCAGGTTGCATTTAAATTTGATCATATCCTCCTGAATTAAGTTTTATTTTACTTCTTATGGGATTAAAGAACTTGAATCCATCAGAAGCTCAGACTTTCATTATATACATGCCTGTCTTTCAAGATTTGTGTTTCCTATGACAATTCAGGTAAAACCATAAACCAAGATAATGTACAAAAATTAAGCATGTTAAAAATCTGACCCTAGAATACACTTTTGCCCAAGTTAGTTTTTCTTCTTGACTGGGTAAGCAGAAGAATATTATTCCTCAAGCAAAAGAGGCCTGTGGATCAACTGAACTTTCATGCACCTTCTGTTCTTCCCCATTGCTTTGTACCCATAAATGTGAAACTGTCAGTGAGGCTAATTATCATTGTTAGCATTACATGGCAAACTTGATTTTGCTTCATTTTGTCTAGAAATTTTAGTATGGAAAGTAAATAAAAGAACATTCTAGAAGCCTAAAATAAACCCAAGGCAAATTAGTTAAAGGTAAATTAAGAACATTTAACTGAACAAAGTTTGACCAACTTACCATTCTTCTATGACTTGGATGCTTTCCATTTTGGTTGTATGTGTTGGCCTTCCTGCATTGTCTCCTCTATCTTCATTCCTAACAGTGAGGCTGCAATGTAGTACAACACTTTATTTTGTCTAGAGAAAGTTAGTTTAAAACAATGATTACAATAATGCAAACTTTCAAAATCTATAAACATATTTTAAGTGTCATTTTTCACTCCTGCCCCTAAAATTTTGATCCAGAATTTGGAGAGAAAATTTTGATTTTTTTTTCCTGTAATAATTTTGAATATTAATAAACATATAGTGCTAGCATGTATGATTTTTTTACAGGCTGACAGTTTATCCACTGAAAGTTGGACAAAATGTTAGAGGTCACTTTTGGAGTGAGTTTATTTAGTAAATCACGAATATCAGTAACAATAAGGAGAAGGGGAATATCCAAATTACACATGTATGAGGTATTAGCATTCCTCCAGTTCTAGATGGCTGCTACTCTGTGAACATTCCCTTCTTTGTCTCTGGGATATGGTGTCAGTAAGTGGCTTGGATTCAGAACTTAATGGCATCTCTTTAGAATTTCATCTAACTCCAATTTATTTTTTATTTCAAAAAGTAAAAGTTATTGTCCTTTCAACTGAAAGGCTTCTGCTTCCCTCATGTTACTAGAAGCAAGTCTGTTACAGGAAGAGAGACTTCTTTAATTTGAGTGTCTTTTGTTGTGTTGTTGATTTTGAGCTGGTAACTACCATCACTTACTTTTATGTGAATTCCTCTATGAGTGTTCCACACCATGGTACTGACAGAGAAAAACCACAATCCCTAGCAACTACTGAAATAAAGTGCATTTTGAGTAACATACATATTCATATAGGAAACCTGGTTCCCATAATTAAGCTTAAGAAGTGGGAAGTAGTAAGAAGATAACTTCTCTTCACTGGGTTTTCCCTGTGCATTCAGTTGAGAAGACAAGCAACCAAGCAAAAAAAATCCTCCCTCCCAGTCCCAAGGATGCTCAAATTTTTAATATCTAGTATCTATCATACAGTGATGCTCTCAGTCATATTAAGTGGAGATATGCAAAAAGTATGTTGGTACTGTAAAGCTTTCCCTCTTGCATTAATCAGAGTAATTTGTACTCTGTTCTAAGATATCCCAACTTCGAGACATTTTTAGCACAAATGGCTTCTCTTCTAGCTTTTCTGCATTTCTGAGTTTTATCAATATATTTTCAAGCATTTGGCAGAGTTAATGGGTGATCTCAACTACCTTTTGAAAATTGGCAATTTAAGCTCCCAGGTAAAGCAGAGCATATTAAGACTTAAACATTACAAAGATGCAAACTTCCAAACAAAGCTGTTTGATGCTTGTTCCTTCACTTACCTGCCAAGACCTTAGTTCAGGCCTTTGGTCCTGCTTCCCCTGTTACAGCGTAGGAATGCAGCTCCAGTGCTGCTAAGGTGTTAGGATGTCATCAACTGCTGCAGGAGAAACAACACATCCTGAACTCCAGGGTTGGCAGGTAAAAAGCCCTTCCATCTCCTCTGACCTGATGTTTGTCAGTCTATAGATGGAGCACCCATGGAAAGCGATGGGAGTTCCATATATAGAAGGAGAGTAAAAGGAGCCATTCATTTTCTGTCTTGTAATCTTTAAGTCCAGACATGTAACTGCTTAGGGTTTGTCTAGCTGGAGCACAAAGCTGGGCTGAAGAGGAAGCAGAGAAGTCACAAAGCTACTGTCCTTCCCTCCTTCGCAGTATTCAGTAAAGCCGCATTTGTGTTCTCTGCTGTGGTAGAGGAACTGACCGTCCTTTAGTCCGTGGAGGAGAAACACAGTGGAAGGAAGCAGAAAACAGCCTGTTTTGGTTGGGAATGTAACAGGGTGTTAACTAGAACTGTTCTAGAAGTGGCTGCCCATTTTCTTTCCCCTATCACATAAGCAGCAGCTAAACTGTGCCGAGACAATTTACTTATTTACTTATTGTACAGTAGAATTATCTCAAGGTTTGGATGCAGAATCTTAGCAGAAGTAGAATGTGACTCATCTGAGAGCAGTTAATCTAGCCTGTTAATTTAATTTTATGTCTGGGGTCAGATGCTGATTGTTGTGCTCATGCAAAATCTCTGCTAAACTTGGGAAAACCCAACATGGTTGGATGACAGGGAATACAAGTAGTGAGTGGTTAAGAAAGAAAAATAGAGAAATAGACAAGACCTCTCTGCCTTTTTTATCAATCAACCTCATGCATTTGGATTTTCTGCGGGACTGCATGTTGGTAAAAAGTTCTGATAGCATGTCCAGAATGGATAATACAGTTTTCTGGTACACAGATCTGAGTCCTTTATCGCAGCATTTACAGCTGAAGGTCAACGGTTGAAATTGGTCAGTGCTACAAAACAGGGAAGACTCTGAAGAGGCGTTATAGTCGGTTAGAACAATTTCTCAAGTTTAGGTATTAAACTGTGATAAATTTATAATACCTCTTGCCCTAAATTCTGCATTATGTTTCCAGTGACAGCCACTAGCCCTGTATTTCAACTCCTATTTGTCTACATCTGTCAAGATCGAAGTTCCATTGGATACATTTCTTTTTATATGTTTTTTTCCTGTGAAAGAAACCATCATTTTAACACAGGAGTACATTCAATTCAGACATGTTCTGTTTTCACTCAGGGAACTGGTTTGTGTTCACTTAGAAAAAAATTAAATATTTACACATTTTTGACTCTAAAGTTAACTTGAAAGCATCCCTTAAATAATACTGATCACAATAACACACTGCTACCTTTCACATCAAAATGACAACACTGCACTGTTATTTGCTAAGTTGACATCTTCAGATGAAAATAGCCTATCTGCTCACATTCCCCTGTGGAATACAAGCAGTCCTCAGTGGGAAAGGCACTCTGTATATACTTCACACACTGTTCCATCATGGAAGCTGGTTGATTATGGCAGAAGAATTATGCTGTCTAGTGTACAGTAAACAGTAAAAGTAACAGGATAGAGATTAAAAAATGATCTTGCATATTTAAGGCTTTAAGAGGAGAAAATAGTTGATTTGCCTTATCAAAAAAAGTAGCTAAATAAAAGGAAGATGTTCTAGGGAGACATCTGTTTTAAAATAACATACATGATGTCTGTTATTTATTAGTACATCCAACAGATATCTTTAGAATTTAGAGATCTAAAATGTCCATGATAAAATGACAACAAAACTAAGAAGGCCTTGAAAAGTGAAAATTTGAGATGTCTAAAGGAAGAGCATAAGTAGAAAGCACAAGCAGTGGTTTGTTTTCTGTTCCTTTGGAAGGTGTCTTTTACCCAATTTTATGCTTGTTTTATTGCTCTGGAGAACATGATAAAAAGTATTTCATTAATCCCATGTGACTTGATCTTAATGTAGCTTTCAAATACATCTTCGGTAATTTCTATTTTGCTACTTCAGAAACTTTGTAAGTAAAAAAGTTTTTGAACAGAGACAGTTTGAAGGAGTATACAGATTGAAAACATAACCATATTAAGGTTAAACTATTGGTATTATTAATCTATTAATATTCATATTCAGCAATCAAATAGATGTTCTTTTGAGTAATTACTTCACTAAGTCATGAGCCCATTAGTGCATGGTATATTATAAAAGCCAAACTAATTAGGCAGAATCATCAAGAGAGTTGGAGCAATCTAAGAACAAAGATCTCATTACCAGTCCTCAAGGCATTTCCAGCCATGGATTTTAGCCTTTTAAAGTTGCTTAGCTTCCCTACTGCTGCACTTACCTCTATCACTAGGAAACTAACAATTACTTAGCTGCGGGGCCTTATCTTACATTTTCTGTTATCTAATACATTAATAATTTGTCATTGCTTCCCAGAGGTCAGGCTGGCATATACTAGTGCCTAAATCTCACGAATCAGTGAAATTGCTGTTATGGCAAGAAAACTTCCATAGTGACAGATGCTAAGACTGATATTCTGCATGAGTATGGCTACCAGCAGTTATTCTTTACTCATTACATGCATCATATGCAGTATATCATCATAATATTTTTGCAACTTATCTGGCACTGAAGACACTATCATGACGAAAGCCCATATCCTTAGTGGCCTTTACTGTGCTACCATGAAGATATGCATTAGTAATCGAACTAGGACATTGTACACTTATTTGGTAAGTTGTTGAGTTGCTATTCAGGAGATCTCTGTTCAATTCCTAGTTCTTTGTTGAAGCTTTTAGCTTATGTCTTTGTCAATACTTTGGTTCAACTGCCAGACACTGAAAAATCAGCTGTTTTCACAGCTCTGTTCACATGCTGAGAGATGCTCTCGTATAAGTTAGAGATGGATGATGCCCTGTGATGCTGTTTGGCACTAAATATATATAAAAATATACTGGCATATACATATATATATATATATATATATATATATATATATATACTAGCACTCTTTAATTTCTTTATGAAATAGAATTTTTTCTTTCTGACACCTTGTTTTTTTAATAGCTGGAAGACTGAAGCCTGAAGGCATTGAAAACTAAGCACAGCTGTGCTTATGGCCAGAGCGTTTGAGTTTGCTATATTGTATACATCAATAATAATGAGAAATTACAGCAATATCTTCATGATCCATTTGTAAAGAACAATACAGCTAAGTTAATCTCAAAATTACTTAGGCAGAGTCTTGTCAGTAATGCTATCTTCTGTCTCACATCTGATGTTGCAAAAATAGGCATCCATCAAAAAGAAATTTTACCTAAGCAATATATTTTTTTAATTGCTAGCTGAGTAAAGGATGCTTCCAAGGGCTCATTTTTTGTTACAATAAATGAATAAAAAAAAAAAACAAAACTTCAACTATAGTAGTGCTTTTCATGAAAGAGTCTTGCAGTAGTTATTTTCATCAGCTCAGGTTACATTATATCCGGTGTGCTACAGAGTATTGCAGACTCTGGTGAGGGACTTCTGAGAATTTATAACATAGAATAATAGAATCATTAAGGTTGAAAAGACCACTAAGATCACCTAGTCCAACCATCAACCTATGCCTTTGACTGCCCTAGATCATCTCACCCACTGCGACATCTTTTCTTGAACATCTCAAGGGGTGGTATTTCCACCACTTCCCTGGGCAGCCTGTTCCAATACCCCACCACTCTTTCTAAGAAGAATTTTTTCCTATTCAATAAAGACAGACTAAATCACTTAGATTGTAATTTTAATACATGCAAAGCTTATAAGTGCAGAGTAACCTTCAGCCAAATTAGTAGCACTGATGTCTGGAGCAGAGGCTTGCACGGTGGTTTAGAGCAGAGACCCTGGTGACAAGGTCAGCGTAAGTTATGGATATTTAGTGCACAGAAAGATGTGAATCAGTAAAAACTGCAAACTTGGTATTTCAGTATATCTTCATTTGTTGTCTGTGAGAATCTTTGCAGGGGTAATGGTGGTCAAGAGCCTTGTGAATCACTTACTTAAGGTGATCAGAATCTGATCTTATCTGAGTTAGCAGAACATCATCATCTTTGTTACAAAGGTGAAACAGATTAACAAATATAAAATAAAATAAAATAAAATAAAATAAAATAAAATAAAATACTGCATTTGTCTTACAGTTAGTGTCCATCCTAGTTCTTTAATAAGATTAACATATCTTCACTGAATGCAGTGAAGAAATACAGGATGTAAAATTTTACGTTGAAAAAATGTTAGGATCTTAGTTTAAAAGTAGCTACATCCTTCTTGGAGGCAGTAAAATTTCTTATGTTTAAAACTAAATGATGGAGATTGTATTTAGTAGACTGCCATAGGAAGGAGGCCTGTTGGAGAAAAGACAGTACCATAAGGCTGTAAGGCTATAATCAGCCCACTTGGCAGTGTCCACTGAAACTACAAACGCTTTTCAAAAGTACCTGTGGTGCTAAGTTTCTTAGGTGCTAGAGTAACATTTGCCTTACATGAAAAAAATAGTGCAAAAGACACTTATAATCCAAATTGTTTCTTAAAAAAAAAAAAAAAAAAGAAATAAAAACAAACCTAGAGTCCACCTTGGACTCAGCTAAAAAAAAAATGCATTAAAAAGAATCTGCAAGGTTTACCTCATGTGAGGAAAAAAATGTAAACATTCTTTGTTTTGTCTTGTTATGTTTTTAAATAAAGCAAGTATTTGCAAGTTTAGCATCCTGGAGATTTTACATTGCAGCTAAAAATCCTCCAATACTTTAAAGCTTCAGAGTGGAAAGAATGCGTAGTCATAAACCTTTCAGCTCACATGCTCAGCATATTCTGTGATCACATCACTCTGACCTGTAACCATAATAGCCACAATGATAACTAGATGATAACTGGCTTTTGATTTTTTTTTTCCTCCTAGGTCACAGAAGGGAAAATAAAAATGAGAGAGATGATAAAAATGAACACTCTGTTTCATCCAATGGCTAGGACCTATTCAATTTCTTCCTTTCCAGTTTTCCTTGGTGGTATTATTTCTTTTCAATTCTGTTTTCTGCATTGTAGTGCGTGTACTTCAGAATTTTCCCCTTTTTTCATCTTTTATTGAAGAGCACAGAGCTGAGAAACAATAAGTAACAGACAGCTAGGCACTTAGGTGTGCCATGAATGTCCTTTCAACTGAAAAGCTGAGTATCTACTCAAGATCCAGTAATAGTAAATGCAGGCAGACTTCTGGCTCCCATATGAATCTTTCTGCATACTGTAAATCCTGTGGGCCAATGGAGAACTCAAAGGTGGAAATTTCCTGCTCTGATTTTTGGTAATGGGTACAGAAGTTATTTCACAGATCCTAAAGCTGTGATGTGGTAGAGAAAGAAGCTGACTGCAACCGACTTTGTGTTAGGTACAAATTTGACAGTTTAATTCTGCATTCAATTTTAAATCCTACATTTCCCTCAGAGCAGTGTTTCTGAAAAAGAGTTTCAGATTCATGAGATTTTTTTATTTGTTTTGATGCTCTTAAAATTAATGCTCTGATTATGCAGTAAAACAATCTGTAGCTTTGGTTTTGTTCATTGTTAGTAACTATTTTAACTAGTTATTTATATTTATTTCCAGGTATGAAATTCAATACATATATAAATGAAATATTGTGCTTAGCTTTTAATATAGTTCTTAACTTTCAAAAAAATTAACATTCTGTCACAATAGACGTTCTCCACAGTAAAATTTCTGATTATGAGAGATTTTCTAATGTGAAAACAATTAACCAGAAAATCCAGAAGGTATGACTCAATTTCAAGATACTCAGGTTTATTAGTTTATTATCTCCCCTGCAAATACTTTTTCATCTTTCGTTAAGAATCATGTCTATGCAAAGCACTTGTGGAGAGCAATATCTTAAAGCATCAAAATCCAAAAACACAACAAAAAAGTTTGTTTTTTTGTGTGTGTGTTTTTTTTTTCTTTTTAATACTGTTGCTTACCTAAACTAGATGAGTGGCATTGATGGTATGTATAGCTGTGAAATATGGAGATAGGAGTAAATAGATGTGGTCCAAAAGTCCTGTACCTACACACAAGTATGTTTGCTGCACTGTTTCTAACACCTGCACTGTAGTAGTAATCAACATGTGATAAGGAATTGCTGACAATCCTTCTATACTTGTTCCACAGTTCTGGTTTTGCATAGCGATTTTGAATTTTCTGTGTGAAGAGCTAGCTCTCATAGAATATGAGAAATGTGAGAGTTTAAAAAGACACTTAAAAACATGGCAGATGAAGGTGGGTTGGGGTGAGGTAGTGGGTCTTATGATTCTTCATTGTGAAAATTTGAACTCAGGTCTGCAAATGATTTTGTTCAAAGGATTATGATAAAATCAACCCTACTGTAATTCCAAACTATGAACTTCCTCCTGAAAAATAAGAAACTTCTCAGTTTATCTGAGATTATATGCTTCTGGCATAATTTGAATGTGGGGGAGAACACGCTGAATAGCTAACTGCTTTTCAACAGCAGTGCCTCTTTAATACTGCACTGGATTCAGGGTAATTGGTCAAAGTCATTACAGATGTGACTACAAACCATAACAGAAAAATGAGATCAGAGAAAATTAAGGTTTAAGCTATCTGGATCATCTCGGACTATTAAAATCTGATCAGCTGAGGCATTTAGCTCTGTTCAGATATTCTTACTTGTGTTGTGCTACTCCTCAGCCCAAGTAAAAGCAGAATTAAACCCAAGTGATCTAGTGCTTAAGAGTATAATAATCTCTTTGTTAATGGGAAGTCTTGGACAAGATTTTAGAGTTTATATAAGATCATTATATAAGGTTATTAAATTGCATCCCACATGCCTCTGTGAAAGTAAATTATCCTCACTGAAATATGAGTGCTAAGCTAATGTAAGTCATAGAGGCTCAGTAAAGCAAGAAACTACAAAGAAGGTTTTAGCAAATCTGCAGTATTCCACTCTATTCTCTTTCTAGTATATTTAATGATTTAAAATGGAACATTTTAATATGGTAATCTTTTCTCTTCTTAAGGGACAGCTGGACTAACAGACGCTTTTTGAAGCCATGGGCTATATCATCCTGCTGTATTTTCCATAAAAGTTCAACTCAGTATAAATTTGGCAGACAAGCTTTCAAATTTGTCCAAATTCTGCATTTTCCTTTTGAACCCAGAGAAGAATTTGAAAGCAATGCCTTGCAGAATCATTAATTCAAGTGTTGATGTGTCTTCCACCACAGACAGAGATTTGCAAATTTATCACTGATGCAATTTTTCAATGGACTCTTTCTTCTTTTAGAAAATGTAAAGAAGCAGCTTAGCAGTGGAGAAATGAACTTTGGCAGAAAGGACATTGTCCCAGGATATTCACATATATATATCCACAACAACAAATATTTTGCAAATATCCTAAATCTGGGATTAGTTTTTGCCCAGTCAAGCCAGAATCAGAATATCACAGACAGGCTAAGGCTAGCTGGGACCTCAGGGTCCATCTGGTCCGACCCCTGCTCAATCAGGGACACTCAGAACAGGTGCCTAGGGCTGTGTCCCAGCAGGGTTTGAAGATCAACATGGAAAAGACTCAGTAGCCTCTCTGGACAGCATGTCATCTGCACAGTAAGGAAGTATTTTCTGGTGTTTGGCTGGAGCTTCCTGTATTCCAGTTTGTGCCCCTTGCCTCTTCTCCTGACACTGGAAACCATTGAAAAGTGCCTTGTTCTGGCTTTTTGCACCCTCCCTTTAGGTCTTTCTGCACAGTCCTAGCTCTGTCAGTTTTCTCCCACAGGAAAGATGCTCCATTCCTTTAACCATTTCAGTGGTCTTTCACTGGACTCTCTCCAGCAGCCCCATGTCCCTCTTGAACTGGGAAGCCAAGAAATGAACACAGCATTCCAAACATGACCACCAGAGCCAAAGGCATCATGTCTATTAGAACTGCATTTACAGAAAGACCGCAACTAAAAATCTACTCAGGGGCTATGTGAAAAAAAAAAAAAAAAGTAATAATATTTACTTTTTGGTATGTTTTATTTTTTCTGGATGGAAGAGAGAAATGTTCTCAAGGCCAGTGAGCGTAAATGCAGGCTAAAGGGCATGTGAAAGTAGACTTGTCCTTTTAATGGACAGCCTTTCAGAAAGCCAAGGCTTTCTGAACTTGCTTTTCTCCTCTCTTCTTGTGTGACTGATATAATCTACCTAGCTACAGATACTGCAGCTCAGCAGGCATCCAAAGGCAGGTGGAAACTACCAATGTGCACTGTACTTGAACTTTGGAAATAAAGGACAGTATTTCCCTCAAACTTAGACTTTCACTGTTACTGTGCAAGAGAAGAACGAACTAGTGACTTAGAGTGGTCTCAATTTCCTAAACTCACCTTTTTTTCTCAGAAGTATTTTGTTCTTTTGAAAATCTGTGAGAAAAATATGCTTTCGGAGAGATTTTACTGCAAGGAGGCTATAGTAACTTTTCATAATGATAGCCACACCAGAAGATATTATATCTTTTGGGAACTTTGAGTCTCCTCTAGGTTAAATTTTTGTGATTTTTAGTCTCACATAGAGAATGTAATTTCTGTATAGGTAAGAAATACATTGCTGTAATTCGAATAAGTTCACTTGCCATTGATTCTTACTGGAATTACTCTGGTTTTCCTTTACTGTAAGGCTGGTTTCAGCTTTAGGCTGAATTCAACTTCAGCATGTATTTCTCTGGTCAGGTCACCCAACAGAGCACTAGCCTGGCTGTCAGCTTCATTCCTTCCTTCCAAATAAGATTACCATTCACGTTCTGTCTTGTACAATGGATATATGCAATTACTAGTGAATCTACATTGTCTGTACTCCTGGCAACAGATATTTTGCAATTCCTTCATAAGCAATTCCTTCATAAATTTATGGCAATTAAAAGTGACAGTTGTGTAGAGTTCAAAGAAATAGAAATTATGTACCTTATTTGAAAGAACAACTGGATGAATAAAACCCTCCAATCCTGTAGCAAGCAAACCCCATGGTCTCAGTGTACTCAGATACACAGATCTAGTCTTGTTTTGATTGTTCTCAAAGAAATGAATATAGCAGCAACAGTCAAGAATTGAAGATCAAATGTCCATTTTCAAATGGGAGAAGATGCATGGAAGCATTCGTACTATTAAAAGGTAGGTATGTATATGCAAAGTTCTTCATTTAAAGAGGGTTTTGTGTGTTTGTGAAGTGCAATTCCTACCATGATGTTTAAGAACACTTTATCTGATGAAATTAATTTGGGCCAAGATGGAGATCTTCTGTTTAACATCCTAGCATGGGTATTAACAGATGGTTTCCAGATATTGTTAGATAAGGCCATGAGCTGACAAGCACTTTCAACATGGATATCAAAAGGAACTGAAGATATCTATCAAGAGTCCATAACACATGCTCAGCATCTGCTGCTACCAGGCCCTAAATCAGCTCTTCAGAAGAGCTGGAGTTGCCATCTAGATCTATATTTGTGGTATGGAGTTATTATGACTGAATAGAGAAGATTCTCATCTTCTTTGCCTTTCTGCCTGCCATAATGAATATCTGACCCACTTTCTACTGAGAGGATCTCCGTCACATAAGTGTTATCTGCTAGGGGTGCAGCCTTATTTCCATAATACATTCTCTCATTTTTTCCCCTTAAAAGCACCAGGCATTTATTCCTGTTTTAACTGACATTTTAAACCGATTTGGAATGATACATGGATAAAAAGTAAGTCGTCATAAGATGGAAGTTTTGCTACTAACGGATTGAAGTAGCCTATTTTTCCCTTCTTTCAGCTTAGAACTGCAGGCTACATTTATCCTTTCAGGGTTTGGGAAAGTTCTCTGGTCCTGAGGCTGACTGGCACCCCAAACCTCAAGTCCATAAAGCCTATATCCAAAACAGGGTTGGTTTCTGCACCTGTGACAGGTGACTGAAACTGTGCCAAAACTCTACCCAAGGAGGTAGCAACTTTTAACAGTTTAACAGTACTGTGTCATTGCTTGGGCTCCTACTAGTTGCTGGCCCCATTTAGAGAATGAAAGAAAAGAAGCCAGAACCCCATCTGGGGAGAAGTCTAAAGCTCCAAATTCCTAGCAGCTGAAAATCACTCAAACTGGACTCAGGCATCCTCAGCACTCTTGTTTTTATTGCTTTTTTTTTTTTTTTTTCTCCTTTTTTTTCCCACAGCAAAAGTCAAGCGGTGTACTAGTGACAGAAAACCTATCCTGACATTACGAATCTTCCTTCAACTCGCAATCTGCAGAGATCAGGATGAACAGCATTTTGGCTCAGGAAGGTGGAAAATGAGTATGAGTGGCAAAGGAAAGCCAAGATGCTGATGCTCTGAAGCTATCCATCTCTTAAAGAGCCGCAAAGGACTCCAGTGCTTTCTGATACCCCAATGGTGGTGATTCAGCCATTGCCTTCTCCCCCCTGTTCTCCTCATAGCAGGTGTCCCTGAATACACCCTGTATGCTGTACCAGGACAAAATCAAGATCATTTTCTAAAGTTAACTAGATTTAGTCTGCTTTCTCCTTCTAAGGAGCTACTGTCAGCATCTTATGTATGGCTGAATTAAAATAAGCCTTGTGTAATCCCAAATCCCTTCTGAGCATGTATTTATTTTTCAGTTTAGGAAGATTGTGGTTCTGATTTTTTTTTTTGGTGCATTCCAATTTTCTTTGCAGAATTATTTGCTTGAAATAAAACTATTTTTTGCAGTTAGACTCTGGTTTTTGAATAATCTTAGCAGTACTCTACACATAATCTATGCATTTGGTTTGTCAGGTTTCAGAAACATTTGTTAAAAACTCACTAATATATTACGGTTATGTTCTACCCATTCTCTAACCCGCTTGTGTTAGCACAGATGGGTAAAATGTTACTAAATACTCTGTCTATTTCTCAGTATGAAATGAATTTCACAGTTTAAAATATTAAAAATCTAATCCTGACCCTAGGGTGTTTGTCCAAGAGAGCCCAGTACTGGTTTTGATGTTAATGAGAATTCTATCACTGGCTTGTAAGCCATGATAAGCTTTAGCTCTGTTCCTCAAATTAGACTTCTATTTTGTAGTGGTAAGGAACATAATACCTTTGAAAATAGAAATACTTATCATGTGGAGTTAGACTTAGTCATGATGGTAAAGGTTTTTTCACACCAGGGTTCTTGACTGAAGACTAATTTAAAATAATTTTTATGTGCTGATGTTTTGTGTATTTTTGTGCTTCTGCTACGATTTCATGGTAGACCAGCAGCATCTTAGTGACTATCCCTTTGCAAACATTTACCAAAATATATGCAACGTGTAGCTTACTGCTTTGTCCTACAGAAGTGCTTGACTTAGATTTACTTTACATGCCACATCACAGCAAAAATCTGCACCTCTGTAGCAAGTGACCTATGGGACTTGCTCCTGCTGTGATTCACTGACTGGTCCAGAGCTGCAAAAGGTATTCTGCAGCAGTCTTTGGAGGTAGATGTCAGGGGGCTGAAAGGAACACACAGGAAGACAGAAGAGGATGGATGGTATTGGAAATAGGGATTTCTGGGCTGCTTTTGGATAGGGAAGATAACACAAACTCAGTCTTTTTAGAACAGGGCTCCACAGTGACAGAGGCAGGCTCTCATGAGATTTTACTCCTGAATTTTTAACTTTCTATAGATGATTTCACATTAAATTCCACTTTGTAAATTTTATTTCTGCAGTCTTCTTTGTTTGCTGGTAGTGTTTGGATTTCTTGCAGTGGAATCTTACTCTCTAGAAGTAAAAAAATGTATTGGAGAAGTTTGCTGATGTTAGCATACCTGAGACCCCCTCTGTCATACGTCTGCACTTTATGCCATTATTCATCTAGAAGAAACATGCTCCCCTCTTTCTATCATTTCACATCTGCTTCACAGAGTTGCAGGAAGGGCCCTGTCTCAATTATAAAGAAGAGACAGCCATACTCTTTAGGAATACAGGGCTGTCCTCTCTGATTTTTTAACTCTAGAGATCATCCCTTTCCTTTGCTTTAAAGAGAAAACAAATGCTTTATTTATCAACATAGTCTACAAAAGTATGAAAAGAATACTTGACAAGCTATTTACTTTTTGAGTGTCTTTTGCTTGTTTTACCAAACGCTGAGAATTTAGATTTCTTATTTTAAGTAGCTGAGGAATCATTGAGAGGCTCACTTCTGAGGACTATGCATTTAAGTCTTTGGCCCAAGCTCACCCTGTGGTGCATTTCTGTGACAAAAGAAACGTCTACAGGGTAGCTTTCCCTCATGGCCGTGCCACTCAGGATTGGTGGACTTAAAGACAAGTTGATTTAAAACCAGTTTTCTAAAATATTGCTTTATACCATGTGTGACAGGTTATGTAATGGATTTTTTCCAGCGTTAAATTCTACCTGTCAGGAAACCTACTGCTTTTATCCTCAGGAAGCACCAGTGCTGCCCATTGCAATGTGATAACCCAGGGAAAGCAAGTGAGGCTGCCCATAGAAGCATAAAGCAGAAGTTCCCAAGAGCGTTAAGCTTGCTATCCCTCAAGATAAATTATTCTCCATGAGAGAAGGGGAGTGTTTCCATTTTTTACCTCTGTAATCACATATGATAAAAACTGGAGGTCCTGGAATATTTGAAAGAACAAAAACACTTAGAATGAAACATCTTTTCCTGTCAAATACTTTAAAAAATAACACCTATTTCAGTAAAATAGTGTGCAGTAGTCTACACTCTCATATTCTGAAGTGTACACTAATTCCCAGTGCACCCTTACACATTTGCTTTTCTCAGGTCTGATATGTTGAAAAAAATAAATGGAATGCAGGGAGCGGATTATATCTGTTTGAGATATGCTAGCCTATGCATTCAGGGATGATAATGGTAGGGATGGTGATAGGAGGATGGTTGGGCTAGATGATCTTGTAGGTCCTTTCCAACCTAGTGTTTCTATGCTTCTGTAAGAAGAATTCAAAGATCAGGTATATATAAAAAATGAAGCAAAAAATGTTCTTCAAAATGAGTGCTTTTTGCTTCAAAGATAAAGATCATTTTTTCCCCTGCTAAAAGCTTTAACAAAACCCTGAAGCCTGGGTGTCCCTTTGTACTAGTCCCCTCTCTAGTTTGCTCCTAGCATAAAACTTCCACTGCAGACAGAAACAGAATATGGATTTTGTTTTCCACATATTTCAGAACATGTGGGTATAATTTAATGCATTAAGTTGTTGGGAGTTTTTGTTGCTGCTGTCGTTTGCTTTCATTTCCTTCCCCTCCAGACTTTCTACCATAGTTACATAAAATAAAGCAGCCACAACTATAACCCCAAGGATTACCTAGTATAGAGTCATGAAGCTTAGACATAATTTTTCAGTGGCAAACTAAATGCTGAACATGCTGGAAAACAATTATTAATCTCAAAGAACTAGAGGTGTGAAGAATAGATTTTATTCATTTATTTTATTTTATTTGGAGTACCGTGTATGCTATCTGTTAGTTGAAAGGAGGAAAACATTGAACCCCATAGAGAAATAAATAAATAAAATAACTTCTTAGAACTGTATCTCTCATCTTGTATTCACAGCATAAGTGACAAGTATCTTTTTGTAGTTCTGTCAACTACAAAACCCATGCAAGGAAAACTTTCCCTTTAATAGAGAAAAATATTTTTGTAGCAAAGCCATTAGGAAGAAGTTTCAGATCTAACTCAGAAGCCATGGGCAAGTTTTAAGAGCTAGAAGGGGAAAGTTTCTTGCTAACAGCAACTCTTGTTTTCTGCCAAGCTGGCAAATACCCTATCTTGTTCAAGGTCTCCTGGGTGTGGGAAGCTACTCACAAAAGGGTCAGAAGAAATCAAATTGCTGCTACAACTTTTGTATGGGCACACCTCAAGAGCTACTAGCCATATGAGTACCTATTCCACAACAGCCTTCAGCAACTGCTATAATGGCTTACTTGGAGGAAAAGGCCTTTCAGCTCAGACTTTTGAAACAAGCTTCAGAAATAGGTATGGTTGTGTGGCCAGCTTCACTTATTACAATGAAGTCTTTTGATGTTCCCTGGATCCAGTACTGTAAAAGTCTCTTGCAGGACAGATACTGGATATCGTCTATACCTTCTTGTGTGTGGTGAAAGAAAAGAGAGATAACCAGGCATGAGAGTGTCCCTGAGCTTTGAAATTCATTGAGCACCTTATGAAATGAAGAGGACAAAAAGCTGTAACTCCTTATGTATTACAGAGACAAAAGAGAAAGCAAAATGAGATCGTCAGAATACTCAATGCCCTCAAGTTAGGGTCTGAGAAGAATATGATTTGCAAGTGTTTTCAAGAGTATGACTGGATTGATGTCTGCTCAGGAAGTTGAACTGGCAAACCACTAAAGAAGGTGAAATAATGGGCTTCCACCCTTAATTCACTGGGCTGAGCTCAAAGAAGGAAATCCATAGCACTAAATGCTAATAGTTCAGCTCTCTGGAGACAGTCCAATTGAGGAAATTATAGACAGTCCTTCTAAGGCAGTTATGGCAAATTTTGCCATTTTTAGGCTACCTAACTACGCCTAGTGAGAAAGTCTTTTCTTCCTTATGGAAACAGAGTTTTGTGAGGCTTAAGACACAGGGTATTAAAATTCATTAAAATGCATATTAAAATTCATGACGCCTTAGTGAGGCAGTCTTTCTGAAGTAAACAACTAAGGTCCATATCTGATCAACATAGAGAGAAATGTGTTACAGGAGACCTCTAGGGGGACATATTTGCCTCTGAATTAAATGGATAAGCTTTTCTTCTTGATGACTTTAGAAATGCTGTAATATTTCCATTAAGAACTGGTTCCTTAGCTACTGATGCTCAAGCACCAGTTCAAAGCTTCATCTAGTTCAGGAAACACCCTGATCATGCTTATCAAAATTAAATGCCATCTTAAGGAGTCTGTTTATCTCCATCTGGACAATGTAAACAAACTTTAATAATCAGACCTGCTCTGTAAACAGAGCAATTTACTTTCCTGACAATTATCTGTGTCAATGGATTTACGGGGTCTAGCTAAGATGGAACTAGTTATCTTCTAGTAGATAGTATGTTGCTATGTTATTGATTTGTGGACAGAGCAGTGTTGAAAACACACCAATATTCTAGTTGTTGTTAAACAATATTTACACTAAGTCAAGGTCTTCTCTGTTTCTTAAACTGTCACAACAGCAAGTAAGCTGGGGGTACACAAGAAGCTGGGAGGAGACACAGCCATGACAGCTGACCTCAAATGACCAAAGTTGTATCCCATAACATATGATGTCATACGGCAATAAAACTGAGGAAAAGGTGGAAGGGAGATGTTCATCTTTATGGTGTTACGCATGATGAACCCTGCTTTCCTGGAAATGACTGAGCATCTGCCTGCCCATGGGAAGGAGTGACTGAATTCCTTGTTTTACTTGCTTGTGCAAGCAGCTTTGCTTTACTTATTAAACTGCCACTATCTCAACCCACAAATTTTATCCCTTTCACATTTCTAATTCTCTTTCTAGCCTACTGGGAAGGAAGAAGGGAGTGTCTGGGTAAGGTTCAGTTGCCTGTGGGGTTAACTAACAATAATGGAAATGTGCTCCAATTGCTTGTTACCTTTAAGAAGGAATTATGGGAGGAAACTGTAAAAAGATGTGCAGAATCATTTCTGGATCCAAACTGTTGCTGTTAAGTCTATATTAGGCAAGGTATTATTTCCCCAAACAAAGACGCCAATATTTACCTTTACTGTTATGCAAACAGAAGACTTAATGTCTATTCTGATTTTAACACAGGATAGAAAAAAAGGAAACATCACATGATTCACAGAAGATGTTTTTAGATTTGCAGAGATTTGTATGGAGATACAAACTATGGGATTAGCTTTTTAAATAGATACAAGTGAAAGTTTTTTGCTATAAACTGCCTCCCTTCTCATTTCTATGAAGAGCGAGGAAGTTGAAGCAGTAAAGTATATCAATAAAGAGTCAGTCAAAGAAGCTAAAGGAAAAGCAGAAGAAAAGACTTCTATCTTTATATTGACAGCAAGGGCATTATCATCACCGTTAATTAACCCAGCTACATTTTCAGATTGGTATCTCTGGAGAAATTTATGTGTGGAGCTAGGGAAAGCAAGTAATTACAGTAGGTCCAGAGAACCTGTTAGAATGACTGATTAAACCTTCTTATTTTGTGTCTCTGGAGAATTACCTACCAAGAATCACCTGCATAATGAGTTACTAGCAAAATTTGTTTTGTTTTTTTTTTTAAGGCAAGTAACTGGAGAAAAATCAGTAATCTGTATTCAACTTGTACTGTTAAATTTACCAAATAAATTTGGAACCAGAAACAATTTGCTTTAACTCAGATTCTGAAACATTTCATATTGCCTTTCTCAAAGTTTTGTCCTATCACTTCTCTTTTGGGCTTTCCACTATAGAATCATAGTATACAGAACTCGTAAAGACTTATTATATTATCTATTTTATCTTCTTGATTTTAGAAAATACAAGCACTACCCAATTTGACAAATTGTTTTAACTTAATCCAGAAAATCAGCTTAAATGGATGGGATTTCTCCATTTTCAAACTAATCTACATTATCAAAACCAAACCAACCAATCAAAAAACAAAATAGCACTCAACTCCCACTAAACTCCTGAAAGTTAGGATATTAACAGAAGAAACAGTTATTAAAGCAGCTGAAAGAACATCCTACATTTTAAAGCAATAAATGCTCTTGGAGTTAATATGCATAAGCCATTCAAATATTTAATGGTATTACATTCCAAAGAGTGGAGGCAGTTCAAGGTTAACAGAATTCATGAAAGCTTCAAAACAGAGCAGTTGTCAAATAAGGGTTTTTGAGTTGTAGCATGCTTAAAAAATATAACCAAATGTTTTTAAATTTTGCTAATTAGTCTGATACTTTTATGATCACTCATGTTTCAGCATGTAAGGCAAAATCCAACCCTAGCTACATGTGCACAACGATGAATTCCATTTTTATTCAGTAAAGGGATATGGTAGTCATGGTGAATGTTTCTATGAAAATGTAATTTTATGGATGGTTGAAAAGTAAATAAGATGCTAAGAAGTAATAATAATTAAAAACAAGAGCAAACAAAAAAATTGCTACGCTACCACCACAAAAGCACATTTTAATACTCATATCTAGAGTACTGCAAAAGTTCTGCTCACAGATGTCAAATGGAGATAGTAGAATAGGAAATGTACATAGAAAGATACAACGTACATGGATAGACAGAATATAGATAAGGATAAAAATCTGGGTCAATTTCTGTACCACAGATTATAGTTAAGACTTTGGAATAAATAACAGATGACAGGAGATACAACAGAACATTTAAAAAAAAAAAAAAAAGATAATCTTAAATAAAATAATTCCCTGTTCCTCAAAATCATAGAAGCAAATTATCTCATAGTAGATGAAAAGAAATAAAAGGGATTAACAGTTTATATAGCACACAGGTCATTTGTAGAATATATTTGTAAGGAAAACCTTCAAAGCCAAAAGTTTAGTCAGGTTCAGGAAGTCACTTCAGAAAACAGAAAAATTAATGAAAGATAATTCATAAAGGGCTATAAAACACATATAGGGTAATAACAATTTAAGAACTTCCTGCCCCAGAAGTGTTTTAATTCCCAGAAGTTGTGAGCTTTGCTGAGATAAGGATAAGGATGTTCACTTCTTTTACCCTTTCTTTCTAGCCTTCTTATGTCACTTTTTGAGGAAGGATGCAGAGCTAAATGGACCTTTGGTCTGTTACAATACATCTAGACTTGACATAAAGCAGAAGATAACAGTAGCAAATCATACTTCCTTCTCTTTCCATTAAAGTGCTTCAACCTTTTTGCTGTACGGAATGTACACATTACAAAATATCTTTAGAAAAGCATGAGCAGTCACTCATTTTTGCTCCAAATATCCACTTGTATGTATTTTTAAATGTACTGGGGGCAGATAGCCTCTGACTTGGAGGTAGAGGGCTGATTCAAGTGAAAATAACACAGATACACAGAGGAATAGACACTCTAGAGGCTGAACTGCATAGGTAACAGGATGCACAGGCCCTGAGCAGCACTGCAAGTCAATTAACTTATCTGTCAACACTAAATGTTCACAAGAATAAGAAGTAAAGACTTGATGTCTCTCAAGATACTGAGAATTTAAGGCCATTTCTGAAACTGTCTTTAATTCTTTGACTTTCCAAGTCAATTTGATCAGCAATAGACAAGCAACCATAATTCCTGAGCCTTTTTTTCCACTAAAATTTTGACACATCAGTTAAATGATAAAGTAGAATTTAAAATTTGTGATTCCACATTTACATATTATAAATTATTTAACAACTAAGTAGTAATACAAGTCTCCCTTTTTTCCTCTCGAATGCAGAGAACTACAATATAAAAAGTACTAGAAGAACAAAAACCTCACACATTTTGAATGCAAAATATAAAATGTTCAGTATGAAGTCTCACATATAATAGTTTTATAATAGATTTTTTTCTAATTTAATTATGATTTAGGTAGGGTAAATACAGCTTGAATTTACTATTCTCTCCTCTTTCCCCTCACAAGATGTCTATCCAAATTAGGGAATGATTTAATGTGGTGTTTTTTTCTGTGTGTGTGTGAAATGTTGAATTGTGTTTCTTGGCAGCAATCCTCTCCCAGAAGTTTGCACGCAGTACTTGGCACTTTCCATTCTCATTGTTTACCTGTTGTGGATATGGAATCAAATATACTACAGGACATACCATGAACAGCTGCAGCAACAGCACCAACAAAAGCAACATGTGTTGTTGGGCCTTTGGTTTCCAGGTGCTTGAGACACAGCTGATGTTCCTTCATTTTGTGACTGCTGCCTCTTTCTCATTTCAGCTACTTCAGTGCCCAAGTGGCTATAAGAACACAGACATAAGAGATGTACAGAATTACTACAGACCATCATGAAGTACATTCACATTTCTACAATATCCTCTAATTCTACTAATTCTCACTTGTGGCAACAGAAGCACGTGACCATCTTCTCTGCAATCCCAGTCATGGTTCTGTCATAAAAGCCCAGAAGGCCACATTTTGGTGACAAGCTTATACTACCGTGCCTTTCAATCACACCTGTTCTTATCACTTCAGATGGACTAAAAAAACTATTATACTTGGCTGAACACCAAGTTACACAGCTTGGATAGCACTTGCTAGAGTCTGAGTCGTTCATTACCATATGAACATCAGAGCATTTTCCATGGTACTAAAGTTTTGACAGGATGTTTATTCACTTCAAATGTGCATTGGAAAGTGATTCTTTTTTGTTCGTTCGTTTGTTTTTAATTTCAGCTGGTATGCACTTCACTGGTCATTGTTGGACCAACGAAATTGATATAAGTGGTGTAAAAGACATGGGCAGTAACAGCTGCCTGCTGATAATGATCCAAGACTACAACATGTCTAACTGAGAGGTTTGCTACTTGGGAATTACTTTCTGTAAATACAAGGAATAATACATATGAATTTCCAAATTATTCTTCCAGCTCTGGGAGTATTTCTGGTGTCAGAAGATTTGCTTTTGCAAAATCTTTTGCCTGTCTTTCCTAGATTTCATTAGGACAAGATGTTTCTTTCCAGTAACTTGCACTATACAGCTAGAAGTAGTATTCCATGCATCACTAAGCTAAAACACCTATTGCCAGGTTACTTTATTTCAGAAGGTTTAGATGCCAGGGTCCTTCTAAATGGTTCATGTCTTTGTACAACTGTTGTTTTCCCAGAGTAACAGTTACTACAAGCAAATGCAAATTAGAATAAATTTAGTACTTCTGTCTTTAAAAAAAAATGCAAACATTATTTTTCTGTAGGGAGCAGCCCAGTTTTAAGCAAATGGGGTTAGGAGATGGCATGGTGTCAGCAGTATATTCTTTGCTCCTACTCTTGGGCATTCAGTAGCAGCCAGGAGCGCTGGGGAAAGGTGAGGTCAGGTTAATTTGGCATCGGGATACGTCATGCAGCAGTAACTGAGAGATGTCAGTACTCCTACATACATTCAAACAGCACCTGTGAGGTGCAATTTCTCAAGCTCCTGAATTTCTTCTGTTAACTATCTTTATAGCTACATACAATGGCTTGTAAAAAGTAAGCCTTAGAACTTGAACCCATGCTGCAAAAACTCAGGGCTGGCACTCATTTCAACTTCTTGTGCAGGTAACATGTCAGCATACGTATTAATTTCAGAAACCAGTGAGATTACTGTACATTTCTTATACATTTTCAGCTCGATATATAAAATGTACTATCACCATCATTGAAAAATAGCAAGAATCTGCTTCATTATAAATACAAGGTGGAAGGATAAAGGTTATCCATTCAGACATACTGATGACAGTTGTGACTTTGCAGTACTTTTAAAATAACTTTAACATAGCACAAGCTGCCACTGAGATAGATGACCCTCTGCCTTTGCTTCTACAGAGCTCACGGTCTCTCATCCCTCACCTGAGGGTGCAGGCAGCAGTATTTATATAGGCAGTTGACAAATTGGATAAAACCGTAAACACAGTTTAAAATTAATCCAGAACATCAAATGAAACAGATAGGAGACATTCAGCTCCATATAGGTAAAACCCACAACTGTAACTCTCAACACACAGTGCCAGGCATATCTTGGGACAGAGGCAGATTTCACAGGGGTGGTCCATGTTGTCATCCTTGCCTGGCAGCTTCTACCATTGAAAACTCTCCATCAGTCACGTTATGATATGGACTGCAATGGCCAACCTTCACAGAGTCTTGCAAGTCTGACAGTACAGAGTGCTGAGAGGAAACAGAGGCCTACAGTGCATAGCAATTCAGGAGGCACGGTGTTCTCTAAGGGTGCTCAGAGCCCACAGGCCAGCTGCTCACTGGAGCGGTACTGCTTGCTTTGCTATCCTCTGAGTATGAACCAAGACACATCCTGTTCCTGACCATGCATCAGCCCTATGGTATAAGTAGCATTCCATCTTTTTGGAATGCTTCTTATCTGAAGCTATCAGAGGTATGAAAAATCCACCCCACAGTGCAAAATAATTGTATGTTTACTGTGGATGAAGTAGGATGGAAGGAAACTTCAGATTCACGTTTATTTTGGTTTCATGTTTTAGGTTGTATTTGCAAATATCGAATGACATCTATGCCAAACTAATTGATTCTGTCTGTTACTTAGGATGCAAGAAGATCTTAATTTTTAACAAGGTATGAAAAATAAAATTAGAATCTTTCATTCAACAAGATGATCTAATAAAATAAATTATTTTAATGAAGATAAGTGTCAAAATTAGTATATAACTACAAAGAATACCGTGAGCTGGTAATGAGCAGACCTTCTAGAATAGTGGTACAAATTGCATCTGCTGTCTCCAAGATATCCACTTGCTTTTTATGTTTTTCAACATTTTCATTCTTTTCTAACTTGGCACTAATACCTGATGGTGAAGGTGGGTCTTAAACCAATAGAAGAAGTATTTTTCCTTCATACTCTCTGATTTCTCAGATCATCGCAACAGAGGTTTGTGATTCTTCTGCCAGTTTTGCATCTGATTCTTTTCCACTGTTTGGCAACATAGTTTATTAGTTGTGTTATGATTTCCATTTGTGCTGATCAGAAATTAGAGCAGTATTCCATTTTGCTTGACTGATTCATTCTCTTGGGAATGGGTGGATATTACGTCCCTCTGAGCAATACTACACTCATGGAGGATTTCATTTCACGCATCTGCTGCCCCTACTCTGCAGCTGAGGAAAGTAACTCCAGGGTACAGCAAGTGCTTATTATACTTGTTATGAGACAGGGAGTTTGTATAAGCTTCAAAGCAAGAAAGTCCCTACAGCTCTCTGCACACCTTCAATATTGCAGTGCAACAGGAACATGAAAACAAAAAAAACCTACAAATCTGGAGTAAGGCTTTCTGAAAGTCGTAGAACTGATAGCACAAGTATCTATTCCTGTGTTTACATGGTGTAATTAATATTTATTCCTCTGGGTACTCAAGAGTAATTATTAAAGAAATTCCCTTGTGCACAGAAGAGTGAGTGACTTGGGAAGATAGCTAAAAAAAAAAAAAAAAAAGAGAAAATAGATGACAGATGAAACATTTGATTTATTATGTTTTATACCTAGTCCCACTGAATACTGACAGTCAATGTCAAATTCATGTGCCTCTAGAAGATGAAAATAAGGTAATTTCTGAATGGTTCCACCTCTCTGTCCTTCCATCTCCTGTGGGACTTGTACTAAGGCTTTAAAATGGTTTCCCCAGAAAGTCCCAAGAGCTAAACACAGCATAAAGCACAGGCTGCATCATTACAGTGGCTCTGTTGCTATCAGTCATCTAATGAAGGAACATTTGTTTGTTTGTTTGTTTTCTGTCCTCAGTAGCCTGACATTACTGCCCTGCAAATTATCTGAACTTTACTTTTGGCACTGTCCCATCCAGCTCTCTCTGCTAGCATTGTTAGGTTTCCCACATACATGACCCTTCCGTAACCTTTTCAGTTCCCCCCTTAGGATTGAAAGGGCATTCCCTGGAACAGCTTAGGTACTGGGAAGTCAAAGAAAACTCTTTCAACTCCATTAGGGACCTAGCATTTTTTATCATATATTCTCAAGCTATTCCCTCATGTCTATTTTGAAAAAGAAATATCATGAAAGGGTGCAGATAAACACATTATGCCTTACAGCAGGCATGCACTATGTCTTTTGTTGCAGGTAGAACATACAGTAACTTAGTTTTCAGGACAGAATTGGAGAAGAATCTGTTAAACCAATCTGTCCTTTGTCAACAGAAAAGAAAAATTACTTTGCCTCTGAAAGGAGTAGTCAATAACAAGGATACAGAGTGAGTTACTCCACAGGCAAGAAAATTAGCTCTTAAAATATTTTCCTTAGGTGATCTAGCACATCAACTCTTCTACATTGCTTTACTTCTGTTAATTTCTCCAGCTAAAGGACCAAAATCTCATCTGCATAGCTTAAATTCAGGCCATACAGTAGTTAATACACGCAACTCTACTGACGTACACAGATGCCTGCGCTGATGCCTGAGATATAAAGACCACCCAAACACAGCATCAGTCTTTCATCTGTGCTGTCTTCATTCATATAGAGTGTCTAAAGGCTACTAAATGAAAACAGAATGAAAGATTTTATGAAACGTCTATGAGCTACCAGGAGTTCCATACACTCCTGGCAATACTGAGTGAATAGTGAAGTCAAGACAGTAGGGGATTATCTTCTGAAGTGCTACTGACTACCTATAAAAGCTTCATGGAGCAAAGACATTCATGTTCTACCTGAGAGGTACTTTAACACACATATCCAGTGGCAAAACAGAGAACATATTGACAACCACTCAATATTTCACAAATACATAAATGTAAAGTAATAGAGTAGAATAAGGTTACCAGAAAAAGCAATATAATTGAGTTACCTTGTGCTCCATTTACTTATTTTAATGTATTTGTAGTCCCTTCAAGAAAAATTAAAATTGCTGGTAACAATGGAACCTTAATGACACCTTAATTCCTTTGAATGCATTCTGCTTATAAAATTCCAATTAATTACAGCAGTATGGAAAGATTAAAATATTTCTATTGTTAAGAATTAGCATATTGGAAAGAAGTATCAAAGCAAAAGATAATTTACAGAAAATATTCTGTTTAACAGCAGATGTGTCAG
Organism: Callipepla californica brunnescens; assembly: GCA_023055505.1. NCBI lineage: Eukaryota > Metazoa > Chordata > Aves > Galliformes > Odontophoridae > Callipepla > Callipepla californica. Next base: position 20,718,601 of record JALIRH010000003.1, on the reverse strand, counting down.
ACTTTGTACTGTAACACCAAATTTTAACAGACTTGCCTTCCCATGTTCTTCAAAAAAAAAAATATATATATATATGTGCATATATATATACATATAGCACCAGATCTAACTTCTAAAAAGACATTAAACATGTTATCAGAATACAGCACTGCTCCATGAATGTTCATTTAATTTAAAACTGTGTAATTTTGGCTGAACATTATAAAATTTTTGCCTTGTATACAGTAATATTTTTTATGACTTTGCTAGGCACCTTCTGTGCTCATAAGGGATGTCTGAGATTTCTTTTTATTACTTATGGTGAACTTAGGAAGCCCAGTTGAAATCTCTACGATCTCATCAAGTAGATATGCATTTCTACTTCTGAGTCAGATGCTACTGCTAAGAAACAAAATGTTAAGCCTGACAGTAATACGTTATTGAAGTTTGAGATGCCTGCATCTGGTTTTCAAAGAGCTGTACTAAAATAATGATTAAGAGCACTCTACAGCCTTCAGAAAGATTTCACGAAAAGGAAAAAGATAAAACTCATCAGGAAAGATTTGATAATTTAAGCATATAGTTCTTATTTTTATGTGTTTGAGAAACTTCTGAGAATCACCTTTTATGCCATACATACCTGTCTATTGATTGTGACTGGCATGGTTGCATCTGACTTAGATGCATGAAGTTGCCATGCTACTGTAAGATGCAAAGATACTCTCCTCAAAGGGAGAGTAATTTTTTTTTGTTGTTGTTGCCAAAAAACTAAATATGTATTTATTAAAGCCCATGACATTCATCATAAAAGGACTCTATGATACAACACCAAACACAAACAGTTTTACTGCAAGCATTAGGATTCTAATCTTCTAAACTTGTTTATTTGTGCTTAAAGCAATTTCCTGTACAGAAAGCCAGGAGTCATTTCCGGTACCATGTAAACTGCACAGATTTTGTACAAGTTTCACTGGAATAAAAAAATCAAGAAAATTTATAGGTTTGGTAGAATTTGTAACAAATGTAGGAGAAAAACATTTGCATGTGCAAGGAAATTATTCAACAAGCTTTAATGCTGATGAACTACATTTTCTGTACATATGACCATACTGGTAAATTTCCACAGGGAGAAACAGCAGCAACTTTGCATAAGTGATGCAGTATTTAATCAAATAAATGCATACAACCTCCATTTATAATGCACGTTACTATAGACTGAAAAACAAAGACGGCATTAGAAAAATGGCTTTAGGGTGAAAACAGATTCTATGAAATCACTTTGGACATGGTCCTAGTCTCTGAAATGAATAAAATAATCATTCTTCACTGTAAAATAAACATTTGCATCTTCTTCCAAAGTACTTTTTTTGTTTTTCCTTTTTTCCAAATTCCCTCCAGAAACAGAATTTGCAACTTTGGACATAAAAAAAGGCCTCCATAAAGTAAAAGTTTTCTGAAATAACAAGATCTGGTCATCATATCGGTTCACTGACTGACTTCTGAGATATTCTCTGAAAGAATCCTCATGCGTGCCAGCCCTCTTTTCCTGAGACATCATGAAAAGTACAGAAAGAAAAGAAAAAATAAAATATAGGAAAATCAAGAGATTAGTGTGACAGGGAAAAGGGTTTTTGTTAAAACAGCAGAAAAAGAAGAGGGGAGCAGAAGGTGACATGAAGGAGCAACAGGTTTGGGCATCTAGCATCCTTCTGGACAGCTTGGAACAGTGGGAAGCTATTGCAAGTGCACAACATAGATAAGCTTAGTAAGAGCCAGTAGCTGCCAAAAAGAAAAGCAGGGGGACATTGGGAGATTGTTGACATAGTAACAGTCAAAAAAGTAGTGCTCAGGTTCTGCGTAGCCATATTAGCTCCTGTGCCTCTTCCAATCCCCACCTCCTTTCAAGCTATGCTACCTTTTATTGAACTTGTAGCAAGCTTCTAATACGTGTGCTCATCTGATTGATGCTTGCTGACTAAAGGAAGGGAGATGAAACCAGTTTCTGCTCATGGCAGGGGACACGGTTTTTTTCTACCGTGCTGGTATCCAGATACATAGCAGTTAGTTTAAAGCCTTGGCTCTCTTACTGCATTGTTGTATTAGCAGAGTCCTTCCTTCCACCTTGCTATTTTCTCTTCACGCTTACCTTGCTGGTTCCTTTAGACAGCAAATTCATCTTATCTCTGACTTCTTCCTTAGCTGTTAACTCTGTTTGAAGAGTACCTGCATTATCTCTATGCTAGCATAAGACACTTTCAACTATTGCTCCACTGCATTCCCCACGACCATCTCAAGTCTGTAGCTGCAGTCTCTTGTAGCTTGGGCTTTTCATTTCTAGCCGTTCTTAACTACTTGCTCACTTGCATCGCAGGTTCAGATTTTTGGTACTATTATTCCTCAGCGTTCTTATAACTACATCTGTCACGTCAAGCATTTCATTATGTGTTTGACTCTCATAGTCAGGACTTTACCTATCAGTAAAAAAAAAAAAAAAAAAAAAAAAGCGGGCTATAATTAGCCCCTAAGATACAAGGGATGTGATTCAGCATGACCTAGAAGGGATCCCTTTCCATCCATTCTTTATCCTCTGTCAATCTCTTGGTTATCTTCCCAGTTGACAAGATCTTTCTGCTGTTTTGTGACTGCCTAGAAAAAGATTATGTGCTCACTGCTACTAGGATTGCTGCTACACCATGGGTGCAACACCACTGCATATGATGCTTAAAAGTCTTAACAAGTACCTTACCAAAAACAAAATGCAATCACAGTTTTACCTTAGTATCTTCCAGATACCTGAGTCATTTTGGAAACATGGACTAACAGCCATTCATATCATTAAAAACACACAAGCTTTTACTTCTTCAAAGATTGGTTGCAACTTAGTACATATTCCTATTTAATTGTTATGCTTTTATACAGGTATTTAATTTTCAGTTTGGGAAGATATATATTTTCCTGAATGATTCTGCTGCCATTAAATTATTAGACTGAAGCTCTAGGAAGAAGCCTATTATTGTCACCCAAATCTTTGCTATAAACCAAAATTAAATGTTCTATAAACTGTGTGTTTTTAAAATAGAGAATTGTGTAACATCAAAAATCAGCATGGTTCTTACAAGTTCTCACACCAATATTCCTGTCTTTCACTGTGTCCGTTCCCCCTGTGAGCCCAGATGCTAGTTTGAAAGCAAAAATAAAACAAAAACTTTTTTTTCCCCTGCTATTGAGAATCAGCTTTTTATGCTTCAGGCACTGCCTTAGACACTTCCATATGCCCTTTCTCCTTCCCATAAATAAATAAATAAATAAATACAATGAAGCTTCTTCATCCCTTTCCCAAGAAACAGCTTTTAATTCCATGCTTGGAGAAGGCTCATTGCCTGAACTGCATTTCCACTGGTCTGCCCTGCTCCATGCTGGATGCTGCTTTGCCTTCCTGTTAGTCACACATCCCTTGTAATGACTCTCACTTCACCATCTGCTGCTTCCAAGTTTTGCATCCTACATGCAGCGTCACACGCGAGGATTCCCCACTTATAAAAAGAAAGTGTCTCTTTTTCTTATTAACAGCACAGTTAGTGGAGGTGCCAAAGCTGCAGTGAGCGCTGTGGCCTCAGACTTCCTCAGGGTTTCTCCAAATCCCTGATACAGGTGTACTCCGCAACTCACAGCCACAAGCATAGGGGCTGTCATTCAAAGGAGCTCTTTTCTGCCTTTCTGCTCTCGGTGAGAAATCAGCAAATACAACAGGAAATAACAGTCTGAAGTAGAAAGAGGAGCTGAAGGCAGTAGGAGAAACAGATAGAGAAATGAACAAATCTGGAAGACAGTCAGGACAATCTGTGCTTTCCTAAATCATGGGTTAGAATCATTTTGGAGCAAAAATTTAGAGCACGCATCAACAAAGCGATTTGAAAAGTGTCAAAATCTTAATGGGAGACTTGTTTGGTATTTGCATGGAGTTACACAAAAATAGATGCAGAGCTTTCATTCTCTGGGTGCCTTGAGCTACACATATATATTTATATATGTCAACAAAACAGACATTTCAGCAACATTTACTTTGGACAAAAACAAACACTTTGTTTGGGTCTCATGGAAAAGCTGAGGCACATTCTACATCCAACAAGTCTCCGGGCTTTATCTGGGGAAGCCACCAGTCTCAGCCCTGAAGCTGCTTCCTTCCAAGTTCTCCTGACAACAGGAAAGAACATGATGGTGATTTTCACAGCAATGAAGCTCTTCAAGCTTTTTTAAAATTTATTTCCTCTCCTGTGTCTTTGTTTAATTCCTTCCCCTGCTGGAAGGATTTGCATCTAGAAAAAGGCAAGCTCCTCCACATGCCTCATTGCTTGAGCATCCTCCTTAGCTGCCTCAGTCCCTGGTAGCTTCTGACTTCTTAGCTTTCCTGGAAGGATAAGTTTCCCCATCTCTCAGGGTTCACTTTTCTACTGCCACAAACTGATGTGGCTGCTAGTACGTTACAACATCAGGTAGTGGATCCTTGTAGCACAATCTCTCTTTTTAACCACAGTGGTTTGATGGAAAGTTACTGCATGAATGTCTGAGCTATACAGAGGAGGCCTAATAATTGAACAGGTATCTCTAAGCTCACCGAGATTCACAAGTTCCTTGCCTCCATTTGCATTTTGAGACATTCTGAAACCAGTATGGGAAGCCAGTTAACATGCCATGTGCCAGGAGGAATATATGGCAATACAGAGAAAGGAAGCAAAAGCATAATTTATTCACCCCTCCTTTATCTTTTTATTGTCATTTTTTACATGTCAGTTTTAAAAATACAGATTTTCAACCATACCAGTCAACAAATTTTCATAGTAAGCTACCCACATGTTCTTTCATGTTTCCAAGAGAAAGGAATAAATTATATCTTCCTGTAGAAACTGATAGCTAGTACAGTATGGACAACGTGGATATTATTTCAGAACAGAGAAAAACAACAATATAGAAAGATTCTTTCTTTCCATGTGAATTTAACATTTAGCATCTGTACAAATGCTACACATAAATTTGTTCAGAAAGAATACACTTTCCTCTTCAAAAAATTTATGAATTTTGAAGACATCCACCAAAAGTAAGTAATATTCCAAAAGTTAATTATCAGATTTACAATCACCAGCTATGTTACCATATAGCAGGACACTCAAATAGCTTTGCCACTTGAGTATGCAATGAGGTAGAGTGAAGTTATTTAATTTAGATAAAATAGATTCCAAAAGATTAACAGATGACATCTCTCAGAAAGTTGTCTTTGCATCAAGCTTTGTTTAGACATCTGTGAATGCCTGATACATCACTCCCCAACCTATCAACTCCATGCTCAACAGCAGCGCAGACTATTTGATGCCCACCTGTTTCTACTGCCAGAGACTATGCAGTCCGTGAGAGAAGTTCCTTAGCACCTTTTTATCAAGTACATCGATGTTAAATAAGCGAGAGAGCTTTGCACAAACTGTATTTCCTCTAGACAGTGAAATATGCTTAAGTAGCTTCCTGTCTGAATTATATATAAAAAAAAAAAATCATATCTATAGCAATTAGAGGGCTAGGTACTGTTTTCATTATTTATAAATGAAGTGCAAGAGCACTGGGAAGCTCTGGAATTAATTTTGATTACTGGAAACCTGCCTATGTTTTTTAAACACAAAGTTGTTTGGGGAGTGTGGTTTCTAAAGTTGCATGATGTGAACCAGATTACTTCAACATTTAAACTTTTTTGCTAAGCAGAAAAGCACTATGTTTGGTCCAGCCAAATAAATGAAGATATCCTCTGAGGCAAAAGATGAGCTACAACTGCATAGCTTCAGATCTCTCCTTGACAGGAGCTGTGAAACTAAGTGCAGTGATAACTAAGAACAGAGACTTCACACAGGAACACATAAAACAACATTTCTCAATAAAAGAGACTACAGCTTTGTAGCAAAAGCTCACAAACTAAAGATGCTTTCATGTTGTTTTATACTTGAGTTATGACTCTTATGAAGTTTTGGCATACTCAGTAAATATGAAAAACTGAAAAACAAAATATGAAAAATATGAAAAACAAAAAAAAAAGACAAAGCTCAGCATTCCCTCCATCACATTTGACGCATACCAGTACATCTAATGCCAATCTCCTTGCTTGTTCTAATAAGCATCTCTTGAAGTGGCTTCTCTCCACATTATAGACCAGAAGAAAGGAAAATCCCAGCAGTTACTCAGCTATGTTCAAACGCAACTGGTGGAAAAGCACTGCCATGCAGTGCCCAAAGGAATTCACAGATACAGAAATAAATGGGGGTGATGAAGCCAACATAACATCCTGAGAACCATTTCCAGAACATTTCTGGAACACTACCTGGAGCCTCTTCTGAAGAAAAGATAGCTGGTGTAGAAGAAGAGGGATAAGATGTATAAGCTCTAACAGGAACAGTTTTCGCCAGTGGTATTGTGGGTATCACTTTTCCTGCTTGTTGTTTAGCTGTCCTTTATCAGCAAGAAGGTCAACATGCAAACCCTGTTTCCTGGTTATGTATGACTGTCTGCTGCTTCTCCTCTTGAGGTACTTCCAGCACTATGCTAACATGATATCTACATTCAACCAACAGCTGAGATTCCATATGTTTGCAGTTAATAACCTGGTCATCCTTTATTCCAGTGTTGCCCAGGACAGCCAGCAAACATTCTTCACACTCAGCGAGATTGTCACCTTACATTCATCATTTTATTCTTGAAGTCTGTGTATTCTTCCCAACAGCATATTTCAACACAGTTCCTCCACTTCTTCCATGCTGGGCAACCACATCTGTGTTACTTGCAGACTACTACATATTAATCCTGAATGCTGTTATAGTTCAAGTGGCACAATCCAAGGCTACACCAAATAAGAACAAGCCCAAAAAAAGCAGCCACGGATACAGCAATAAAGGATGAAAAACTGTTTACCTTTAGAAGACCTCATACAAGTAGGAATCACCAACAAGATACCCTTGTCTCCCTCTGCCAACTCTTAAATGAGGTCTGGAAAGGGATGGATCCTGGCTCCACCTCTTTCTGTCACTCAGATACATTGCATGCACCTGAGCTCCCCTCAATATCTTCTTCAAGCAACGACTTAGCATTTCCACTACACTAACCAATCCAAAAGAGTCATTTTGCTGGATCAAGTCCTTTTCTACTCCCAACACTTTCGATTTTCTATAGTGAAACTACAATTTGTCATGTTAGTAGCAACAAGCCAAATTTGGAGCTCCTTGCTCAGTGGTAAACGTAAATACTCCATGGATATTCTTGCAAGTGTTCTTCCTCTGCTGATCATCTGAGGCAAGCGCTGAGTCAGCTGCGGGAGCACAGTTGAAGATAATTCACCCGTGTGACCAGAAGGGGTGGAGTCTGGCTCCACCTCTCCTAGACTCCATTTAAGGGTTGAACACCACTGGGGAAGGTTCTCTTGTTGGAGATCTCTCTTTTGTGGAGTTTTTTCTCTCTGAGCTTTGATCTTCAGGGATGGGTGAATGTTTCCCTTAGTCTCTTTGCCAACTGGATAATCTTTCTAAATTACCATATCTGTTTCAACTGACAATACCATTTGGTATTATTCATTTTGTTTCTTACCCTACAGACCTTAAGTCAGTAAAGTATTATCTTTTATCTTCTGAGAAAGAGACAGCAACCTAGTGTCCTCTTGATAATTCCAGAACATTAATGTCAGTGAGATTCAAGCAAAGTAGACAATTATTATCATTGCAGATGGAAGAAGGGCTTCCATCACGCTTAAAACTTGAGAACCTACTTCCCGTTAAAGATTGGATTACTTTAGTGAGTTAAGTGCTTGTGGGTACTGTCTGCTTTTTCAGTTCTGTGTCAGTATTACACATGGTGCATTTCCTCTCAATGGTACTTCAATTTCTTTCAAATAAAGACCTATTAACCACAATTTCCAAACATAGTTTATTCAAACTCTCTGAAATATATTGATTTGGGTGTTCAAAGTGAGTGATTTGCAGCATTGAATAAATTCCCCCTTGGGAACAAAGATGTCTGTGACGTTGAGACTTAAAGAGTATTCCAAAGCATTCTCAAGTGCACAAGGAAAAGATTAATTATATCTGCCCCAATATGTCTGTGGCTGGAAAGCTGGTTTTCCAGAAGGAGACTGCCGTCATTGCTGTCCCCATCTGAGTTAGTAGAAAAGAAAAAAAAAGATTTTGGATTGGTGAAATAAAAAAAGGTTTTGAAATCTCTCCAGCAATCTCATTTCTGCTCCCTAGGACTGCAGAACTTCCTGCTCATTCTACCTGCACCGGATTCTTTTGCTACTGCTCTTCTCTCTCTCCTTTTCCACTTGCACAAGTAGAGCTCCTGCTGCAAGAACTGCTGCTGTTTCTGTGTACCTTTCCACCTCCTCTGCTAGCGAGGCAGCTGTGTTAGTGGCAAGGGTGGTTGGAGGTACAGTAGCAGCAAACAGCATCTGTGTTATTTTCCTGAGAAGTTAGCCCAAGAATGTGGAGATACTTCATAAGGAAGATTAATTTACAACTGGCAAAGTAATTATAGTGCTAAGGTATTAGAACAGGAACAGGAAGAAGTGACTGTGTACACTTAGTTTTCTGTAGCCCTGCAGTTAGCAGAACTTAATCTGCTTATTGGATGTTACTATCACTTAAGGCCATGCTATGGAGGGAAATCTACTTTTTATATTTTTTATGTATCTTTTTATTTTTTCAGGAGAATGAGATGCCGATGAGCCCTTTTGCTTGTAAAATTTCAAATTTTTAGCCACTGACACTATGCATGTTGATACATACTGCTGTTCTGTGGAGGACACGTTAACAAGTGCAGATGCTTTCCACAGTCAGGGCATGAAGCAATCCCAATTTAGCTACGCTAGTTCCCCATGCTGTCACAACAAGCAAAATCAGTAACGCTTTATGCACTTAAAAGATTTTTTTTTTTTTCTGTGAAAGAAGCTGTCTTATGTAACATTACCTTAATTTTATGCCTTCAATAACAGCTTCCTTGGGTAGTGGAAATATCATATTTCTTCTGCACAATGCCCGACTGCTAGCCAATTTCCATGTCATTCCAGGATAGACTCAGTCATGAATTTTTAAAATAGAAAAGATCATATTTATCAAAAACAAAACTGAATGCTGAAGCAATTTTTTTTTACAGATGTCCTCTTAAAAAACAAACAAACAAAAAAAACTTATTTGAAATAAAGTTTGGAAGTTGCCAAAGTATATCATTGAAATAGTGGTGATTTTTTTGTGTTGTTTGCTTTTTTTTCCCCTAATTGAAGGCCAGTTTTTCACTTCAGGAAACTTCTACTTTCAAATTAATCAATTTATGTTGGGAATTGGAACAAAAAGGATTCTAAAAAATGAATGTTTTCATTAATCCTAACAAATTTCCAGGTTTTCTACATAGCAAGGAATACTATGTCTGAGGAAATTTTTCAACTATTCAGGACAGAAACATTTTGGAAAATTTTAAAGATGCTTGAGAGATGGGAAAAATGTTCCTGTCTCTGCCTCTAGGCTGGAGTTTTTTGGGACCCCGTGTCATCTAAATCTCAGAGACTCTGAGTAAAAAGTGGAATACAGTCCTTTTATGATAATATAAATTTTCTACTTGCATCTAAACCACTAATTTTATAGATTTAAAAGTTGTATTCTCCACTGGATTGCAATTTATCTTCTTTTCTAGCATTTGTGCTGAGAAAACCCTAAGTGCTTCTACACAAATAAGCAAAACTCCTGTGGTGTGATTAGAAATAGAACAACTGAGAGGAGGAATCAGAGTTTAAGTTATAGAATTTGTAAATAGTTATTAGAAAAAAAAATCAACCCACAATGTATTAATATTTAGAGAATAAATGTAGAGTATTTCTTGTGCTTAATCTTGATTTTTATGACATGAACAAATACCTTAAATGTGACTCTAAATAACTGATTTATATTAATTCCCCGGGGTATACCTGGTTATTTTACAACATAAAACAGTGTTCCCTCATAATATGTTATGTACTTAACTTAATATAGATACTAACAAAAGCTTTTTAGGTTACCAAAGCTTTCCCACTTTAAACAATTATACTTGAATGGCAAAGAGTAGACACAAAGGCACTGGGCTGTACTGTTTCCTAGTAAATACATATTAGCTACAAGTTAAGTTAGTTATTCTATGCTACTCACAATGAGAAGAAGAAAAATAATATTTAGACATTTGAACAATTTAATCTCTGCTGTTACAAACATCTGGGCTACCTGACTGGATTAGCTCATCCATTTCTGAGTAAGCCAGCAGACAAGCATACAATAGGTCTGGGGGAATTGAATCCTTTAGGCAAAATAAAGGAAAGCCAGAGCTTTCCTCAGTCAGAGAGTGTCAAATAGTCAGGCAGTGTCATAGAATCACAGAATGGCTTGGATTGGAAGGGAACTCAAAGATCATCTACCTCCAATCCCCCTTGCTGTGGGCAGTGCTGCCCCCCACCAACCTGGGCTACCCAGATCCCCATCCCACCTGGCACCTCCAGGGATGGGTCTCCCAGAGCTTCTCTGGGCAGCCTGTGCCAGGGCCTCACCACTCTCAGTAAAGAATTTCTTCTGAACATCTAACCTAAAACTCCCCTCAAAATTCAAGGAGTACACAAAGAATTGTAATGCTACTGAAGCCTGCCACAAAGAGAACTGATCATACTTATTAACATATGATTTTTGCTCGCCTTTTAGGAGCGCTTCATTTATAGAGGTAGAGCTCAGGGTGGTAAATGCGGCAATAACAGGCTAGAGTTAAATCTGATTGTCTCCAAAATCACAAGGACATCCGGGAAAAGTTGGAAGAAGGCATATCTCCATTTTGTTTTGTCCATATAGAGATGGTGAATCACTGGCATGAAAGTCTCTACACTGCCACATAGAATGGACTGGCAAGTACAGCCATTAGTGTTGATCTCAATTTTAATTTCAAGAAGAAAATGATGAATAAAACACATATCAGTGGGAAAGATATGTCTGACTAGCATATTGCTACTTACACTTATATGAGATTAGATTTGCTTAGGAAATGCACTTAATGTCTAGCAATAAAAGAGGTTGCAAGGCCAAGATTTACTAGATAACAGTACATCAGCAGTTAGTATAAACTGAGATGTTTGTTTGTCAGTCAATAAAGTTAACATCAAAACTGATACAACTTGTTATTCCTAGTTTTGCTTTAATGATTATAATTACAGTCATTTTCCAGCGATCTTGGAAAACAGTCTATGAGACTTTTTATTGGTTTGTCTCTTTAAAAAAAAAAAAAGAATTCTTCAGGTATTTACTTGTCTGAGGTTCCAGGTAAACATATGTGAAAATAAATCTATGTGAGAATCATGAATTACCATAGAATTACTCTTGTCCTTGGTTACAGAAGAGTGACCACAATCAAGTTTACTGAATATTACAATAAGTTATTTAGTCCTGATTACATCTCAGCAAATCACCTGTCTGCAAGGACTCTTGTCTAGACAAAAGATGCAAAACTGAGTGTTATGCAGTGACTGCTGCAAAGACTGAGAGATTTCTCAGGTACTTGTTTTATTATTTGCATAGGTGCTTTCTAGCGGTGTTGAATCATAAGTATATCTAGGAATTTCCAGTCATCACTTACTTTCTCTTTACTGTTATACTGGAAATGCTGTATAAACTGGTATTATAAAACAAGAAAGTGAACAGTCAGCTGTAAGCTTTACATGAGCTGTTAGAGAAATGGAATTTAAGCAGTAGCTACAGTGTGCATCAAAGACTAATCATTTTAACCAACAACATTTGTTAAAAAGTAGCTTTATCCGCTATACATCATCACTTCACACTTGCACAGAGCTTCCATCAGCATCTCAGGACTGAGATATTAATCACATTTCCAAATAGCCCTGAAAGCAAGATGAGTTTTGATATCATACAACTTGTCATATATGTGAAAGCAAGCACAGAAGGTAGCTGTTTCCTTTCTGTTGATAATCTTTTTCTTTCTTTTTTTTTTTCCTCCAGAGTTATAGAGAAAAGTCCTGAGTGAGGGTTCAAATACAAGGTTGTTGACTTGCCCAAATTTCCCCAGTAAGGATTACACACATTTGATATTAGATATTGTTAAATTGCTGATATAATAATAATAATTATTATTACTATCATGGTGGGAAGATTGAGGTCAAAGTTCTTACTTCAGAATGGATGACCCTTGCTTTTTTATTCATATGAAGAACAAAGGAATAATATAGGACTCAGACTGTTTCTCTGTCTGATAGTCAAGAAGATACTGAGAACTGCAGTATAAACAGATGCAAACTGATTTTTGCTATCAGAACTCAAGCATGGATACACAGTGTTTCTTAAATGAGTCAGGATTATTCCTGAGCAAATTCAGAGGATAGCTTATGTTCTGCTCTTTGCTCAAGAAGATCATATGTGCCACGATGCAGGTGTTTGCAGGTGTTCACCTTGTTTTCCATTTCAGAGGCAGTTCTGCCAGCTGTCTCAGCATTTTCTGCTTGCTTTCTAGTTGTTGCCTATGAGCCATAATCCCTTATGCTGCTTCACTGTAATTCATTAGGTGCTTATGCTTCAGTCACAGAGATGTCTACTCCAGAGCTCTAGCAGCAGTTCATAGCTACTTGGCAAAAAGAAAGATGGGTTATGCTTTATCATTGTGTCAGAAAACTGCAACTTGAGTCAGTGAGAAGCCAGGAAGTTTTAAACAACCTCAAGTTTTAGAATAATCTCATTCTGGTGTCAATGGTTTTAAGGACTGGTTCAGCCCAGTTCTGTGACAATTGGGTTGGGGGACCCATGGACCCACAACCTGGGGAAGTGGAAGGGGGAAAGGAAAAAAGGAGAAGGGAGATGGGCCTAGAAACAAAACAGTGGCAACAATCTGAGGAGGAAAGCTAATTTACTAAACAAGATATCAGAATGCAAAATAACACAATATAATACAATATAATTGGAATTGAAGTTTATAAATAAAAAATTAAAAAAAAGAGAGTGATAAACCAAAGGCCTTACACTAATGCTGAAGGCGAGACAGCCAGAGAGCACCTGCTGCTGGGTCAATCCCCAGAGGAAAGAGAGTGTCTCATGACACACAAACAGTTTTTATCTTTCCCTCTGAGCGGAAAAATGTAAAAATACAAAGCAATGCAAAGTCCCCTGGGGTACGTAGTTGTTCTCTTCTGAGACAGGTATACCCTTAACTAATGGTGATGCATGGAGCTGCAACATAAGGTCTTTAACTCCCAGTGCATTACATGATGTTATGATGTTGAATACTACTAACAAAAATCATAAAACCATGATATCTGGTCTCCTGATGTAGCCATTGCTCTCTGGTAGCTTAGCTTTCGAAGTCCACTAGATCAAGTGAATTTATGGAGGATGAGCTGCAGTCAAGAGGATAACACTTTGGTCTTCAGCACCAAGTCAGATTCTGTTACCCAAATAATATGAAAGTTTCAGTGATATCCGTTTGACTCTAAATTGTTGCTCCCCAGTACATTTTCTTCATGATACTGATCACTATGGCATGCTTGCTTTAGGACAGATGCCAAGAAAACACTTTCAAACTCTTCATATTCTGACAAAAAGTAATTCAAAAATCCTTGCATACCACAGCTTCTTGAAAAACCATTTTTCTCTGTTCTGGAGCAACCAATCCATAAACTTCCAACTAGATACAGAATGAGAATGGCCCTCCCTCAGACATAGAGGCTGTTTGTATTCAATTAGGCAAATAAGTTAAGTTTTGATGTGATATTTGAAACAATGAAAACTTGAAACTGATCTAGATGAAAAAACTGAAACAAAATATAAACAGTTAATCATTCTTTAGATGTACTTGGCAAATTCTCCTGGTAAGAATGCTATCACTTAGGGAGATAACTTAATAGAGAGACAGTACAGGAAAGCTGGTATGCTTCTAATGGCATTGCTATGGTGTAATGGGGTTGAGATGGCTATATTCAAGACAGATGCTATTATTTGTTCTAGTTTTACCATAAGTGACACCATGATATTTCAAAAATCAAGCCTGAAAGCCCATTAAAAACATCTTGCTGGCTTGACTCATAACAAAATGTAGGAATTGTTTTTTTGTATCCTGCTGAATAGGGAAGCTTTCAGAACACTCAGCCTGATGATTCCTAGCTTTTACAGCAAAGTACAAGGCAAACTTAGTGGTCTAGTGATATGCTTTTATAAACCTTTCTCTTTTAATGGTGTGTCCTTTTCTGTCTAAGTTACTGAAGCAATAGATAGGTATGTTGCTTCCCCATTTATTCATTTATTTCTGGTTTGGTGCATTTGTGTCACTTTCATGGGAGGCTTAAAAAAGTTGGTCAGTCTCTCAGTCTCACACTAAGTTATTTGCACGCTTTTTAACTAAAGAAATGAATTCTGTGCTCCAGATGCAATCCAGATAATGAAAATTTAATTCAACATGAAGAAGTGTTCCTTACTGCACTTTGGTGTTCCCTTAGAATAAACCATTGTACTCTTCTAAAAGATCACAGTGATTCTTTATTTGATTTGTTATTCAGTGTTCATCTTCTCTGCCCTCTCATATCCTAAAATCCTACCATGCCAAGTTGATCAGAAACTGCTAACAATATATAGAGAAAGCATGGTCCAGTACCTGAAGGTTATCCTAAAACTGAAGCCTAAGCTGTTGCTCACCATCTGAATTATAGCAAGTTACTTCATTCAATAGGAGTTAGAGGTTCTGAAATGATGTATTGCAGTTCTTCTTGAATTCAGTGTCATGAAACAAATTTACAACTTTAAAATCTTTCCAGTTCTGAACCAAGTGACTCCAGACTTCTTACTTGTGCATAGATTCCGTTAAGGAGGATATAACTGTTTGCAGATATGCAGATAGGGGTTGCAAAAGACGTAGAAGCAAGTCTTGTTTTTGCTCAGCTTCACATTAAACCTTTTTTTCTACATCTGGATAAAACAACATAAAGTATAGGATTGACTCTTGGGTGAGCAGAAAGGAGTATTTAATTTTTTATTAGATAGACTAGTTAGGACTAGACATAGTGTTTTAAGATTCTGAGGATGAGATAGATGATAATGATTTACATCAGAAATATAGATAACCAGAGAAAAATTTTAACTAGTAAAATTTTGTGATTTGCATTTCACTAAGCTACAGTACAGAGCATGGATACGTCTGCATTTAAGAAGCCCTGAATGCAATTACAAATAACATTATACATTATTAGCTTCAGTCCTACCATCATGTTTTCACCTCTCATGTGTGGCCTCCTGTCATACTAGACTAGAGGAGCTTACCTGAAAGGTTAAAAATAAATTTCAAAATTCTTACAAATGACAGTGTACTTCTCATCCAGGTTTGGTGAACTCCTCCACTCAAATCACAACACTTGATTATAATATAAATAGAAAAAGGACAAAAATACTGTGCAGGGTAAAAATTACTTTTCCTCTTAGAAGCTTAAGAAAAACACACAAGTGTAGAACTTCTGTGTAAGAATAAATATATTATAGGATGACTTGTCAGGTTAAACACACACTTAGGTGTAGCTCTTTGAAGAGAACTTGTCGGAGTATTTGTTGCATGTAAAATTTACTTCTGTTTCTAGCGCATCGTGGGGACTACTGGATCCTGCAGAACTCTGGCTATGAAGTCACCATGAGCACCTTGCTTTTAGAGGTGCTTTTGCCTCCAGGAAGGAAAGAGTCTTGTGTGAATTACCTGTGCATCTGCAATACTTTAGCAGAATTAGACACTTCAAATGAATCACTGAAGACAGCACACCAACACTAAGGACCAAGTTACGCTTTAAAAAATGAAATGGTGGACGTGCTTTCTTGCTTTCATTCAGCACCAGAAATATTAAATACTGTAGCTCCATCATTCTTTTTGGTACTGGGCAGAAACCAAGGTGTTCTGCAGCCAGGTGATACTCTGTTGCCTCTCTGGATAATGGCTGTTTAATTGTCTGATGGGTTTAAAGTGTCTTTTGTTTGCTTTTTTTTATTTATATATATATTTTTTTTTTTTGGGGGGGGGGGGGGGGGGAGATGTGGGCGGTTTTTTTGGTTTTTTTTTTTTGAAAAGCAGTGATCTTTCCTTTAAATATTTTCAGAACACAATATTGATGATTAAGGCAGGGTCTTCTTGGACTTGGGGAGGGAAGGTCTGAACTGAGATTCATACGACATGGAACTGAGACATCTCACATCCTGGTCAAAGCTGCCCAATCTGCAATTGTTTTATGAAAGAAAGATAAAAAAAATTGCAGCAGTTCCAATGAGAGCAGTGGGGATTAAATAACTTCAAAACCTACTTATGACTAGGTTCCTTCTTCAGAAAAATTTTGGAGTGACAACTGATTTGTGTTTTGTGAGTTCAGCTCAGCTGATTTGGAAAAGAGAAGTACATTCTTAGCATGTCTCCCTAGACCAAGCCAGGTCTGAGAACTCAGGTAGAAAACTTGTTCTGATAAGAACTGGCAGCGACAGCTGGAAGCATTTTCAGTCATGACTGTAAGAAATAGGCAGCTGAGGAACATGACTTGGGAAATTTGGGTGTATGGGCAATTGGATGTTGAGGATTCTTGGATACAGAGGACTCAAAGCCAAGTAAATCCTAGCTTGGATTCCTGGTGTCTATAGCAGATTATGGCCAAGATACATACAGCAGCTATTGCCATCCCAACTCGAGTACAGAAGATAAACTCTTCCTTGCCTATTTTTAAGCCATGCCAATTCAATTTCTAGATATATATCTCATTCTGGAAGGCTGAATGTAAAATAGAAATGTATGAAATTTTTCTTTTAGGTGAAATCTTTGAATTCTCTATTGTCCAAAAATTTTTATTTTGTCATAAAAAGAACAACAATCAGTAATGCCTGTAACCCCTCCAGAAGTGGTGATCTTAGATTTTCATCACAGTGCAAGTTTAGACGTACTGAAAAAGCTGGTATATTTCTGTTTACCAGAGAACTGGTACCTTTGGGAAACAGTGTTGCCAATAGTTATGTTATAGTATGATATTTATGCATCTTCCAGAAACAGAATTGATGAGAAAAAAATATTACAGACATTTTGGATGGTGGACGTTATTGCTTTTTTGTAGTAAAACAATTAAAATCAATTTTGAAATGCTAAGGGTATTGATTAGGATTTAATGAAATTTTAAATTATCTCTAAAAACAGCGATAAAATCTTTGGAAGGCTTGCAGTTGGCTCAGTAGTGCCTTTTTCCTTACTACCTTAGTTCTGTAATAGAAATAAAGTATGCCTTGGATGAGAAAAGTCTTCAGTAGATTGCACACATAAAGCAAAGTCAGGAATGGCACGAGCATTTACTACTATCAAAAGCTGTGTGTATTCTTTCTTTTCATGGGTGGATCTTCAGATCCAAACAAAGTTTAGCAGATTTTCTTTCCACTCAAGAGGAATATATTTGCTCTTTGCATAAAGAAGTCTTAAGCTGAGTGTGGGATGTCTTAATTTGAATGTGGGTTAGGACTAGGAAGGAAGAGAGGTTATAGAAATGTTATCTATTTGTTGGTTCTGATCTAGTTGAACAGAACAAAGTTTTGAGTGACTCAGGAAGAAACTTTAGTTGCAGATGGCAAAGAAAAACTTAAACTTTTTTGTTTGGTTGGTTCTGGTGCTGTTGACATGTAGCATTATAATGCAGTTAAAGATTATTATGTTTTAAGCTACTTTTAAAATCCAAACTTCTGTAACAACTAATATTCAGGCAGAATAAATATCTTGTTATAGACGCTGTACTCCTCAGATACTGGAAGCCAATTTTGATAATAAAAAAAATTAGAAATCAGATTTTATGTTAAAAAGTGTCTATAATAAGTTCCTTTCATTCCCCTCAGTCTTCACTATAAAATTCTTCAGCATCTACTGCTTCTTTTTTCAGTTCTTTAACATGGCTTTTCTTTTCCCTACATTTCTCTGCTGCGTTATGTCTACGTTGGTATCTAGGTAGTCGGCTTACTGTTGGTGAGATCTAGCTCTGTTCAGCCTCTCATCTACATATGATCTTCCCTGTGATGTTGCACTGGCTAGTTAATAAATAGATAAAAAGAAACTGTTATTAATTCCTCTTCAGATTTTCTAGTTTTTTCTGCACCATAATCTTTCAAATAACTTTGTTTCCAACATTTTAAACTTCATTCATTGATTCCTCTCTCCTTCATTTGTCATTTCATCTGTTGAAATATTTCATTTTTTTCTGAGATCTGAAATCTCTCATTTTTATATCCACAGAAAAAGGTCTATTTTTCCCCCTCACCTTTACTATTGTGCCCCCAGCTTTATGCTTTTTCATAGCGTGGCCTGGGTTGAAAAGTACCTCAAAGATCATCTAGTTTCAACCGCCCTGCCATGGGTAGGATCGCCAACCACCAGACCAGGCAGCCCAGAGCTACATCCAGAGTTGCTTGAATACCTCCAGGGACAATGAATACAAAATTTCTCTGGGCAACCTGTTGCAGTGCATCACCACCCTCTGAGTGAAAAGCTTCCCCTAACATCTAACCTAAATCTCCCCTGTCTTAGTTTAAAACCATTCCCACTTGTCCTATCACTATCAACCCATTTAAACAGTTGTTCCCCCTCCTGTTTATACTCTCCCTTCAAGTACTGAGAGTATATTTTTAGCTCTTTTTACTTTTACTTTTTCACTCTCTTTTTGCATACTAACATCCAGAACTTATGTTCTGATTTCAGAACATGTCCTTGCTGTCTACCATTACATCCTCAATGCCTGATGTGCCCACATCTTGCCTTCCTACATTCTGAATGTCCTTTTAACATCTTGTCAGTCTCTCAGGTTATGCAGGTTATTACTTCTGCTCTTGCAGAATTGTTTCTTTACCCGGAAAATCTGGATAGACAGTTCTAAAGTGTACATACTACCTAAATCTTTCTGTAGACTGTCTATACTAATAATTAGTTTTCCTGCTCTTCAAGTTCAGCAGTTCTTGCCTCAAGATGTAAGCAGAGGAACAGCTGGAGAGCCAGAGGTGAAAGGTTCACAGCGAATATATGTGACTGTGGAATAAAAAGTTTTTCAGATGATATAGAAGGGCTGTATGCCAGACAATGAAACTGTAGTTAGCATCTCAATAGAAGATTCATCCCACTTACTGAACAGGCAAAACTCTGCTTTATGTGAAGCTGACTCAAGCACTTCCTCTTCCAAAAGGAAAATTTTTGTAGTTTTGTGGAATTAAATATAATTAAATTGGACTGTCCGCACGTTTTGTCATAAAGTAAGTTTTTGCATATTTTTCTGCAAGATTGGTTGCCCAGGCTCATGCCCATTGTTTCACATTTCTAAATGCGGGCACTTATGCTTTGCAGTTATTGATTTAGAATAATGTCTTCTCAATGGAACAGACTTGAGGACAAATACTATGATAGTTTTGTTGAAAATATTTTTAATTTCATTTTTCAGGATGCAGGAGCATCAAACACCTTAGGAAATTATACAACCACACTTACTGTCAGCAACCATCTCTGGCCACTGACCATCATATCCCTACAGATCTACTTCTAATCTTGCCATTCCCATTACTACTTTGAAGAGGCTATGAATACTTCTCAAAGACAATCAAAATGTCTCAACACATCTTGAACTTTGCTTCTAACTTACAACAGTGTTTCTATAATTGTACTATGACTGACAACTTCTGGAGACAGAATTAGGAAGACCAGACATTCCTGACAACAATATTCTGTATAAATTCACACCCAATTTTTGATTTTGGTGAGCTGCAAATCAAACTCCTACCCGGAATAAACATGTTCTTTGTTGACTTTCTTTCTGCCTTTAAGAAGCTTTGCTTACAAAGGGACAAAAATCATGTGTTCCAATCAGTTGTGTGTGTGGGAGGTTACCATGTTCCATTCACAACGCTGTGTTCTGTATGTAGAAGAGGGCCAGGCAGGCTCAGACACTGAGCCTCATGGAGTCACTTGAACACACAGAAGATCAGTGGTCACTGCTTGGTCACAGAGACCATCTCAGTACTGTTTCCAAACATTTATTTAGAGTGCCTGAGTTTCAGACTGGCCTTTAACAAATTGTGTGTGCATAGCTACAACCTTGGGGTAGCTGCTTTTTATAAATAGGGAACGCTCCTCTGACACGTAGATAATACTCATAACACATGTTGCCCTTTGGTTTGGCACCCATGCGACATCTTAGGAAGGAGATGTGGACGGAAGTGTTTTCAGTGCAATGAGAGCACTAACTTTGAGCATTACGCAGAAGCAGTGAAAAACATTCAAAGTCTCAAACATCTAGATGCCAAATTTAGATGGTTTCTGAAAGGCTTTAATGTCTGTTTGAAGAATACAATTTTTTTAACTATTAGAAATAAAATGAGGTTGAGTTACAACTGCATTTGCTGGAGGCACTGCTGCCTGTTAATCGCATCAGATATTTGATGACTCTGGCCAAATCTCATTTTGAAGTGAGGTCCCTGCCCTAAGAGAGAGCTGAGTATTTCTCTACTCAGTACTCAGCTAGAACTATAGTAAGTGGAATAAAGGAAATGTCATGCTTACTGTAAGTTCAAGCCTTTGCTTAGGTGTAATGACAATTCTTTACATAAGAGTGTGAAACTTTCATTAAGCAGCATGATCTGTTTCAATTTAAGTCTACAAGTGGGTCAACAATACTAGTTCATAAAACGGCTAACTCTGAGAACACTCATGAGCCAATTCATTCACATGGCCCAGATTCTTCATATCATTGACAAACATTTCATTTTCTCCCATGATTTGACTTTTCTTCCGAAGGTGACTCACGTAGTAGCAAATAAAAGTGTGTGACATTTTTGACTGCACTGTGTAATCTCATGTAGGTAAACCAAAGCATCTGCATCACATAGTTACCATTGTTGGAACCCTGTTCTTCTAGACTAATATCTAAATGTCTCTGTTTACATTTTGCTTATTCATTTAGTGTCTACAAGATGCCAAAATTAAGAAGTACTTGTAAATAACTTACAGAAGAGTTTCCTGAAAAAGCAATTTTTGTCTGAGAAGAGAAAGTATATTGACGTTTAAGCTTTCCTGTATGCAGATCAAAGGAAATGTAATCTTGCGATAGAAATAAGAAGGGAAAAAAAAAAAAAAAAAGAAACTTTCAGCTCTCTCTAAACACAGTAGTAAGCAAGAAAAGAACTTTTGGGAGAGATACAATTCTGTTACATTATTTTTTATCAAATCAGCAGCATCTTCCTTTGTTTCTTCCTTTATTTATTTAGTTTGAAATAACTCCAAACAAATCTGTATCAACTTTTTTTTCATCTCATGTCTTGCTTATTTTCATTCTAATATTCTAATATACTTTTTTTTTTCCTCCTTACATTTAAGATAGGGAAGATACATACAGAAGTTGATGTAATTTTTAGTTTTCCTAACTACTATTACACCTGAACTGTTTATTTTTCTTCCACAGTGCACAAGGCTGTGTGTAAATCCGAATCACAACTTCTTCTGACAACCATTCACTTGTTCACCTCAGTTGGGGCATCATAATCAATGGGTTTCCCCGCAGAATAAGTTGCAACAGCATCAGAAATGAGTTTTAGGATATTGCCTTCAGTCAGACACAGACCAGAAGTTTATGTGGCTGAATTTATTCTCAGACACTTGATCTCGCATGTTTTGATGCCATTACTTACAGCAAGGAAGGCTCTGTATCAGAGAGCTGAAACTCAAGCAACATAATTCTAAGCTTTCTTTGGGTGTTAGCTGCACCTTAACATGGGATCTCCTTTAAATAAAAGAGAATGAGAGGATGTTTATGGAGTAGTCATACAGTCTATCACATTCCTACTACAGTGAACTCCACAGATAAATTAGGAAGAGAAAATGCTGGAGGAGGTTTTTCATGAATGGAAGGAGAGATGTTGCCAAGGCATTTGAGACCTCTTTCTTTGCAAGATACAGAGATTTCACACACTGAGGATTCCCTCCATCTTCTGAGGTCTATTTCATCCTAGGAGCAATATGGGGACAAATACTAAAGGGGAGGGCGATGATTATGTTAGGAGGACAAATGGAAAAACTGGAGATCAGTTTAATATGAAGGACTGCAAAGGAACAAATGGGGAATAAGCTGCCTTTGGATAAATGCATCAGGAAAGAAGAAAAAGGTTATCAACTGGATCTCTGGAACACTCTTATGATTAGAATAGATGTAAAAACCTTCCTGCTTCTAACATTAAATCAATCCTGAAAAAGAAGAAAAGGTAAGAGATGGTGGTTGGAAACAGCTGGGGATTTGGATGCAATTAGCCAGGGTGTTCCCTCCAGTCTATGCTCTTATTTTCCAGTCCTCCTGCAACTATTCTTAAGCCACCTGCTGGAATTGCCCACACTAATAAAAAGCAGCCTAAACCAGAGAGCTGCCAAGCACATGCTGCCAGTCTGGTTCAATAGCGGTTGATTTGCTTGGCACCCTGCTGCATACACTCTTTACCTCAGAGGATAAGATTCTAGCACAATTTAAAGCAGTCTCTCGCTTAAATGGATTGAGGTCTAACATAGATTTAAAAGAAAAGTGTACCGTGTTAACACTGCTTAACTTCATTTAAAAATTTAAAATGCTGTCTTATATTTATGTCATTTTAAACCATATTTACTTGAATTCAGTGAGACTCTTCCTCCACCTTTAAAGGAACACGAAGTAACATTTCACTAAGAAATAAAGTACTTTTACATTTACTTGGGTTATCAGAATACTTCAGGGCAAACATCTTGGAAAAATTGACTGGGAGTAACTTATACCACTGTTCATGAATGTGTTCTGTGCTCAGCACAAGGCAATTTATTCAAAAAATTTGAAACTAAATTAAAAATAAATTAAAAAGAAACATACATATGCTGATTAGATTGATTAAAGCATCTCTCCTAGGCCAAGATCCGATCAAGTTGAAGATGTATAGTGTTGTTAATGTTCAGAGTAATTTAGGATTAAAAAATGTATTATGCATTTGTTAGCAGAATTAAGCATAAGTTGACTAGTTAATTCACTCTTAGCCCTCCTGTTACTAGCAATAAAAAATAAAATGAATAATTGTTATCTCACAGGATGTTTTATCAGAAAAAAACTACCAACAGATTTGTGTATTAAGTTATTTTCTATTTCATCTGATAAAGCTAGAACAGGTATTATCTTACTGATTCTGTGTATTGGGAGTTATCTCAGACAAAGCTACAGGTAATAGTGGATCACACACACACA
Organism: Callipepla californica brunnescens; assembly: GCA_023055505.1. NCBI lineage: Eukaryota > Metazoa > Chordata > Aves > Galliformes > Odontophoridae > Callipepla > Callipepla californica. The sequence continues at coordinate 20,695,323 of JALIRH010000003.1, read as the reverse complement.
AAGACAAAACAAAATGAAATTAAACCAAAGCAAAATAAATAAAAACAGAAAACAAACACACACACACACACAAAAAAACCAAAACCATACACAACAAACCAAGCAAAGAAAACCAAAACAAAAAAGATCTGATGAACCAAATATCAGAAGATAGCTGCAGACGGTATCGTGATACTGACTACGTTTCTCTTTTCTCTCTCACTTACAAAAAGTAGGGCTATATTGGTCAAGCATCCAAAGCCATGCTTCCTATTGAGAGATGTCTTTCTATCAGGGCTTTAACTAATACTTTTTTTGCTGAAAGTAATAATGGATGGAAATAGATAGTCTTTGCTCTGGTCATTTGATTAGAAAGACTGATTTCTGAGTCAAATGCAAATTCCCTTTTTTGTCCTGGAGACTTTTCATATCTTAAGCTTTCCCCAGTGTTTTACATATCAGTGTTACTTTGGTAAAAGTAAAGCGGTCAAATGAACTGTGAGTCAAGATCCTTGGTGTTAAATTTTGACTCTTTAAATCAACAAGAAAACAAATTTTTCTTTTTATACTCAGTCTCTGCATCCGCCAGTATTTTACTTTGTGATCCTGAGGAATCAATTAATATGCATTTGTTTTCCAAGAAGTAGCAGTGTTGCTTGCTATGTCCTAGAATGCAGAAGTTCTTCAAACAATAAGCTTGCAGAAAAAGATGGCATATGGAACGATTATTTTAAAATGCTTCCTAAGGTAGCATTAGTAAGGATGGCCTTTCCATAATGTGTTCTGTATTTGTTCTCAGTGTTTACTAAATTGCCTAGATTCTCTAGATTGTAATAATACGTGAATTCTGAACTCTATTTTCTTGCAAGTTTCTGAAATGTATGAATTCAGGTCAGAATGTTTGTCTGAGCACTATATGCCTGGTTGAGAAAAAAGTTCATCAGAATTCAATCACACAAAGTATATATAACTTTCCCATTATATCATGCACATACAGATATAAGCCACTCCCCTTTCCTAAACTTCACACTTTTTTACTGCACATGCTTGAAGAATTCTTCTTTATGATGTTATGCTTGAAAGATACATATATATATATATAAAACCATACCCACCACATCCCACAGATTTGATAGAATATCAATATTCATTTGAAGGAATAGTACGCTATGGTAAATATAGTATATGAAGCTATATAAATATGTTTTAGATTATTGAAATGTATCTATATTAGTATTTTACATAAGGTTACTAATTTGATGACTGAAGTTGATGATTATATATCAACATAAATCAGTTGACTTCTGTTAGTACACATAACATTGTGGTTATAGAATAAACATGATAAAAATGAACTTGGTAATTCTATGCACTAAAAACTGATAAGTCTTGGTCTGAAATTAAAAATGGTGAGTAACCATTAAGCGGGTGTGTTTCTAATTGGATACTTCAGAAATAAGTTCTTGCACACAATTTGACAACCTTCCCCAAATTATGAACAAAACAGAAGAAACTATACACATTGTCAGTGTTTGTAGTAGGCAAGTACTGAGGAAGTAACATAGGCCAACAGGGACAAATCACTGACTTAAGATGATCCAGATCCATTAGTAACTAAGTCACAGCAAATAGGAATTTACTTTGGTTGAATCTAATATACGCCAAAGAAGAAAAGAGGCAAGCTAAAGCCAGAGGCTGGAAGTTTTATCCTGAAAAGGTGTGACATATCTACGTTGGAAAACTAAGCAATTCCAGGGCTTCTTCCCTGGCTCTGAGGTTAAATGGACAATTTAGTTATATTGCTATAATTAGACTGCCCTGATCTGGATAATAGGACAGCTTCATGCAGGCATTTTATTGGGAACAGTCTCTGGATCTGGGATCACTCTAACAGTGCCATATGATGGTCAGGTTCTGGTGCAATAGCTCAGGCTGCTGTTTTTTTGAAAGGGACATAATTTAGGAATCTAACAAGAACTGAAAGTCATGGCAAGTAAAAGAAGTGCTCAGTGCAGTCCTGCACCCAGAAGAGCTGTTCTTCCTTAGCTATATAAAACCGAAATCTTCGCCATGTGAAAGCCACGTTACTGCAGTATTTTTCACTGACTGCTATTGAAACACAGTTGAGAAGTCCTTAGATGAAGAGGGATATTGATCAATTGAGGCAGGTTTAAGAAGAGCTGAGACAACGTCTGAAAGAATACGAAACATATTTCACGGTAAATGCCCTCAGGAGTCATTTAGTTTTAAAAATAAAAAAGTTCAGGAGTGGATTTTTTCAGTTTCTGTGTGCTGTAGGATATGAGATGACATACAGATAGTAGAGGTAAAATAAGGACGTTTTCTTGCACAGGATACAGTGCTGCTTTTAACTAGATTTTTCCAGTGTTCAACTTATGTCAGATCTCTCTACCCTACACTGCAACTTGCAGTACAGACTTGTGATTTGAGGCAGATGTTTGATACAGGATGGTTCCTCTACAGACAGAGCTCAGAACAAATCCCATAAACAGTCAAACTTCTCTACATTGAATCTATACTGAATCAGTGACCAATGCCTACTTGTAAAGGTGCTGATCACTCAGAGCTGCCAGTTTTATAATTCCACAATTTATGAAGTTACTGCATTCTCTGGGCAGAGGTGTACCCTCTATTCTTTTCTGTACCCTCACCACACAAGTACTGTCTTGAATTTTTATAGTAGCTGTATGAGCTGCTTTTATGGTTTTACATATGAACTAGTCAGATACATAATCTGAAAACGTCCTTGTCTGTTCTGGTCACTATTATGCCCACTATGCAGCTAATACTCTGATTATTATTATCATTTTTTCACATTGTGTGGGACAATGAGAGTTAATAAAAAATCTTTTAACACACAGTAAATATAACAGTGAAAAAAACGCACAAATTAAACACTTGTTACCAGATTATATCAAGCTGAATGAGTTAGAGTATCAGACCACTATATGACAATTGCATTTCAAAGAGCTAAACATTAAAATAATTCATGGGTATACTTCTAAGCCACCGTAAATGAGTAACAAAAAATAGGTTACACATCTCACTCCTCTATTCCCAAACTCATCTTGAAAGCCATGAAAGTATCTTATTAATATTTTATAGCTTTTTTTTCATTTCTGAAAACATTAAGACTTGGAAATGAAACTACCTTTCGGATACTGAGTAATCGGGACCACACTCCCCACCTACCTTCATTAAATTGGGGCTTCTTGCTATGTCCTTGTAAAGGAAGTTATTACTCACTCCTCTTGATTTTCCTACAATGCAAACAATTGAGAAAGCCTCATCTACACCACCCAAAGGTGTGGTGCAGTATGAATGATGGAGACTAGGAGCTGCCTGCAGGGCTGGGTAAGAGCACCAATATAAAGGGGATTGACTGCAAAATTCCTAATTTCAGAAGGTCACTCTCATTGCATAATAAGCACAGTAGTAAAAATATATTGCATATTTCCCTCTTATTTAGGCTTTTAGGAGACCAGTGCGTATGGTACTACAAGCAATACAAGGACTTCCTTAAGCACCCTGCCTAAACCACAATGTATCTATGTCTGGCTGAATACTTGCTTCTTGGAGTGCCCTGCATTTTGAGCTCCCTCATTTAAAAGCTGTCTGAACTGTAACAGGCATGAGAATGTTGTGCTAAGGATAACCTGACAGCCTTCCTCTGTGATTCCTGTGGTCTAATTGATTTATCTATGAACTCATGGGATTATTTTACTGCAACTGCCACGAGTTGCTGATAAATAAAGACATTGTTACAGTAAACCACAGCACAGTAAAGCATAAAATAGCAAAACATAACACAGCAGAACAGCCCAAACTATATTCAACCTTCCGAAAAAAGACCAACAGAAAGTCTTGCATGGACTTGCACTGAGCCAAAATTACAAAGTAAGTGGCATATTCAATTGTCTGCTACAGCAGGAAGCCATGATAGAGTAGTAGTCTCCTCTCACAGGCTGTATTTTCTTAGTTTCACTCTCTCCCAGGCAGCACATACAGAGTTAGGGCTATATAGTCGTCTAGCTTGTGAGCACTCCCTCATATTTCAGCAAGCACGGGGCTGACATCACTGGAGGGAAGAGCCAAGCTGCTTTAAAGGAAGCTGCTTTGGTAGCAGAAGCTGCATAGATGCGTTAACGCATCACTTGCTAATTTACTTCCTTTCTCACCAATGAAACTAGGCGAGTTATTTTGTATTTTGTATGGAGAAAGATTATGCAGCACAGTTGTCATTAAGGTGTCTGAGTGACTTAAATGTAATTTGTAGTATGTAATGTTTGGCTTTAGGATTTAAGTTTCTCTTAACATTTTATTTCTATTTCACCTCCCTACCTGCAATTCCCTACATACATTTTGCCTGGAAATTTTCTGTTTTCTAAGAACTCATTGCCATTTGCTTACAAAATAAATAATACATGAAAATTGTGATTGTATGAAAAATTTGAAGCATTTCATCCATATTTTATAAAGAAGGAGCAGAAAGAAAAGCTAGCACTAAAAGCATAAATATATGATAGATTCAGCATTAAATTAGTTTGTGTTACTGTGATTTATTCTATATTAAAAACAAATAGGCTGAGATTAATTAATATAGTAGAACAGCACAAATTATTCAAAGCACACCAGTCGTTTAAATTGAATTTTCATCTATTTTGCAACACCAGAGCTGTGCAAAGCAGCCGAAGCACAACAGCACGCCCAGCCCCTACTTTGGCTTAGAGCACCCATGTTAGCCATGGTCTGGGTTTCGTGGTGGCTGGACAGGAGCAGCAGTGCAGACCGTGAGATCCTTGGTTACGTGCTTTATGCGTTCCCATAGGTCCCTGCCACAGTTACACTGCATGGCTGCTTCCTTTGTGCACATTAGAAGCGGTGGCAGTGCCAAGAGAACCCTTCTGACGGCAGATACTTTGAGTATCTACTTTGGGTAGAGGCAACCACTTCTTTCTTCAGAGGTCTCTGAAGTAATAAACTGCCCATGGGATTGGCTGTCACACAGCCCCAAGCCTCAGTCCTACTTGGCAGCACCTGCTGAGGTGCAGAGCTCACAAGTTTCATACCTTGGGAAGGGGCAGCACCCCCCAGGAGCCTGCAAAGACACTCACACAGGCCTGCTTACAGCCTGCATCATGACAGCCATTAGCTATAACCATAAATAGATAAACTTAATTAAGACTTAATCTATTCATTTGTTTTTATACCCTATGCACAAGCTTTTAATTAATTAACAATATGGAAAGTCTAATTTCATTATTTCATTACTAGGACTACTTAGGACAAACAAGTGGTCAATAGAAATGCTAAATTTCTTGTATGATTTCATTTTCAACTAATTTTAAGCCAAGCTAATTTGCACATCATGTTCTCAGAAATTTTCTTAGATATTCACAGAACCAGCACTACAAATATGGTGAGGATTTATTTTTCATTAAAAACATCAAAGTTGAGACATTAGTACGAGTGCAAAATAAATCCACAGCTGACATCACGGAGATATGATCAGAAGGGAGCTAACAGAACTGCAACCAATACCTCCGTGAGAGCATTACAGAGTATAACCCGTGAGTACCCACAGGAATCCCCACGTGCTAAAGATGTGTGTGAAACGTACGTGTAAGAAAGTGATTTCATTCACTCATTACAGGAGTAGGAAAAGGTTTAATCTCATTAATCTTACTGCATTTTTTTTCAAGCTTATACATTTTTTAATGATGGAAAGTTTATATACATGTATATGTTTGCCACTCATGTATATGCGTAAATGTACATACACATATATGCCATTTATTACTGGAAACCATTCGCATAGTTTGAGATTGGCTGGAGCCTGAAAATGACTGACATTCCTTCTATCCTGTCTTTGTAGCAATGCCACTTGGTCCCTTCTTCTTTTAATCTGATGGGATTATAGTATCTGAGGCCACCAGTGTTCTATTTTTATGTGAAAGAGGTCTCAGCTCATGTGAGTTTCTACTGTTCTCCACCGGTCCACAATTTGATGTGGATTGTTCCAAGTATCCCATGGCTGGTTTCTGGATCTCTGGGTCCAAGTTGTGCTTCTGTAGCTCTCTAGTCTCTTAAATTACTCCTGTGTTGAACTCAAGCACGGCTTGGCAGTGAGATCAAGGAAGATCTCTGCTACATCAGTCTCATCAGTGCCAACACTCTACAAGCATGATTCAAGCTCAGAAGCACTCCTTGTGTCACAGATTCTTCCAAATCAATTAGACTTTATGGGAGATTTAAATTTTACTTTTGAAACTATGCCCATTGTTCAATATACATATCCCTTCTAATGAGCTTTATGCAGAGGAATCAGCAGTGATGTTCACTCCAGTGTGCAGTGCTCATGGATGTATATCCCCTCACGTGCAGCTTCCATTTTGTATTTAGTATACTCCTTGGAAAATGCTGTAGTTTGAAAATAAAACATTTTATCTTCTGTTCAGGGTAAGGAGAGACTGGATTAGGATGGGAATTCTTGCTGTCAGTCAGACTTCGATTCCAATCAATAGTGCAGGGAGTTAATTTTCAGCAGACAGCTTTTCAGAGCCTTTCTGAAATGAGTTCATGGGTTAGGGACAATTTTTTGTTTGCAAATATCCATGTGGAATAACAAGAAAAAGAATGACTATTCTTTTCTGCAGATTCCAACATAAAGACCGAGGGCTTGAGATGACCTTACAGCCCCAGGCAGCTCTCCTACCTTAGTGTTAGACAAAATGAAGGGATCCAAACCATCAGTGCTCTGCTGTGAGGACACCGCCAGCACCTGCGCAGGCACAGGGCACGCCTTTGTCACTTACGAAGGCTAAGGAGCACCTAATGAAATTATCAGACAGCAGGTTCATAGCAAACAAAAGGAAGTACTTTTTCACACAACTCATAATTAAATTGTGGTGCACACTGCCACAGAATGTGGTCGAGAGCAAAGAATAAACAGATTAAGAAAAGGGAGTAGAGAAAGCAAGTCGAGTTTAAGAAATCCCTGTACTATGGTTTTGCTTGAACTTGAAAGCATATAGCAGGAAAAAGATCACTGCATACCAGCTCTGCTTCTTATGTTTTTCTCCCTTTGGTATCTGCTAATGAACACAGTCAGAGCCAGAATATTGGACTGAATGTCCAACTCACAACTGCAATTCTTTTGCTTGTATGCTTTTAATCAAATTACGCTCCTATTTTGGCTACTTGGAAGGATCTAAGGCCCTGATTGAGAAAGGCATTCGATGTCTGACTCTCACGTATTTTAGAGAGGTAAATACTTGCATCTCTCACGGCCTTCAGCTATGCAAACTGATCAGGGTGGGGCACGCGCATCTTTTATTAGGACTCTGCTTATTCGGAGTATAGAATCAAATGAAGAATATATATTTGATAACGATGACAACAGTGTGCAATGTCATCTCTTTATAAAGGTCAAATAATTTGTCTGCCTAACTGGCATGGGTCGCAGAAAGATTCCCCAGTGATTTACAAAAGGACAGTGACACTCGCATCCACTGATCTGAATGAGAACTATTTTCCTTTAAAGAACGCCCAAAATGTGCAGTATGTGTACATATTACATTTGTGGAAATGTAATTATCACCTGTTACCTACAGTAGTATTGCCAAACGATACGCAACGTTTACCTAGCACGGTGTTTTGGGATTTCATCCATTTTGCAAAAGCTGCAAACCTATGACACGCATCGGTGAAAACTCAGACACAGAATTAAGGAAACCAAATATTGAAAATCCTGAACGCCTCTGCCAGTCCAAAGCCTGGCGGTGCGGGCAGGGTTTCCCTAGGTATCAACAAGAGGCAGCAGTAAATTGTGCAACACGGGCTTGACAGCCGAGCAAGAGAGGCAACCTCACCCTTCTTAACTGCGGGCGCTTTCATCCCGGGGAGAGGTGAGGAACCGCGGGAGGAGCAGCAGTAGCAGCAGCAGCACACGGCGGCTTTGGGCGGCTGAAGGGCGGCAGCATCCCCCGCCCCGCCGGCAGCCGGTGGTTCCCCGGGAGCGGGGAAACCCCGCGCCGCCGTGCGCCGTCCCGGTGCCAGGACCCGGGAGCAGCCCCTGCCCCGCCGGCCGCGCCCGCCACCTGCTCCCGCCGCCGTGCCGCCCCCGCCCTCCGACATTTCCCGGGGAGGAACGAGGCCGGGGCCGGCGGATGGCGATGCCGCAGGGCAGAGCGGGCGGGGATGCCGCGGAGGGCGGCGCGGCCCCGAAGGGCGGCGGCGGCGGCGGAGGGGGCTCCCCGGTCCGAGAGCGGGGAGAGAAGGAGGGGTAGGAAAGCAGCTCTCGGGTTCAGAGCAGCCTCAGCGCCGGCTCCTCGGATTGAAATAATAATTGCATTAATAGCGATAATCGCTCTCCTCCCAGCGAGCGGACCCGCGTTACGAGGGGAAGGTCAAGAGGAAAGGCAGGAGGGAGCGCTGCCACACCGCGAGCCGGCGGCTGTCACCCCGCCAGCGCGTGCCCACGGCTTCCCCGGGGGCGGCCCGCTCCCCCCGCCCCGGGCTGGGCGGCATCGCCCGGCACGGCGCATCCCCGCGGCATCGCCCGGCGGATCCCCGCGGCACCCCGGGCACAGGCAGAGGGCTGCGGGGGAGAACGCGGGCAGAGCCGGCGGCACCGTTCCCCACCCCTTTGTGCATCGCGGGCACGGAGCCGTGCACAGACACACACACACACACACACACAGAAACACCACCTTGCAGCCTCGGCGCCGCAGCCGCCCGTTGTTACACACACACACACACACCGATACACAGCCGGTCCCCCCGCTGCACTCCACCGCCCTCCATCCATCCTCTCTCCGTCTCACCTCCCCTTCCTCTCAAGCCTTCCCGCGTTTTGTTGGTTTGTTTTTTGGTTTTTTTTCCCTTTCCTCTTTTTTTTTTTTTTTTTTTTTCCTTTTCCCCCCACTCCGCGCATCACTTCAAAGCAGACATTTTGATAACCATTTCAACGCGGTGCGGCTTCAAACACAAGCCAAGCGCCTTACCCACCCCCGCCCGGTTGCGTGCAGTTGGCGCTCAGCGATCCCGAGAAGGGCTGCGGCGGCTCGTCCCTAGCGGAGCGGGGCTGCTGCCATCCGCCCAACTTCAGCACCCACAGCCGGCACGGAGAGGAGACGGCGCAGGGCGGGGAGGAGGGAGGAAGGGCGGGAGAGAGGCAGGCAGGGAGGGGAGGGTGCGAGGAGCGGAGGCTGGGAACCTCCGCACATGCGCTCTACCGCGGCAGCCCGGCGGCAGCGGGAGTTTCCCCGCTCGGCCCCGGAGGGTGAGTCATGGCCCGGCCCCGCCGCGGGGTGCGCGGTAGAGCGATGCCGCGCTCTCGCTCGGCTCTCGTCTCACGTGGAAGAAAGAAAAACAACCGGAAAAGGTTTATAAAACGCCGTCCAGCTCTTCTGGTGTAAGCGAGAACGATGCGGCAGTGTAGTGCCTGGATAACTTTTGGGTGTCGGGCACCTGAAGCGCAACGCCTGAATAAAGATGCGGGGTGGATCTTTCAGTGGCAACCGCACGGATCGAGAGCGGGGTGTTGTGAAAATCCGGCTGCAAATCCCGATCTTACCGCTTATTTTTTCCTCGTTTTCCAAAACCCACTTACCTCACCCAAGAACATGTTTTAGCTTCCCCACTAACGCCTTGAAAATCCGGAGCCTGGTATGCCTCGAGGAAAAATACAAATTTGGCATCTGCATCCCGTCAGACTGCGCCACCGATCCAGAAATATTAATATCTCAAAAGAAAGCACATTGCTGCATTTACCACTGGCCAAAACAATCTTGCATGGTGCTACTAGAAGGCTGAGGGCTTGATTAAAGTGGCAGCATGCCTTGCTGTCAAGTCCTTGTAAGTCTCTTTACAGCGCTGATCTAGGCACCTGTGTATCCCATCTCGATGTCAAAGCAAAGTGCTTCAAAACTTGAGCCTAGAACTGCATCTGTATATATTGGCAGGGCTGAAATTAAAAGGATTGGGAGCAGTCTGGAAGGGAAATAATCACTCCTATTTGCTTCTATCCTTATTCTCATGGTGGAGCAGTCCAAGAACTGGAAGTCCTAACTTGACTTGATACAAAAGGTTGTTGACTAAATGAAGACATTTTATGTCATGTTTCCATCCCTGTAAGTTTCCAGTTACTTTTTTTTCATTCCGTCTCTTCTGTGGCTTACAAATGCTCATAGCTTGTATCCTGGTAAGGAGACCCCTCAGTGCCTGGTCTATCTACAGCCCTCTTTTGAGTTGTTCAGCCAATTTAAAATAACTGAAGAGCAATGGATATTTAGTTTCACATTTAAGCTTTTGTTTAGGACTTGCAGAAGACCTTGAGGGCCTGATTTATTTTTTCCCCTACTGTGCCAATTGTCTTGATAAACTTCTACCTGCACGTAGAGCCTTGCCCTTGGATAATTAGACCACTTTTAGTTATATCCCCAAATAAGTATGTAGGTGTAACTTGACCTTAAACAACCACTTCAGTGGCAATTTGGAAGCGCTCATGGAAATTTTTCTCACATTCTATTTTCTTAGAAATACTGCTCAGGAGTATAATAACAACAACAACAACAACAACAACAACAACAACAACAACAACAACAACAACAATAATAATAATAATAATAATAATAATAATAATGTGTTCAAGGCTTTGAATATGCTTCCAACTCATCTTCACTGTTCACAGAGAGTTAAACAGAAGTTAAAACTTCCTTGTCTTTAGGCAGTCCACAGCCTGGGTTGAAGTAGGGTATCCCACCTGTCTAGAATATGGCAAATGTAAATTAGATTTTTTGATCCTTCAAGAATCATAGAATATCCCAAGGTGGAAGGGATCCACAAGGATTATTGAGTCTATCTCCTGGCTCCACATAGGGCCATCCTATATCCAAACTTAATACCTGAGAGCAGTGTCCAAAGACTTTTTGAACTCCAAGCACTTGGGGCCATGCCCACTGCCCTCGGCAGCCTGTTTCATTCCAACTCACTGCCCTATGGTGTGGAACATTTCTGTAACCCCCAGCTGCCCCTTCACTGACACAGCTCCATAACATTCCTTCGGGCCCTATCACTGTCACCAGAGAGCAGAGCTCAGAGCTGCCCCTCCACTCACTGTGTGGAGCTGTAGACCCCTCAACTTCTGCTGTGGGCTGAAGAGAATGCAGTCGCTGGGAGACATTCAGAAAAGAGCATGCCTTGCTATAAAAATATATACAAACCAAGAGCATGTATGTCTAGAGATGTCAATAGGAAAAGCATTCAGAGCATCACTGATAAATGTGCTGCCCAGTGCCAGGAAACACAGTTCAGAAAAGCTACCCATTTTAGGAAATATTCCTGAGCCTTGTTTAACTTACAGCTCATATACTGAAGTTTGTTGACTTCATACTGAAGACTTCAGAGCCTGCTTAATATTGGGACAACAGTTTTGATCTGACAAAAGCTATGAAACCCATCAAAGCAGGTGTCTTCTCCTATAGATTTGCATTCATAGGAAGTATATTCAGAAATCCAAGCTAAAAGGGTGATTGAACAATGAATATGAATAAATGAAATAATTTTATCCATGTACCAGAAAAAAAATCATTTCAATTTTAAAATTTTATGTTAGAAAATGCCATGCTTTATTTGTTTAAACCAATAAAAGATTTCAGCTTTCTGTGACTCTCCTAATATTTCCCACAGTCATTCCTATTTACCATAGTTTCCTGCCCTGAACCCATTCCTCGTTGTTCTTTAAACTCCTGTTCGTAAATACACTTACTTTCAAAAGCTGTTCAGCCACTCTGTTCAGACCACTGGTTAATCCTAGTGCCTATTATAAGCCCTGCAATCATGTTCAATGCCTTTTTCTTCCAGGCATTTCTATCTTCTGTCCCTAGCTCCCGTGTCTTGTTCCATGCTTCTTTGCATTTCTTAACCCAAACAATTTTCCTATTACCACGTATTCAATGTTTTTTTTTTAATTAAAATCTGTTGTAATTGATTTTCCAATGAACTGTCACTGACTTTTTAGACAAATTGGATGAATGGAGCAGTGCATTGTAGAAGAACTTTTAAAAATGTGGAACACCATGGATGTGAGAAGACTTTCTAGTATAAAGATTGCATGTAAATAAATAAAAAAAATAATAATAAAATACACTATCTTTGTGATCTTTGCTATCAAGATTCCTATTACTTTAATGGAGGTATTAATTATTATTGTTTGACAGTATAAATTCAGTGAATTTAATGTTTCACCTGTACAATACAAAATATCTTCAAGATTATATTCTATTAGTCTCTGCTCCTCTTCAACTTAAGAAGAATCACTGACTATAATTAAATCATTATTCAAAACTTAAAATTAATCATAAAGTCGTGATCTTATTTCATTTCCTCACCATAGGTTCAATGTGACATGAAATGAATTATTTAAAATGTGTCAGAGCCTCTGATAATATGTATTATTTTCTCTGTAAAAAGAAGCATTACAGCAGCTTACATAGGTACCGTCAACTAGGCAATGAACTAGAAAAATGTGTTGCAATGACAGAGGTGACTGGATATTTATGCATAGCCTCATGCTTCTAATGCTTTTTGATACTGTTCAAGTTCAAAGAATTAAATAGGCCTTTCTGTGCTGCTATACAGAAAAGAAGTTCCAACTTGTCCTTCTTGGCACAAGCAAATAAGTTGAAGAAACAGTTTGTATAAAGGATGGATTGCAAAGGTGAGTAGAACTGCAGCATTTTAGTGTTACAAAGATTCATTTTTTTTCAGCAGCCACAGACTGAACAAACTTGGAGCCTGTTTTTGAGAGTCCAGTTCCAGATTTCCCCAAGCAATGCCTATAATTTGTCTTTCCGAATACAGAAACAAAGGCTTCAGAAGTCCCCTTATTAAAGATCTGCTCTTTGCAGATGGCACTTATAGCTCTCGGAGCAAGACCCAGAGATAATGACATCTTGTTTTGCAGCTGTTTCTGTTAACTTTGGCTGAGCAATCAGTATTTCAAAGGCTGGTATTATGTGCCAACAGCCACAAGCCCCTAAAGTCTGTTGACTCAAAAGGGAAAAAAATGTCACTGGCACTAAACTGAAGAAACCAGACTGAACTACAGCTCCGGTGTCTTAGATGGCTTCCTGTGGGCTTGACCTGTTATGGTGGCCCCTTCACCAAATATATTCCTCCATTACAAGATAGACAAAGTTTCCCAGCACTATTCCTTGAACAAAATGCATTTTATCCCCCTACCGTATGTGCTAAAGTGAATGGATTTAAAATGGTTTCTTTGAGCAGAGTTGGGAGAGAGATTTACATCAGTAACCAAATGATCTGAGCACTTTACAGTGAAACAATTTTGCTCTTTAAAGGGAAGTGAAAGGAAAGGACTGGGAGACGGTAAGAAATTTTTTTAAGGCTAGTAGTCACAAAGACACTTTATTTCCCAAGAAATGACACTTGGGTGGCAAGAATTATGTACTATTTTGAATCTATCCACTTTTAGTGAATGATAAGCCCAGAATTAGGAATTTTTACAGGTGAGAAGTTGATCAAGATGAAGGCCCAACTCATAAGATACTGATTCCTACTTAGCTTGCTGAGCAACAGACTCTTTGTTTTTCTCTCTTGTGGTATAATTCCATTATTACTCTTTTACTCTTTAAAATCATAGGACACATTATAACGCCATTTCCCTAAACCTTTGTTTTGTTTCAATAAAAACAGAGTAATTAAACTTTATACTTTTATCATGAGTCAAGAAATCCTTTGAACACATAGTATGTGGGACATAAGCATAAATTTGAAGATAGTTCCATAATTAAGAAGTTGAGTAACTATTAAAAATATTTCATTTTTTCTCAAATGAGAATCTGTTTTCTGTTGTGCTGTACATAGTTTATGATTTCATATAGTTTAATTAAGAGTAAAGTAAAAGCACAAAGTCTTATGCTTTGTATATTCATTTTTACTTAGTTTATTTCATGTTTCCATGGAAATCGTAATTAAACTGAAGTAAAAGTTGATAGTGCAGATAACAATTGGAAAAAAAAAAAAAAAGTCCTTGCACCTCATAACACAGTAGTGATTATATGTGTTTGTGCTCTGGAAATTAAAAATAATAAAATCAGTTATTGTTAGACTTAAAATCTCCAAGCATTTGAAAACAAAATTTTATTATATTTTATTAGTAAAATATAAGCCAAAATCTTCAAATAGGTAAATATTTTAGGTGGCAATATAAATATAAAATGAAGTAGATGCATCCAATATAATGTGAAAAAGTTAATTTTGCATCCAGTAATTAAATTTGGTCATTTCATTTGTAGTACACATAGTTCATCTGTTAAGAGTTCTTAGCAACAACCAGAACTGGAATTAGAAACACACATTAGAAACATTAGAAATACACTCAGAGTTCCTGAGAGAACCAGCGAGAACTTTTTTCAAATAAAAACAAGAAAAGTACTGATATGTATGTGGAAATTGAGAGTAATGATATCTCATGTAAAATTGCTTAACTTAAACGTGGCACTCTCATCCATCCCCACTACATGTGGCAGGAGTTTACTGATTCAGTCCAAAGCCCAGGTTTCCTGCCTCACACTGGCATCAGTCACAGGCTGGTATCAGTGGTTGATCTCCTGAAAAGAGTCCAGTGGAGGGCCACAAAGTTGATACAGGAGCACCTCTCTTATGAGGAAAGGCTGAGTGACCTGGGTCTGTTCAGACTTAAGAAAAGAAGACTCAGGGATTTTATAAATATCTAAAAATATCTAACATGTGGGAGGCAAAGGGATGAGGCCAGATTCTTTTCAGTGGTGTGTAATGATAGGACAAAGGGAAATGGCCACAAACTGAAGCATAGGAAGTTCCATACAAATGTGTGTATGAACTTCACAGTACAGGTGGCAGAGCACTTGCACAGGCTGCGCAGAGAGGTTGTAGAGTCTCCTTCTCTGGAGATGTTCCAGACCTTCCTGGACATCTACCTAGGCTAGGGAGCTGCTTTGGCAGGGGGGTTGGACTGGATTATCTATAGAGGTTCCTGTGATTCTGTATATTGCTGCAGTCCCACTGCACATGCAGGGGTCTCAGATGGCAGGGTAGTGCTGTATGCTTGGGACCCATGACTGCACCACAACCCACCAACAGTGACTCAGATTTGATTCTTTTCCTGCTGATCTTGTTGACTTCAGTAATCAGCACCACAGACACCAGCAAGAGCATGTTGGTATCCTTGTTTCACTCTTTATCATTCCATATTGAAGAATGCTCTCCAAGTTGGAATAGCTTGACTAGGAATTAGTGCCTGATAGCCATTTGGATAGATTCCTTACCATAAACTAGATGCCTTTTCCCCTTTTGCCCAGGAAAGCTGTGGATGCCCCATCCCTGGAGGCATACAGGGTCAGGTTGTATGGGGCCCTGGGCAGCCTGATCTGGTTGGGGAAGTGGGGTTGGAACTAGGTGGGCTTTAAGGTCCCTTGAAACCATTGTGTGATTCTTTGATTCTTTTCTTAGATCACCTCTAAAGCTGTACGCATCATGGGTACCTGTGGTTGTGGTGAGTCCTAGGGAAGTGGTGGGGACACTGTGAGAGAAGCTGATGTGAACAGATCTCTGCCTGCCTTCCACAGCACAGCTGTCCTCCCCTTCTGAGACATCTGTTCCTCTGGGTGAAAATCAAACCTCAGCTGGCTGCCCTTCCTCTCCTTCGCCAACAGATGGAAGCAGAGCACTCCCTCTCTGGTGTCAGAATTCGACCTGTACCACTCGGAGCTCTTCAGCTGCTGAAAACTTTTCGTGATGCCATTCGACACGGCTGATTACTCAGCATTCACAAGCACACTCCTGTTTGAGGGTGTCTAGTCCTTCCACCAGCATTTGTATGTGCATGTAGACAGCAGCATTCTCTAGTTGGTATTTGCTATTTCTCTCTGCAATGTAAAAAACTTTCTGAAGTAAAGATTACATACAGTCACAAAGAAACAACACGCTGACTGAGGTAGGTAATCAGTAGCAGATGTCTCAGAGTGGCTATATTTTCCTTGTGAAAGATTCCTCAAATATTCTGTGACAAATCATTTTTCAGTATCTCCTTTCAAATGGAAAAGAAATAGAAACACGAATTTCATTATTTGTCTGGTAAGCTCATCTACAAATAATTTCAGATATTTTCTGTATTCAAAGTACATGCTAACAAATTCTGCAAAATCTATCTATCTATTTGCTTTGATTGAGAATAACTGCCAGGAAAACCAAGATTGAACAGGAATTTGTCAAAGCAACACTAAAAATACCACTTTACTTCAGTTTAAATTTTCTGCAGGAAAATGAAACTTTCTCCTATAAATCAAAGAACAGTTTTTCTGTCAGATTTTTCTACATGCTCAATTTAACCTTTGGTCTGCAAACAGATGGAGAGATGAGGATGCCTGTGACTTCCACTTCTTTCTTATGGTGCTGTTCAATCTTTCCGACCAGATAAACCATCTGAAAATTTCTGATAACACTACAGTGACTGCCTGTACAGTGTTGCTACACTCAGCTCAGAATCAGAATAAAATCTGAACGCTCTTGTGTAGCTTGCATTTCCCCAATTCTGTTCTTTATCTCAATTGCAGGTGTAAGGGTTTGTGGGGTCTGTTCTGCTTCTTTTACATTTTTTGAGGCAACCCCAGGCTGAGAGGCACAGATGTACATGAGCTCCACTTACAAATGTAGGCTGTATCAGTCCCAGTTCAGAAGAGCCACTGAGTCTTTGAAAGATTTCAGACAGGCAAAAAAAAAAAAAAAAAAAAAAAAAAAAAGTGAGCATAGATCTGGTGATTTGCAAAACACTGACTTGAAAATATGCTCTTTCATGCAAAAATGACTCTTTTATTGCTCCACTGGGACTTGCTTAGCCTTTTGTTTCTGTTATTATCTCCCACACTTTTACTGTTTTCTAACTTTATGGCTCCTGTGCTCCAACTAACAAGAGAGAGTGGTGGTAATTTGTTTCAACTATGTATGGTTTTAAGTGTAGCCAAGTCCTGAAGCAAAGGTGTTTCAATAGCCCTATTCAGGCACTTGGGCCGGCCATGATTGCTGCATCAGGACTGAGCAGAAAATTGTGGAAGTTGGCTCCTGTGCTTTCTGTTCTCATTTTAAGGCAATTTCACATCCTAAACTTACAGTTCATTTAGAGGAGCAAAAGAGGAAAATTTCTGCTTTTTTTTTTTTTTCACATCTGAAAATATTCACGTTTGAGTATATTATGCCATCAGTACAAATCATGTACTCAGCTAGACAGTGTGATTTAATGGGCTGAGCACATGACTGGAAGCTGAGATGCTGCATGTAGCTACTATTCATATATGGTGATTATGTACCTGTCAAAACTCACTTCCCTAAGTAGACTCCTGGATTAGCCTTTATTTATTTAAAGACTTTTAGACTAGTCTATATTTATTTAAACGTGATAAAGCAATTCTCAAATTATACTGAGGCAGCCACCTAAGCTCACTATTTCATTCTTAGTCTTCCTCCCTCAAAATTTTTCCTATATTTGTTATCTTCTTCTGTTGCTTTTGTGTTAAATTACCATCCTCGCTTCCAAGCAAAACTCTGTCTTTATTTTCTGAAGTACAGCGTATGTCTACATCACTTTTTATAAAGGGAAAAAGCTTGCCATTGCACCAGTTGTTTAATATTGTACTGTCTGACGGATACAGCCCATAAACACAGCTACAATAATATTGTACTGAGAAACATGGACTTGTACTCTTTGTTCCGGAGAAATCAAAGTGAGCACCTGAAATGAAATCAGCCACAACCCTCTTTCCCTTTCGAAACTGTCAGCTAGAATAGACTCTAGGGTATGTTACTGTCCTGAGTTATTCTATTTAACAAAGTTCAGAATTAATGTGTGGTCATTTTGGTTTGAAGATATCACACAGTGCAAGATAACTGACAATCTCTAGGAAGTTTATGTTCACGTGAGCTCATAATCTTCCCACCAATTTATTTTGCTTTCCCTCCATGAAATGCAACATTTTGTCAAGCTTAGTTTGTCTCAAAATTGAGAAAGATGGCATTATGAACAAGCTGAAACAACATCATTGCTTGCATATGTAAAAGCCCAGCATTTTAAGATTAGTCTCATGTTAGTGAAACCTGTCCAAAGCCTCATAATTCAGTAAATGGCTTGTAACTAATATTGCCTTGTAAAATACTTGGGCCCAATAAACAAGATGAAACAGTATTTTTAAGAAGAATTATACCATTGTTTTCAAGAGTGTTTTAATGCCTGCCTCAATCCAGAAAGCTGCAGACAAGAACTTGAACAGCAAGCTTAGTCTGAAAAATGAATATTTAAAAATGGCACTCTCTAACCAAAAAGGTCTGTTTCCTACATATAATCAGAGCTACAGTGGTGGGAAAGGATCTGGAAATTTAATCACACTACGGAACACTACAAAGAATTTCTAAAAATTACTTTATGAATCAAATCAAAGGACTTAAAATGAAGTAACATCAAAGCAATTTAAACAATAGTGCCTCTTTTATGGTCAGCTATGTACAAGATTCAGGCAATGCTTATGACCTGTGTGTTGTCAGAGGCAGGTAGACAAGATTTCCAGTGTTAAACAAAATCATTTCTCAGAAATGTCTCATTATTTTTCTCAACCAAGATACTCCAAGCCTCTAATTTTTAGAGAAAAATTAGGGAATAAAATTTGTACATGAGTTTTGGAAAGGCCAGCCTTCTAGAAATATCCTAAGTTGGTCACTCTAACTCATTCATCTTTTTTTTTTTTTTTTAATTTTGCTCAAAGTTTGATTCCAGTTGCAATACTATAAATTCAAAAACCTCACACCTATTTAATAGAATTGATTGAGTGGTTAGACTGTCATTATTTAGATACAGACTGAGTTAGGATGACATTTCAGAACCTGTAAGAAGAAATTTGAAAATACATCTTTTTCATATAAACCTTTCAGTAAAAGATGACATGATCTGAGAAAGGTGAAAAAAAATGACTCACACAAATGGTCAGGCCGTTCTTTTAATAGCCCTTTATAAATACAAGTCTTGGGTAAAGCTGTCCTTAAAGTTATAGAAGCTCACAAGACTTGAGTCTTGAAGGCACTCATCAAGGAAAGTTCTGGCTCACAACAGAGTAGATAAAGATGCAATCTAGCCCACTGACCTGGCAGGCCCAGTTATCATTATTCTTTTTCTTCTGAAAGCACAATGAGATCTGCTCAATTTAGAAGTTGAGCTGCATTCTAAGCCTCTTCTGTTCATTGATGAGCACCATCTCCCCAGCTACTATCAAGCTTGACCTTTCTTGATGGCATCTTTTACAGGCTGGTAGGCCATATGCTATTTTGGAAGGTAATGCAAGAAAATGTGTCTAACTTTTCTGGTAGATAGTATTTAGAATAGCATTTTTAAGAGTTTCTGCAGTGCCACACACTCTGCTTGTGCATGCAGAAAATGTCAGAGAAGTTTTTAATTACAGATCCCTTAAGCCCTGGCCTATCTATCAATTTGCTGTGAGCCAAAGTCCAAATGTTGAGTAATATCAGAAAATTTTGATAGCAAAGCAACAGCTATTGGATATGATTTTTTATAACATTTATTTGGAAAGAGCAATAGTAATTTTGCTATTAAGTAACTCCAGTCTTTCATTCCTTACCCACTAAAAGCTCCCTTTACCTTTGCTATAGAAAGCTATTGTGTCAGAATTGGAAATGAGGTTTGCATTTCAAAGTAAATAACAAGGGAACAGTTGAGAACATCCAATTTAGGAGAATAGCAACGTGACCAACATAAAATAAATGCACTTGTAAGAGTGAAAGAGTTTTTCAAAATGAGAAAGAAAGAAGTAGAGGAGAAAAACAATAGAGAAAAATATGTAAAATGGCATAAAATTTTTCAACCTGAGCATTTTCTTAACAACATTTCCAAACAAATACTTTCTGTTGAATATTATTTAGTTGTTTCCCTTCTCCACTCAGCACTGGGGTTTTGAAAATAGAAGACTTAAAGAAATTTACATCTGCAGAAGATTTGGACCCAAGAATGTCCAAGTTTATGTACTAGGATGGATAACAAGAATCACAATTGTTAGGATTTATATTTGTGTTGCTGATGAACAAAAAATTAACTGATGCTCCAGTGTTCCTGAATTCTATTGATGATTATTACTTGCCCTTTTTGAAAAATAATTCTGTAAATCCAGGTAAATAATACAAATTTTTCAAAGATGTCTTTTGTATTCATTTTTTTCCCACATACAACAATGATACTTTTCACTGGGAATTGCACATCTTGTCTCATTTAGACTCCAGTGTTCATTCCTGAAAGTTTACAGTGAATAAAAACTGTGTTGAAGGTTTGAAAAACCTGTCTCGGGGGACAGTGTGTCAGCAAACCAGAAGCCTTTACATTGCAATTATAAAGCTCATTTATTTAACCTTTACTTTCCCAACAGAATGTTTGCTTTATTTTTTCTTGTTTATGTGAATGTCAACATGCCTCTCACACATCATTCACATATCTTTTCTCTGTGGGAGACAAACAGAGAGGAAATTTCATATGAAAGACATTCATCTTCTTTGTTTAAATCTTAAATTGAGAATGTGCTCTGATACTGTAATGACTAGCTCAGAATGAATATGAGAGAGTAATTCTGCTTCTTATGCAACATTCTTCCTGCCACAGAAGTGCATAAGGTCTGAAGGCAAAATTTGTCCAGTATTTCCTGAAATGAACTTTGATATTTCTCCAGCTGAACCTGATGAGTAAGATTGTGAAGTAAGACCTTATGGGATGCAGTGTAAGGATATTAGAGTTGTTTTCATTTTACAAATGTTTAGAGTAAGTTGCTTACCAAAGGACACTCCTTAGATCAAGAGGCATACTCAATCCATTACACCATAACTTTAATAACATTTTTCCTTCAATTCCATGGTTAGTTTACAATAAATTTCGATTTTGAAATCTTGCGTTCCTATATACTCTATTCAACAACAAAAAAAGACAAAAAGCATGATTTGAAAGAAAAGCTTAGGCAAGGTATATAGTACTGTGAGCAGGCCTCGAGTACATCTTTCACTACATTTAACTATAGTAACTTGAGGAGAAAAATTATAGATCTGATATCCTTTTAAGATCATTTTTTTCTACCCTTATCCTCCCTCCTTATATGCAGAGACAGATGCCAATTGTTCTCTGACATGGTAGTGACCTTAACAGCCCTGTGTAAACTCTGACAAATTTACAATAAAATACTTTTAAAAAACAGATCTTGATGACTACACAGAATGCACTGGGTCATAAAAATCAAAAAGTTTTGAATACCCCATGTATGTTCAGTGCTGATGTCAGGTTTACCATTTGCAACTTGTTCTCCTTGGACCATGAAACAAAGTATGATTCCCTACAGTTTTACTAATAGTTGTACTTCTAGGGTATTTGCTGCAAGGTATTTGTCATTTAATAGCTTGGTCCTGCAAGGCACCAAATCCCTCCTATAGGGCAGTGAACTCAAACTCCTGCAGCAATTTGAGGGAGAAAGCAGAGAAGTTGGAAAAAAAAAATGTACACTGTCTTTTTAAAGTTGATTTATTTAAGCATTGTACAGGGGAGACTGTGTTTGATATAATCCATACTGTGCATCCAGGGGTTGTTGATACTAATAAATATATCAGGCTTTAACATTTGATAGTGAAAAAGTGAGGTGGGAGAAACAGGTCCTCCCTGTTAAAGCTTTGTCCCTTTAGAGGCCCAGTACCTTCAGAAACTCAGCCAAAAAGCACACTGAGAAAAATGAGTGAAAGCAGCAGGAATTTAAAAAGCAAATGCTACATCAAAGAGACAGGAAGGAACTGCAATAACACTGCTGTGATTGCAGCTGGGCACAGTCCCAGGAGCTTAGGGAACAAGCACCTCCAATAAACAGAGCTGTTTCTGTACCAAAATGCTTACGAATGCTTGGTGAAACATGAAAATATATTCAGTAAAAGGTGAATATGCTGATATTTTTTCTTTACAGGCATTTACTTCTCAATCATCAGCAAATATAAAGCCCAACAAGGACATATCCTGCTGCCAGCATGCGAGGTCTCTGTGAACCCCAGTGCCCTCATGAAATCGCATTCCCAAAGCTAACCAGCCAATGGCATTCAGATGTGCCAGCAGGCCCCATGTTAAGAGCTCAAGGGTTAGAAGTGGATTAGGAAAATCGGAAAAAAAGAAAAGAATAAGAATTAGGGCTTTTTTGTACTGTGTTTTATCCCAACTCTTCCCAGCTGAATGAAATAACAACTCCAAGAGTAGTTACATTGGCAGTATTATTTCCCTATCTATTCTCTGCTGAGTACCCCCAAGAAAAGGAGAGTATTTAATTCTGAGAGTCACCATCCAGTCCTGCTTTGCGCGCTGATGACCACAACTAAAATAACCACTGTGTGTCTGGCTTCTGTCACTTGTGCCTCTGTATGCACTCTCCAGCCTGAGTCTGAGAAATACAAACACAGGAAGTAATGTCTGCTTTCTTATTTATTTATTTTAAACCAAACAGGTGTATGCCTTGGGATGGGGAACAATTCCTGAGAGGTAAGAAAGAAGTTCTGTAGGGCTCCTTATGTGCCAACTTACATGGCTGCTCATCAGGTTCCATTGGCAAATGCCTGTTTGGATTTATGATGTGCTCACTGACGCAAAGATTCTGCAAACAATTATGCTTGTCCTTTATTCAAATAGGCTGTTTTCTGTATTTTACTTTATGTATGAGGGGACCATCTGTGTCTGTAAAGTTTAAAATGTGTGAAAGGGAAAGAGAAATAAAGCACAGACTTATTAAACAGAAACAAAAATTTAAAGCAAAAAACAAAACAACAACAAAAAAAACAAAAAAAAAAAAACAACAAAAAAAAACACACTCACAGAATAATAATAATCAAACAAAACACAAAATACCAGCATAAAAGGAAGCTTCAAATGACTTGGTTTTCACATTCTGTTCAGATTCCTCCATTTCTTTAATTTTCAGAAGGGCCACAGAAGGATCAATTGCTACTTGACAACTGTGTGGTAGAAACAGACTTACAGAATGATGAACGGAATGGGTTGGGTTGTAAAGGACCTCTAAGACAGTCTCATTCCAACAGTCTGCTATAGGCAGGGACACCTTCCTCCAGAGGATGCTGCTCACCGCCCCATTCATCCTGGCCTTGAACAGCTCCAGGGCAGTGTAAAAGTGACTTGCAGATATATGAGTAATTAGAATTCCAAATGGGAGCTAATATGGCATCCCTGCATAGAGCAGCGCACCTTGTGGAAAGAAAAGGGCAAAAAGAAACTTTGTGCTGATCTTAAGATTTGCATCCTCAAATTTCCCATCTGTGAAGGAGACAACATAACTTCCCTGTCTCACCAGAGGGATTAATGCTAGATTGTGAGGATGTCTACTTCTAGATCTTAAGCACCACAGGAGTGAAAGCCTCTCGAAGCATCTAGTGGAATGAGAAATGGGGTTCTGTGACCCAAGACACAGCAAAGGCTTCCCTTGTTCCTTACGTGGGTTCACATTTTAATATTTCTTCAGCCATTTTCTGATTTAGAAAATACAGACAATAAAAGTCTGCATGATACATTTCTGAGTAGCCAGCGGATTAAACTGATAAGGAAAAAATATGAGTTTTCCTACAGGAGCTCAATGAGTCAGCCTGCTTACAGAAGCCTTGTTAGCCAAAGACATAGAGGAGTAATATCCTACAACACCAGACTACCAACCAGGCAAAAAACAACTTTCTCTTTGATCTGTACTTGAAATATTTTCTGTGCCATTTGGATATCGATCTACAGCACACACTGAACTTTCTTTTGTCATAGAATATGCAGCGTACTGTAATTTGTGTTGTTGATCAAAGGGATTGCTTTGATTTGGATGATTAAAGTAGGAAAGCAGATCCATGTGTTTCTCTTCTGCACAAGAGCACACAAGGGACAGAAATTAATCAAAACAATGTCAGGAGCTGAGGAAGCCTTGTACCACGTGCTCCTTCTGGTCTTCAAGACTTACACTGCAAAAATTTTGGAAAGAAAATATGCTTCATGCCATTCAGTCCTATTATCAGATGCAGAAAGACTTGCCACGTGGATCATGTGGAAGGCAAGAGGGCCAGGTTGTTACCTCCAAATAGGAATCTTGTTGTGGACAAGGAGGTGTGTGATCAATCAACATCTTTCAGGTAGATAGAATTACTGATGAAATACAAACCTAGTTTTATAAGTGCCCTAATCTATTTCTTCTGTAAGACTTTGAAGGAGACTATTTCTTTCTTAAAAAGAAAAAAATTGTTTCTTCACATGGTTGCGTACATTTTGTTTTATCTTACATCCTCACTCCTTACAGGCATTTCTTTCAAGTCCATTTTACCTTTAAGAAAAATTTGGGTGGTCTCATATAGCTTGCAGACACAATGCTCACAGTGAAAACCACCAGTACCCTATCAGTTAGGGAGTGCAAAAGAGGCATTCTGGTCTTTCCTATGGTGCTGCTCTCCAGGCGTAGTGAGGTGAATGTGACCTTACAGATTAGAAATTTATGATATATAGGTAGTTTCAAGTTAAGTATCAGAAGTCCATATAGGTATGACCTTAAGATTTCTGAAATCTTAAAGGAACAATGGGAAATTTTCACAATTCCTGTAAATGAACAGAAGCAACTAAGAAATATTAAAACATGTAAGAAAGTCAACATTTTATTCAAACCTAAATTTCACTGTAAAAAGTATCTTGCAAAACATTTGTTTCTTCTTCCAAAAAATAAACACAATCTAAGCTGCTCATATATATATAAATATTTTTAGAGAAAACAAAAGAAAGCATAGACCAAGATGTTTTATCATCTACATTAAAACCATTCATTTGCTTTTTATCAAATACTGGAGGACTATTTTTTTTTTCTGTTAAAGTGTAAATCAATGATTTTCAAATACATTAAAAAATAAAAATTATTAAATCTAGGTTAATGATTTTGAGTAAGTTATAAAAAAATCAAAAATTACATTTTCATCTAGAATTTCTACATTGTACAATGAACTTCCTAGATTTTAAGCAAGTAGTAAAATATTGTCATAATTTTATGTCAATGCAGTCAGTGCTTAGAAGTGAGCAAGTATATAAATCAGTAGAGACACTTAATGCCAATAGGTAAAATCTGCCTTTGAATGGAAATATTATCATTTGCAGGTTGTGCTTAGCATCAAGACTGGAGGAAAAAAAAAAAAGATTTTCATAGAAAAAAACATTGAGCAAATTTAACTGCCACTGAAAAGATTATTTATTCGTTTATTGCATGAAACCAACAGCAATTTTCTTTCCTCGTAGCATCTCGTAACATTTCATTTTCATCCCTTAATCTTATGGATACTTTTTCAATTGATTATGAATGTTTTACAGTAATTTTTTGGAAGAAAATTTCAGAAAATTCTGACCCTCTTAAGAAAATAAGCAAAACAAGATAGTGTAAGCATCATCCTATTCACCACACAAAGTAATTATGTAACTAAAAATTTTAAAAGTGTCTTGATACAACAAAGCACTCAAAGATTAGTATGTATTGCAGTCAAATGATAGTATCTACAGCTACAGATTGCATTTGTTAGCATCTTAATGATAATGAACACGTGAAAGAAAAACTCACAGCTAGGACTATACTCTTTCTCTGAGACATTTCTACTATTTATTAGGAATGGCTTCCATTTTCTTTGACTGACCAGCAGAATCTCGTCTCAGATTAATTATTCTGATTGCAGTTCCCTTCTCCATCCCCATTATTTAGTAGGACAGACTTCTAGGGAATTCCACATGGAAAAAATTCCATTGCGTGAGGCACTTGCTTTTAAAACTGGATGTCTTGGAAAGCTTACTCATCCAAGCATATTAATTGGTTGAACGCTCTTGAGTGCTTTATCGCATTATTTCCAAGGGCTGCCCTAAATACTAGGAAGCGAGCCATGGTTCCGGTGATTAGTGCCAGAAAGCTGAATGTTAATTATTGCAAGGCTACATTAATATAGCAACACATTATCTGTAACAAATTTCAGAAATAGACTGTTGAAAGAACTAATTAAAATCTAATCACTTATATTATGAATTTCCGACCAGTTCAGTACAAAGGTTGATCACATGTTCTTCTATAGTTTATCAGAAAAGCATAAAAAATAACCAATTTTACCAAGATTTTACAAATGCAATAGAAAAGTTTCTTGTAATGGCATTACTTAGGATAGGAAAAAATTTTTAGTCAGCGAGCATTAATATTGATTCTGCAAAAGCCTATATTTCAGAAGAAATTTACTTTTCATTTGCTGTGAAATCAGGCTTTTCGGCAGACCTTCCTGTTCTAGCACAAGCAATATATTTTTGCATATATGTTTCTTTTAAATTCTATTTTACCAGTTTACCAAATTATAATTGCAAATTAATATACACACATATATATGCAGATGTATTCAACTACCTTGTTTATCAGTTTATATTGAATGTGCTTGTGCTCTAGAATTGCTTTTGTAATCATACTTCTAAAAGAAATTAGTGAAATTGGAAAAGTAAGCAGATTTCCTACCTTTTGAGATTATTTTAATGATAATGATAATAAACAGAAGAAAATATTTTTCATTTTAGCATAGATCTGCACAAAGAAATAATCTTAGATCAATATCAGAGATTTATTTTGCAATTTGATAACTAAAATACAAAGCTTACAGAGAGCACAGCATCCAGATGCACAGCCCTCAGTATAGGAGAGACATGGACGTGTTGGGGCATGTCCAGAGGAGGGCCACAAAAACGATGCAAGGGATCTCACCTCCCCTATGGGAACAGGGGGAAGAGAGCTGGGGCTGTTTAGCCTGAAAAAGAAAGAGAAGGATGTTCCCCTTTTTGAAAAGTTTGCAAAGTTGAAAAAGAGCCTCTTTGATACTAGATCAGAATAAGTTTAGCTTAATTCAACAAATAGGAGATATTTACTAGGATCCAGAATCAATATTTGCAACTATCATGATGTACAAATATCCTCTGTTGTGAAAAACTATTCTAGGGACTTATTAGTTAGCTCTGCATAACATTATCTACATAAATGTACGTGCATAACATTAAAGCTTCCCCAGTAATTCACAATGAAATCTGAAGAAGGATTACAGGTAATATAATAGTCTGATGTCTTTTCAGCAATAGCCACTTCTAATCTTTGCATTTTAAAATCTTGGACTGGAAGACAGAAAAGAATGTCACATCTAGAAAACTAATAAAAATTACTAGTGATTCATGTTGAACACTTGAGACTCATAGTCTACCCAAATCAAGTTCCTTCAACTCAATAAAATTCTGACATTACACAGATTCATACAGTTACTGAAGTTCTGGAATACGCAGATATGTACTCTCTGGGATTTTCAAGAGAATAGGAGTTAATCGCATAGAGTCCCTTGCAATTAACAATATCAGAATATTTCCAAGGAAGGCAAGCAAATTTAATACAGTATTTAGCTCTAATTGCTGACATATCTTGCAAAGCTACAATTAAAGCTGAACAAAAAATTTATTCAAAACCATTAAAAGCCAGTCTTATGAATGAAATAGTAAATAGGTTCAGTTGAAACCCCTTCAGATCTCATTCTGCATGTACATTAACTCATTTCCTAATCATGAAATGCACCTGTAGGTGATGCTGTTCTGAACACATCTCATTGGCTTTCATTCATTAACATCAAATTCATATAGCAATGAATTCCTGTCTGTGATGTCTTTGAAGTAGAATGAAACACCTTAGTCAATACAGCATTTCTCCTGAGAGAAAAAGTGGCATTTCTCTTGGTATAGAAGAATAATCCATTTTGATCAGTGTGTCAGTGAAACCAGATTGTGAAGAAGCTGAAGATCAAAACTTTCCCTCTCTCCCGTTACTACTTCTCTTTCTATTTGTAATTAATCATGCTGGACATATGTTTTCAAATGTGGATAACATAGGGTCTTCATATCTATGGAAATATCAGGAGTCCACTTTTTAGAAGCATTATTTACTGTCTTCATTGAGCAGGTTTAGTGCTTTGACAAATGGGACTTAGCTCCATGGAATGGACAGTGGGTTTAATTATCATTATCTTTGAATAGACTGCGCTCATAGAACGATTCCATTTAGGCACTCTGGATCAGATAGAATTGGAGTCAGCTTCTGAAAATACTCTATGCCTCTATTCTACCTGCATTAGACATAGCACAACTCATGAATCATCCCTTGTTTGTCATTTCTCACTACTCATTTGAAAAGACATTATCTGAACAGATCATGATTATTTTGACTTTTAAAGATCTGGCTTCAGAGTTAGTTCAGGTTTAAAATGGAAAGTCTGGAGCAGAGCACACATTGCTATAACTGTTTCAAAACATGACCTTTATTCCACTCAAGCTATGTTCAGATGATGAACAACTTGATCTTTTTCCTTTTCTGAGCCAGATATATTGCAATGGCAGCCAAAATAAAGGGTTAAAGTTAGGTTGCTATGGAAACCCATTTCATGAATACTTTTGTTTTGCAGATCTAATTGATAGAGTGTAATATTAAAAATAAGTTTGTGCTCTGCTTATAAAGAAGTAAAATGTCTTGGGTCAGGTTCTTGGTGGTATCAGGTAAGGCATTCACAGGTTGACCAATAGTTATATACAAAAAGAAGAATTGAACTCACCCCACAGTTGAAGGGAATCTCTGGGTATGTAGCACTCCTTAGAAAGCAGCCTAGGCCCAAAAGATGCTCTTCCTTCAGTGGCTGGCCCATACATGAGTCCATGGTCGCTCTGCTTTGGGTCCCTGTCTTCTGGTCATACAGGGAGCAATGGTGCAAACAATTTGCCTGTGCACTCTAGGACAGCCATAGCCCTTCACCAGGAGCTCAATCACCAGTTCAAGCTGTGACCTAACAGTTCCTCTATATTTTGTAAACAAAAGAAAACTAGTTCAACACAAAAGCATGCGATGAGTTAGTGGCAGGATGAGTTAGTGCAATAGCAAGGAAAATGGGAAAACTGTCCAGAAAATGGTCTAACTCCAGCAAAACTGAAGTCCAAGAACAATAGGCTCAAATGGATCACAACATTTACACACGCAACCAGCACAGTACCTGGCCTGAATGCAAACCATGCCAAATAATTGAGAAATGTCAGCTTTACGATACTGACTTTAATAAGCGGAACTATCAATACCTAGAAGTTCTACTTGTAAGAGGTATTTTGCATATGGAGAACAAATTTGGGGTTATGCATTCGTTCCCTTTCAAGTTTAGTGACAGGGGTTTAATATTTGTTATCACAGGCACAACATTACCGTGGTTGAAAGAGTATGTCAAGTCACCTGTGCCTTGTCATGTGTAGTCATATGCCATTCTTTTCTATTTAATTTCTTATATTTCAAATGTTCTTCAGTTGAATAAATGTTAGGGAAGTGATGCAGGTACATAACTACTCATTTATTATATATTTACTGAATAAACAGCATACCTACAGAAGCCGTTAGGGAACCTAACACAATGTATGAATTACAGTTGTCAAAAGCACTAATAATTATTTCCCAGCACTAATGGATTACCACTCTGTTGGAGCCATGGTGAAAAGCGAGAAACAAATGTCTAAATATTTTTGCAGGGAAAAGATTAAATTCAAGTTCCTACTGGCAACCAGTGATCAGAACACAACTACAAATGATCCAATCTTACTTTGTTTTAAGCATAAAACTAAAGCAGGTAATATGCTTACACATGTACACCACTTAGATTCTTCAATATCATGCTCCATAACATTCTTGTATCTTCCTTCACCAACTCATACAGGTGCTAAGTGAAATATCACTGTGTTAGTACTGGAGCTGCTTAATGTACAGCTTTTTGCATGAACTACTACTTGGTTTACAAATGGACTTGTGTCTGTATACCTAAGATTTTAAAGAGCAAAAGAAGGCAATGACAGTGCCTTCTAGTGAGATACAAATGCTACGGAGCAATAGAAGACAAAAAAGAAGAAAAGACAAACCTGGCAGTTCCACTGCAAATGGTAGGTACAAATATAAAGATGAACAGAAATACAGTGAGTGAAGAAACTGAAGTAAGTAACTGGTACATATGAAAGTAAGCATAGTTTTAACTGTTGTGTAGTCCGTCTGTAACTCACAGTATCATGTGTGCAAATTTGTTTCTTCGGCACGTCTGCTGTACAACCCTTCAGAAACCTCCATACATCCAAATTCTAAAGTTCTTATGCCTGTCTATCCAGATAGAGCTGCTGCTTTGTAAATTTTTTTCTATTTGGCACCCATCTTGCAGATTGAACTTAGCATGTGACTTACTCTATTAAACTATTTTCCCTTTTCCTGTTTTATCTTTTCTTAATATATATGCATGCTCTCATTTCTCTGGAAATTTAGTGAGATTTGGGATGTGTTGTTGAAAGATCCTGACTTATAACTTTGCATTTGCAGTGTAATTGCTTTGTATAAAATAGTAAAAACAGACATACTATAAATCTAAATGTAGAGGTTTATTCTAGACATGTATTACTCAACTCAAAAACTTTTATGAGATCAGTGATAGCCTATTCAATGCTATATTCAGAATTTTTTTTTTTTTGTAAAAAAGAGTAATAATAATTCTCTTTCTTCTCCCCTTCTTTTGAAAATGTTAATCGGCTAATCAGCTGTGATTTTGAATTTACTGAAAAAGGATTGAACATGAAGAGTTTTAGTGAACGTTATTTTAGTGTATCATCTAGTTCTCTTCTTTTTTTAAGATATCTTTTATTTTTTAATTTTGCATTAGAATACTTTGCTTAATTGCCCCCAAGAAACCATGAGCATATGTCTAAGTCCACCAGACTCATAGATTAACAGCTAGTGCTGACACTGGTACTATTTTTCTCCTGAATATGGATGTCTTTAGAATAGACTAATTGCATTGTTAAGTAATAATATCCATCTTCCAAAACTATTGATAGAGTTTATTCTGAAAAGGAATTTTTACACCCTTATTTTGTGAACCCCTTCTAAATTCAAGTTGTATTTATAATACGTCTGAAAATCTGCATAGACCTGGAATCAACCATAGGAAATGCAGTAGAAGGGATCTCAAAATTTTTCTTGTTTTCCTCTGTCCCCAGGTGGTATCCCTCACTCATTCCTTACAGACATCTACTAAGGCTGTTCCTAGAGATCTGTAGTGAAGATTCTGAAGCAAGGGCTTCTACTCTGATGCCGAACTGTCCTTGCCTGAGAACTGCTCTAATTTCCACCAATTGCTTAGTGTTCTAATTCAAGTGCACAGGGAGAACAGTGCATTCTCTTCCTCACTGTAGTCCATCATTTTGTCAAATAGGAGGTACTTGCTTTTCCTAAGTAACTAGCAACTTAAACGATGTTGCAGGAAATCTGTGGCATTAATTAATACATTGGTTTTGATTGTATACTTCTATTGCCCTCTACTGGGTGGGAACATGAGATTAAAATATACTTAATAGCATGTCCAGTATGTACATTACATGATACTGCAGGGCTTCCTAATATCAGTCTTAGTCAATACTGCACAACAGAAGAACTGCAATTTCTCTTCTTAGTCGTAATGTGATATTGTGTAGAGATGCATCTAGAACTATTATGTGCATAATTTATGTTGTTGCTGTTAAGTTGAAAGTAGCCTGTGCTGAGAAGAGAACCATGGTTGAATTTCAATTACAGCTATTTAATTTGATCCTGTGATTGATAAAGGCCAGATTTTGAATCTACTTGTTACCAGGGAGGAAAATAAGAGGAAAAAATTGCTACGTATATGTACAGTACTCTTTATAACACAGAGGGAGCTAGACATTTACTTGGTGAAAAAGAATCATTCTCTTCATAAGACTGACATTTTCTCTCTTCTATTTACTAAACAAACAAACAAAAAACAGTTTCTCCAAACCAATATCAGCTCATGTCTTGACCTATTGAAAGCTCTCTCCAGGATGAAGAATATTTCTGCATTTGGACAAAAAACATGCCTACAGTAATTACATTTCTCTTTTTTCTCCATGTAGTGATTCAATTTTTTTTTTTTTTTTTTTTTGGGGGGGGGAGGTGGGGAGTGTTTGCTGGCACAGAGCCATTTATTGATTAGCTTGCTGAAAGTCCGATGGAAGACTAGCGGCAAAATACTCTCAATTAAATGTGTGCAGCCCTTGGAAGCAGTCTCTTTAAAAGCATTATCTGAAATACATCCTGAACTGGTAGAGAACTTCATAGAGCAATAATAATTAGATCTGGAAATGCATATTAAGCCTTTCTGTCTGTCCTCTGTGAACACGACTGTTTCCCGTGCTGGACTTCAGGATATCTAATTTAGAGGCATTTTTGGTGGCTCTGTAAATAAGTAAAAAATAAATAAACTCATTTTACCACACAAAACTGCAGTTCATCCTCTTTGCTAATTTTAATGATAAGTTAAATGCTTTCTTGTCTGACTGAAATAAGAAAAAAAACTTATTTTCCCTGCTTTTTTACTCCTCATTGTCCAAGAAGACTGAATGCAAGAGAGGCTGAGCTGTAGAGCATATTTAGTAAAAATACAGTAAAAATACTTCAAAAGCCTCCAACAGCTGCACCTGTGCAAAGCCACACAGGGGACAAAGGTATCTCAGTGGACAGAATTCATGTGGGATAGTCCTTATTGCTGGTGACAATGTGTAAAGTGGAAATAATCTAGCATGAACTTGAGCTCTCAGGTTGAGTGTTCAGGGCTGACAGCTGTGGAGAACAAATTACTTGAGAATTTAGGCCTATGATGTGGAAATAATTGAGTTAAAGTAATCTTCAACATAACAGCATTATCAGGATATTTTTCAAAGCATCTCTCCTCTATAGCATGGAACAGAATAGCTTGGCAGGACCTTCAAAGATATCTATTTCAATTTCCTGACAGCTAACCAGAAGTTAAAGTATATTATTAATGTCATTACTCAAATACCTCTTAAACACTGACAGCCATGGGGCATCAACCCCATCTGTTCCAATGTTCAACCACCCTCAGAGCAAAGAAATTTTTATTGATATCTACTCTGAACCTCCTCTGGTACAGTTTTGCGCTGCTCCCCAGTCATCCTGCCAGACTACCAGTGAAAGAGGCAAGCACAACATGATGCTAGATAATGAAAGGCACAAGTCCTGCATTCCTGCTTCATGAAGGAGTCCAGAATTCCTGACTAAAACTGAGTGGCTTGCAGGTTTACTTGGAATATCCCAGGCACTGCACAGAGAGAATTTTCCATTCAACTGCCTCTATCTAAAACAAGTCCCTCTATTGGTGTCTGAGGGGCTAATAGCAATTATCCCAGCATCACGCTTACCCAAGCAGTGCTACTTCCTAGCCACAGCTATTACAGTGACAACTAGCTGAGTTAAACTGTTTTCCTGTCATTGAAATAAAAATAAAATATTTCTTTCTGAGAAGCCTTAAACAGTCTTGGGACTTTATTAGAGAAGAATTGAAAAAAAAAAAAAAGAAGAAAAGAGGCAGGAATTTGTTCCTTTGTTATGCCTGAGCAAAATGAAATTCATCTTCTGATAAATTCCCTTATTCTCTTTTACCTGAACTTCCAGGCATTAACACAAGAAGGCACCAAAACACTGTAGTTCTTCATCAGTCTAAAAGGAATGTTTCCGATATTCTCTAGAAAGATGGACACACAAATTAACACAAGCAAAACATAAAAGGAGTTTTAAGCTGTTACTCACTGCATCACATTCTTAGTTCTCATTCAAATTTATGCACACATCTCTCAATGTGTTGCTGCGTTTGGGAGGACAAGTTTTCCTCATAGAACAGTGAGGAAAACCCTGATGCAGACATCTACAGACATTTGGTCCTGCAGCCCCATGTCTAACAGAACAGACAAGTACTTGGATAATTCAGTCGTGAAGGAAAAGAAAAGGGCTGTTGCCATGAAAATCAAAACAATATTATGGCTTTGGGGACTGGAAAATGTACTAAGTAAATAACAAAATGAAATATATTTTTATTATTTTATGTAATAAAGAAGTTAGAAGATTAAATATACTGAAGCAAAGCAAAAAGAAGCATATGCCAGTCTTACTTACATTCACAGTATTATTTTGAAATTATATATTAGCAGCATAAGAATGCTGTTTAAAAACAAGTTTCACAAGGAAGTACATCTTCAGTCAAAGCCTTATATTGTTATACTCACAATAAAAGTCACAGCAAGAAGGAAGAAAAAGAATGTGACTGCACAAACAAGGAATAAAACCAGTTACAGTTTTTAATTCCATTTTACATTTGCTTTGCCTTCACACAGAAGAGGTATATGAGAGGCTCTGTTTTTTAATGGCTGCAGTTTTCAGTACTAGCAGTTTGAAAGGCAGCAGTTGCTAGTGATATCACACCAAAACAACCACATCAACATTGTCAAGCCTGCAGAGAGCATCTCAGATATATAGGGGGCAAGCTCAGCTTAATTAGCTCTGAAGGAAAAAATGTGGGAATAAAAGCCCAGCTTTTGCCTCCCTACCCAGCTAATGCTCAAGGGGTATGGGAATGAAATCATTTTTATCCTCTACTTAACATCTTTGGTCCAGGCTGATGAAGAAACTTTGAAGAAACTTTTTCTCTAGAATAACTTATGCAAGTAGGAAACTGGAGAAATCCAGACTTAAAGTA
Organism: Callipepla californica brunnescens; assembly: GCA_023055505.1. Classification (NCBI taxonomy): domain Eukaryota; kingdom Metazoa; phylum Chordata; class Aves; order Galliformes; family Odontophoridae; genus Callipepla; species Callipepla californica. Next base: position 20,660,577 of record JALIRH010000003.1, on the reverse strand, counting down.
ATTCTACACATTTATGATATGTTTTCCAGTATTAACAACAAGAAAATTTCAATTTCTTCCTATACAGGAAGAAAATAGTCACTAAGAAACTTTCTCAACTAAAAATGTAAGAAAACCTTAAGAAGTAACACAATCACATGCACCATCATTAAGAAGAAAGAGAAAGTTACTCCAACCACTTGTATGTGTTGTGCTTATTATATTTGACTTGCATAAATTTAGAGAATCTGATGAACTGTGGAACTTAATTCTGATGAGGAACTTTGTTCTGGTACTGCACCATTAAACCTGACAGAAAAATTGCTGTTTAACTCAATAGGAATAGAAATGAGGTTTCTGTAATTAGAATAGGGAATGCAGTATTCAGAAAAAGAATGAATCTATGAAATGAGCCTAAATTGACTTAATCACATTTTGGCCTTGAAGACTTAAATGCTGGAAGTAGCTGCTGGTGATGTTTAACAAACGCCAACTTTTCTATATTTTGATGTCTAGCAATCAAGAAGTAGCTACAGTTTTCCCTTGGAAAAAGGTTACAATAATAAAAAAAACTCCAAATTGCAAATATATAACTAAAAATTATAAATATGTAAAGACCAAACTACTATAAAGAAAAAGAAGGCCACACTTCGTAAATTTCTTTGTGTCCTAGAAGTAGTTACCAGGCAATAAACATTGCAATGTTTTAACTATCCACACAGGATTACATGGAGGAAGACCTTTAAAGCAGAACACGTTCATACTATCTGGAACATCTGTTCTTACAACCTGCAAGTTACACTTGTCTATGATTGAGGAGTTAATAATACTCATTCTTTTAGAAAGATATTTCTTGATTGTATTACCTTTCATACAGATCAGTGGTGTTTCTCTTGTCTTTGAACTTTCTAGTTTGATATTGACACTGCAAAATGCTGTATTAAGCTTTTGTCTCTGCAGTAGATTCTGACAGAAAAACTGGCTTGTAATTTCACTGAAAGTCAGGTTCATTGGGGAACTAGCTGAAAGATAAATGAAGAGGCAGAAGGTGAAAAGAAAATGTGACTTTACCTTATAGATCAGATTATCCTCACCTTGAAATCACTGTGAATGCCTCTCTCACACCAACTTAAACAAATAAAATGACTGAATTAAACCTGGAGAGGCTATAATCTAGAAAACTGCAACAGAAGAGTCTAACAACAAGTAGATCTGACCAGATAAGAAGTTGAGAAGAACTTCACAGAATCATAGAATTGTAGGGGCTGGAAGGGACCTCCAGAGATCATTTTTTCGAACTGTCCTGCCAAAGCAGGCTCCCTAGACCAGGCTGCACAGGTAGCAGTCTAGATAATTTGAGGCATTAGAGACTTGACTGCTCTGCAAGACCAGGAATAAAGAGAAAATAAATCTAAGAGCACAGAATAATCTTTAGAACATCCAAAATGCACTGGGTATTTGTGGAGAATAAGCAGGTGAAGTGATTATTGCTTTAGGAAGATTCATCTCATTAAGTAGGACAAACATAAGTATAGGGATTTGAGACTTCCATTCCTGCAACCAAAATGAATCATCAGTTAAAACAGTTTAATTACTCAAAGTCCGGTCTTTGGCTGCAGCCTGGTGACAAATTAGGAAGTCCCAGCTGAATCAATGTGAAGACGATGGAAGATTTACAGACAACTGTAATACATTTGCATAGTTTTGTCAAGGCACATCACAACTTAAGAGCATTGTTGTGTTGTACTTTTTATCATTCTGCTTTAGAGAATTGAAAACTAGCAGAAAATATTTGTTCCAAAAATAATGAGATCTGTCCTACTCCTATAGTCAATATAGATGAGATTTTGCTGTGAGTTTTCTCAAAACACCTCAAATATATATATATATGTATATTGATGATGGAGGCATATCAGTAAGTTTTTATTTACATTCATAACAATGCTTCCAGCATTGGCAGGAATCCTGCCAATTTGATCTTTTGAGATAGTTTGTTTCTACTGTTTCTTTTACTGACATATCAGGAGTTGTTGATCATAAGCAGCCTTTTGCTTCTCTGTCTCATAGAGATATAGCCATGAGCAACTCCAAGATGGAATATTTTAAAGTATTTCTGCAAGGCCACCTTAGGAAAAGATTTTACTTAAGCCAAAAGTCTAAGTATAAAATAGACAAAGTAGCTTATCTTTGTCTAGCTTTGAGTGTGCTATATATGAGAGAAAAGAGATAGCTAAGAAGTTAAAAACTGTAAAATGACTCCCAGTTTGTCTCTATAGGATAACTTTCTGAATTACAGTCTCAGAACATCATGTGTAAGAATGATCACTAAATATCATAGATAAGTCAAAGAATAGAATTTGAAAACTATGAAATAATCCACCCCATGTAGTAACGACTCCCTTAGAGGTAGGTATACTTTACAATTGATCTTTCAGATTAGACATGAAAGAAGAAAGAAGTATATATGAAGTAACTCTTCAGTTTTCACAAATCAAATTTCATCACAGTGTGGATGCTTCCTATTTTTTCCCCAAAGAGAATCTCAGATTTTACAATGCAAGATGACAGCTTCATAGATAACAAAATTCATTACGGCTGTCTCAGTTTTGAGAGTGGCATAGGGTCCATGCTTTGAAGCTCTGTAAGGGTGTGAATAAAAACATAAAGCATAAACAGAGAAAAGCAGAAGGAAGCTAAAGAATGGATTTGTGAGGAGCAAGTTCAAAAATTTGCAATTTTGTGATTTCTCACTAGGCAAAATAAAGCATTAGAAATAGAATTAGTGAAGACAGTTTAATGAGGTGTGTGAAAATAATGCAGAATCAACTTAGAGCATGGGAGATGTGTGGCAGCTGGCAAGGTAGGTAATAACAAGATCTCATGGGATGAAGAGTCCAGAAAAAAAAGATGGAGAGTGATGGAGTGTTGGGGCATCAGGACCCAAACAGAGGCTGAGCTAAAGAAAGAGAACATAGGAAACTATTAAGTACAATGGGTATAGCTGCCAGAGGTAGCAGCTGCAAAAGTTGACAGATCTTGCAGCCAGCACTGTGGAGAGTAGCTGATTTGATGGATGGCTTAGGGAGCGATAAATAAAAAGGAGCCAAACTCCACAGGAACTGAAAAGCAGTGTTGGTGACTTTTCAGCGAGCTGAGTCTTGCCTAGACTCAGGTGGAGTCAAGTTACCAGTTAGACTGATTGTATAACACCAAGATTATCTAGGGAATTATGTCAGGAGAAACTAATCTGTACAGCTGTGGAAAAATGGGACAAGGATGTAAAAATAATCAGGGGTAGCCTGTTACCATCTTCTTGGTGTACACTCCTGACAGCAGCTGTGACTTCTGAGTCACTCCATAGAATGGGTATCCAGCAGTAGGAATCTTGATATAAAATGTTAAGAATAGAAATTTATACAAAGTTTTTCCATTTATATATAAAATATGTGAAACAAAACATTTAACTATCTCTTGTAGTAATGCGAAGGATCAGTTGTCAGGGAGAGCCTTTGAATCTGTAGACTCAGATTCAGAATCTTCTGTGAACATAACACTGGTCATCAAAGTTATCTTTCTCAGAGACCCTACCACCACTGACCATTCAATGGGATATGTTGATGATGTTAATGAGGGATATAGGGTTGTAGTGATGATAATAACCTCAGGGTAACTACAAAGCACTCATAAGAAAGTTTGTTCAGCTTACAGATGTGTGGCTTGTATTATGTTAGATACTGCTCCTTCACTTCAGACATGGCTGCTATGTCCACCTAGTTTGGAATGTATGTTTTAAGAAATGACATTTTAATTTGTCAGAAATGAAAGATCTAAAACTTGAACTATGCTGAATGGGACTTTAGTTAGCTTTATGAAGATTTATGAAGAGTTTAGTTAGCTTTATGAAGACTTTTAGTGACTTTAGTTAGCTATATGAAGAGACTTTTTCTTCCTGAGCCTGTTGCACTGAAGTAAACAAAAAAAATCCCTTATGTATTTGCTTCTGAATACATAATGAAAACAGTTTTCTGTGGCTTGAAATATAAAAGCAAAGTTTCAGGTCAAATGAAAGCCTTAGCCAAATATGAAATTAGTGGCATTTACTCCACAGCTATAACTAATTTGTATTTGGCCTCCACTTCATCCTTTCCTTACATCAGCTTCTGCAGTGTAGCTCTACTGAAAGGTGAGAGTGAAGCCTACATCAGCTGTCATGATGGCAACCAAATGAATTTGAGTAGGAATTAGCAGAGAAAATGACGATGGCCATCAAACATCCAACACATCACTTAGTAGAGCAACTGCTCTACTAAGAGCTAGAATTTGCCTGTTTGTCCCAAACTGTGTTTCTCCCTCCCTGAGGAGCATGCTACACTAGCTGCTGCAACTGCTGCCTCTACAGGAAGTACTGTGGATAGTACTCAACCAGAGACATGCCATGTCCTGCAGCAGTGGTGATGGAGCAAGCTCTGACATCTGTTGATACCACCTGAAGATCTGTGCTACCAAGAGCTGCTAAAACAGAACTTGAATTCCTCAAGTTTGCTGCCTGGGCTGTTTCTACCTGAATGTTCATACAGATATCACACAGGATTTGTACCAGATTTCTCTAGATAGGCCATCTTAGACATGCAATTGTAGTAATCTCTTCGTACAAATTTTTGTGCAGACATGTGAATGCATGTGTGCAGATACATTAGCACAGTGTGATACGCTTCTACTAGTGTGAGACAGAAATGAGAGCAGAACTGGTAAAGCTCTGGATCTGTACAATGGTTATCTTAGCAAAACAAATATCCTAGCAGATGCAAAAATGCATATACCATGCTTTTAAAGTAAAGAAAAATTCTAAATGGGAATAGGAATCTGAATATTTTTCAAAGTCACTCAGAAGGCAATACATTCCTTTTATGTCCAAAAAGGTCCACAAGAACTTGCAAAAGCAAAAAACAAAACAAAACAAAACAAACAAACAAACGAAACAAAACAAATGAAACACTGTATGCCTCAGAATAGAACAAACTAAAGTCCTGTTAATGATTTTACATTTTGTCTTATGAGGTGTGACATGATGGAAAACACAACAAGACAGCAGAGCAACAAAGACCCACAGCAAATGAGGATCCACTCAGGTGAGACAGCAGTGAGCATAGAAATAAAAGAAACTTCTTACCTTCAGAAGACCTGTAAGGCCTTCTAGCATGCAGAGCTTTCCAGGTGAAATACCCTCACCTCCACTGCCAACTCTTGAATGAGGACTAGGATGGGGTAGATCCTGACTCCACCCCCTTCAGTCACTCAGGTACACTGCATGTACCTGAGCCACCCTGGGTTGGTCCTGCCTTGCTATGAAGTGATCAATCATCACATCAAGCTGTGATATAGCATTTCTGCTATATGAAGTAGACCTGCCTACACACACATACATGTGGGTGGGCTGTTTGGACAAGGAACTGGTTGTGAGATTGTACCCAGAGAATAGTGGTCCATGGCTCAGTGTCTAGATGGAGATCTGAGACAAGTTGTGTCTCTCAGGGATCTGTACTGGGACCAGTGCTCTTCTAACATATTCATCAATGACATTGACAATGGGATCAAGAGCACTCTCAGCAAATTTGTGGATGACACCAAGCTGTGTGATGTGGTCAACACTCCCAAGGGATGGGATGCCATCCAGAGGGACCTACACAGGCTTGAGCAGTGAGCCCAGGAGAATTTCATGAGGTTCAACAAATCCCAGTGCAAGGGGGTAGTAACAACCTCCATTATCAGTACAAGTTGGAGGATGTAAGGATGGAGCACAGCCCTGCTGAAAATATCTTGAGGGCACTGATGGATGCCAAGCTGGATATCAGTCCGCAAAGAGTCCTCACAACCAAGAAAGACAACCATATCCTGGGCTGCATCAAAAGAAGTGTGGCCAGCAGGGTGAGGGAGGTGCTCCACTCTGTGCTGGTGAGACCTTACCTGGAGTACTGCATCGAGATGTAGAGCACTCAGTACATGAGAGACATAGACCTGTCAGAGTGTGTCCAGAGGATGGCCACTAAAATGATCCAAAGGATGAAACTGCTCTCCTATGAGAACAGGCTGAGAGAACTGGGGCTGTTCAGCATGGAGAAGAAAAGGTCCTGTGGAGACCCAAGAGCAGCTTTTCAGTAACTAAAGGGGTGACTTATAAGAAGAAAGGGGATAGACTTTTTTGCATCATCTGTTGTGATAAGACAAAGGGAAATGGTTTCAAACTTTAAGAGTGGTGATTTATGTTGGATATGAGGAAGAAGTTCTTTAAAGTAAAGTGCTGAGGCACTGGAACAGGTTGCCCAGAGAGGTGGTGGAGGCCCTGTCCTTGGAAACAATCAAGTTCAGGTTGCACAGAACTCTGAGCAACCTGATCTAGTTCCAGGTGTCTCTGTTCATTGCAGAGGAGTTGTACTGGCTGACTTTTAAGGGTCCCTTCCAACTCAAAAAGTTCTATGATTCTATAATTCTATGATATGTGTTAAAGCATAAGCTTGAATCCTGTAAGGCCTTCCCATACTAAAAACTGATTAGTCTTTATCCTTAAAGGAGGCTGGAAATTTCCCCCTTGCCGCCATACTGAGTCACAAATTATCTGATTTTAAAGCATAATAGGTCCAGCTCTAAAATATAATCTGATTTATCTTCGTTTATTGGCTTTCCTTTATTGGTAAGCTGAAGTTCCTTGGTCCGTCCACCACCTGAATTACATCTCAATATAGCCAATAAAGTAAAAATATATATGGACCATAAATCTTTACTCCCATCCTCTCACTGCAGACTAAAAAAAGAGCCATTAGCCCTGTAGCTAACACAACTGGTCACGCATAGCCTGAGATTCCCAGCAGAGGAGCCCAGCTGTTATTTTCTGTTCAAATTTTCACTGATTTTCAGTTCTTCTGAGGGACCAGAAAAAATGTCACATAAAGCATAGCCTATAGCTGGTGAAAAATCACATGGTGAAACTTTGTTATTTGAAAAGATTTACTTTTGTATGTTCAGGAAATGCTGTTTAGCAGGACCCTAGTCATTCAACAAATGAAGCAACTCATCATCTTGAGTTGCAGGATCTGCAAATGTGTTAGAACATGTGTTAGAAATGTGGATGTGAGGTAATGACTCAGGTATGGAGAGAGCAGCAAAGTGGTAACTAATAGTACACTAAGATAGCAAACAAACTCTCCTGATGACTCCACTTTAGACTGTAGGTATTTAGCTCAGACATCTGTGCCAAAGCAGTCTAGCAGCAAGTTCACGAGGTACTGATATGTATGACTGTGCTACTGTATGTTGTGATTAAGTCATATTTTTAATAATAGTAATGATTGTGGGTCAAATCCTTAAATTTTGAAAGCTGCTTTAAAATCAAAATTAGCTAAACTAGTTTAATATATTTATTAAACTAAAAGTTTACTTGGAGAGCAAAACAGTGAACTGGTACTCAGCATTGCTGGGTTCAGATCGTGGCTGTCTCTACTTATCAAAGGTCACATCATTTCACTTCTCCTGTCACTTTTACACTGATAAAAAGGGATAGTGGTACTGTTCCCTACTGATAAGAACTCGTGGAGGAAATTGATAGTTTTGTTCTGTATATCTCTGTTCAGAATCCTCCCTTAATATTGATAGGACATTTTGCTTTGGTGTCTAATATTTTGTCTTGTACTTAGTATCATCTCAAAGATGCAAATAAGTAGTTGTTGAAAAATGGTTTGTGGTACCCATCAAATAAGCAAAACCACCTGTTTTCCAAATCAAACACTTTCTGGTTTTAAGTTTAGTTCTTTGACTTTGGAGTGTATGCCAGACACTTGATTGATTGCCTGAGAGGGCAAACATAATTTCTTCACTGTGCTAATAATGAAGGAATAGAAATTCAATGAGAGTTTTTTTACAAATGTCAATGATTAATTAATTTTCTAGTCAGTATAATCATGCTGATAATTCTTTTGAAACCAATGTCACCACCACTTTCATACAGTTGTTCAGAGAAAAAATTGCAGATAAAATAAAATGTTACACTGCACTGTCAGTCACCTTGTTTTAGCCTGAAAAGCTCCATTATAGAAGGCTCGGATAGATGCATGACTTCTGTGTGTAGGCCTGTAGTGGTGACAAGGCATTTCAGAAGGCAAAGGTGGGCTTTATTGCACTATGGATGGGACTCTGAAAAACTTTCTTATCTACATCAAAGGGAAGACAAGAGCACTGCCAGTGCACATGCTGTCGGGTGTAACAGCAAGTTCCTTGCTTCCATTAGCAAAGCACATCGTACTGCTTTACCATCCTATCTTTGACATAGACGCCACAGAAGTGTTTCCTCAGGGAACCCAGAAAAGCTGAGGTGCACTGTAGTCAGCAGCTACCATGGAGGACAGGGACAAATATAGAAATCTCATCCATCCACAAGTGTACACATCCTATTTCACTGATCACTGCTATTATGTGCCCAAAACAGCAATAAAAAAAAAAAAATCCATCAACCAAACCAAACAAACAAACCTATATATGTGCACAGTGAAAGAAAGACACTGATGCTGCCCCATGAGATGCTCCTTGAGTGTGCTGTACTTAACCTGACATTCATGGGAACATGGGTGAGAGAACACCTTGGATCATGGTGGGATTGGGGCATTGACAAAGTGCAAAGAAATCAGGACTTCTGACTCAAAAGGATGCACATTCTTAGGATGCTTGGGTACTTTCACACTGCCCCTATGATAGTGCCACAGAGTAGAGACAGTGGATAGTGAGAGTTCTGAGAACTATAAATTCATATTCAGTGCTAATATTATGCTTAAACCTATTTTACATGTACAAACATACCTTTGGAACTGGGGTTTTGTTGTTTTCTGCAGAAGTGAGCTGAACTCCTGACATACAAGTACAGTATATCCTTTCAGGTCCATTTTTGATGTCTGCTTGACAGATACAGAACAAACTATTTTCTGAAATTATAATTTAAAATCAAGAAGGCATGCATTTCATTCTAGCAATCTTTATTATTTGCATAGTGACTTCATGAAACTTACTGTACCAAAGATGGGAGTTGTTCAGGTTTCTTTCAAATGCCATTTTCCAGTGCGTATCAAGGTAATCGAAAAGTTTCTCATTGCACATTCATGCAACTATGGCAGACCTTGAATAGTTGTTCAGGACCGACCAAGCAGTAAGAAAGAAAACATCCAAGGAGGTTTGAATGCCATGGTGTATAAAAAGGAACTATCGTTTATGTGAATCCTCTGATAAAAATTACCAAGTACTCAGCACTAAGAAGATCTTCTCATGGGGTGTTATGTATGTGGCAAAAGGCTCTTAAATCAGAATGTTCTATGAAGTCTTTGTGTCCACAAGGTTGTAAAAATACAAGAAAATGTGCAAGATTGAAAAAACAAACAAACAAAAAAAACCAGAAACCATGAAGATGTAACTCAAACAATTGACAAAATAAGTCAGTGATGGATACTGCCATCTGTCATTTTTACAAGGCATCTCCATGTAGCCATTAAGCCTGGGTTGAGATAGATACTGAAAGTAATGATGAAAGTCTGTAATAAATGACTAGAGACACTTCATAAGATTTTTTTTATATATATGATATGTATTTAAAAATAAATAAACTGTGTTTAGCTTTGGTATTAAGAATTCTGTATCTATTTTAAGTTCCCTTTGTTGGCAAGCATAGAGAAAATGGTCTCTAAATGGTCTGCAATAGTGACGTAAGATCATGATGGTTGCATTCAGAAGAAATATGCTACAGAACAAAGATACAGAAATATATACAAATACTAAATGATCCAATTGTATGGTTGTTACTGAATTAGAACTTATTTCACAGCTGTGAGATATCTCTGAGAAGTCAATGATAAGCTTCTGCTGACTCCTACCAGACAAGATTCAGCCTATCATTTAGCAGGTGTCATTCACAAATATCTAGAGCTAAATCACTGCAAAATCTGGAAGTTATTTACAGTGTCATGAAACTACACTGAAAATATCTTTTATTTCCCAGACTGACCTTTCAAGACCTGAAGATTATTGATATTCAAGAGAGTAGGACACAGTAAGAGGATGTGGCTTTTTGTAATTCTTTCTGAATACTACTGTGTAATTTGGTATGGGGGAACAGAACTGATGTCATGTCATGTAGGTTTTTTGTTTGTTTGTTTGTTTTGTTTTGTTTTGTGTCATTTTGTTTTCTTTTCTTTCTGTGCTTTGCATTCTGTAGAGATGAGATTACTAAGCCTTGGGAGTGTGCAAAAGGTCATGGTCATGAATAGTCCAATATTTCCTCTGGTTTTGAAGTAGGGAATCACCACAGTACACTGTTTATCCACCATATTACTGAAATCTACTTTGTGCTCTGGGCCTGTTTGATAGACCTCATTATATTTTTTCAGTGGCCAGGGCACAGAACATCAGAGAGGGAACTACTGGATATTTTGTTAGCTGAGCTGCAAACCTTCATGCAAGTGAAGAACAAACCATTGTACTTTTAGGAAGTTTCACACAATGTTTTCATTTGGAATGCAGAATAAATCATATATAGGAAACTGTGAGTAACCTTTATCAAATTATTTGAAATTTCATTCTCAACTCAGATTGTTTTTTATCACGTTCTTTTTATTCTGTAAATACAGAGAATCTGAACTTCTTTATTTTGGATTGATAATATTCTTGAGCTCAGAAGTCTGGTTTGTTTTGCTTGGGTTGGAACATATGGCACATTTGGAGAAAGGACACAATAAATCACCAACTGGCAAATATTTGAGTACTGGCACTACTAACTCAGTGACCCAGTCAGTAATTAATCAAAAAGATTTCAGACTACCCAATTGTAAGTTTCCAAATATCCTCAAAAACTATCTCAGATGTTTACCCCTCAAACACCACTTATGTCTTTAAAAAATTATTTGATTCCTTTATGTAAAAGTATCAAATAGTAACTCTCAGTTCCCTGGGACAATATCAGAGAAGCATTAAATTCACTTGCACTGCTTGGTTTTACTGATTCTCCCAGAGAAAGCCCAGTATGTTGATGGACAACAAATTATCTATAAATGTGCCATGAACCAACTCTGGGCTACCCTGGGTTAGGTTTGAGGTCCCCTTGAGTTATGATGATATGTCTTATGTTTTGTTCTAATATAAACTGAAAAGAGAGAGAGAGAGAAAAAAAAAATGGAGAAACGGAGAGGTGATGAAGATGATAAAGACAGATAAAGATATAAAAGAGGGAGTGACTGCCCTTGGATCCAGAAATGTTGTAGTAGCCAGGACTGTCTGAAGCAACCCTTTGATTTTCATGTGCTTTGTCAATCTCCCTCCTTACTCACCCCCAGGAGAAGCTCAGTTCTTCTTCAGAATACTCTGAATTACTCTGTAACTGAGTCTAGGGTCTTTGGTAGATGCCAGGTCACCTCTAATGTTATGAACAAAGTGTGGCCCTATTCCTGGCAGGCGCAGTTTTATGCTCAGAATAATCTGGAAATGGTCAGTGGGTGGGTTACAGGGACTTCAGTGGGTCTCACTCTACCCCAACCAAAATCATCACTAGTTGATTCTGCTTGGTGTGTAGGCATGCTATAAGAGATATCTTCCTCCTCCAAATTTGCTTGTTGTAATTCAACAGATCTGCATAGTCCTCACAAGATAAGGAAATCAGTCTGGAGTAATACCTTGACTTCGCAAGGGTCCATCCTTTAACTGCTTCTTAACTAGTTACTGTTGTGATCTCCTTTCACTCTTCTACTCAGCATTTGGGACATTAATGCTTTTGCTTTACAGTTTCTTATAAAATGCAATTCTAGAGATTTGAGCAGCTGAAGATTAGATTAAATGTTACTTCTCCATTGATAACATGTCAAGTTTCCCCTGTGGTTAGGAAATGACATATTTCAAAGCACTGAAGATGCTCCAAGTTCCAAACTAGAAGTGATTCCTCTACTGTATGAAGGACAGAAAACTTTTAATTTGATGATTTATAATACTGCAAAATAAATAATAATAATAATAATCCAAAACACTTCCCCAAGTCTGCAGAAAAACAATATTTCAATCCTTCTTTTTCCCTCTTTTGTTCTAACTTTAATGCTTTCACTTTCCTTACACTATGTATATTTGTAACAAACAGTTCAATGCCTATTCTTTCTGCATCTCTATCTCCCAATTTTAAAGCATTTGAAGAAAAAAGAAAAGCTTGAAAGCTGCAGGTGTGGATTGCCCTGGACAAATGCACTGACTGATTAAAAAAATGTCTTTTTACAGCCATTGCTAACATAGACTTTCCAGAGAGGAGAGCCATTTGTCTGATCAATCTGCAGTCAGATCACTGCTCAGCACAACTGCCATTTATCAGAAAATTCTTGTTCCTGTGGCAGTAATAACAGAAGGCAGGTGCCGCTATTTGCTGCATCTGTTGAGTTTATAGGAGAGATTATTAAAAAATAATATTAATGAATCATTTGTTTAATTTATCTCTTGTCTCAATATTGATGAGATGAAATTAAATGGAATGGTATGTTATGTCCATCCAGTGTGCCTTGGGATAATGACTGAAATTAGACATCTTGTAGTTGAAATGTAGAATTCTGAATATGATAAATCACTGTTTCTTATATCCTAGGACAGCAATCTAACCATCATCAGAGTTGGATCTTTCCTTTACCTGAGTTGTCTTTTTAGAATCACAGAATCATTTAGGCTGGAAAAGACCACTATGATCATCTGTTTCAATCATTCACCACCTATCTGTTTTAACCCATCACCACCATGCCCACTAACCATGTCCCCCAGTGTCACATTCATATATTTCTTGAACACCTCCAGGGATGGTGACTCCATCTTCTCCCTGGGTGGGAGAACAGAACTGAACATTCAGTGTTTGTTACTCATGTCTATAGCACCTTTTGCAAACTCATTTGGAAGAGTTTCTTGAATTGTTGCTGATTTAAGCTCTGCAGTTAAAATGATTTTCAGCTTTACTTGGGCAATTTAACTTTTGCACCTTGTAGACAGGCTCCATTTGTATCAGGAGACATGAGATAAAGTATTTTGTGAAAGCAGCAGCTATGGAAATTCACTATTAAAGGGTCCGTGATCAGAGAAATTCATATTATTTAATTCCTTTCATGCCCGTTTTCTATACTTTGCAAGGGCATAAATGCAGAAATATGGCCTACTTGTAGGTAAAGTTAGTACAGTTAAAGAGAGTGTCTTGGCAATATATAGATCAGGAACATTTAATTGCAATTGTGATATTGTAAATGCAATGCTTTTTTGCAGTATCTTCAGTCTCAGGGGGTCATCTGAGATATAGCACTTTGAGAGTTCTGATGGAATAGTTATAAACTTTTTTAGACTACAGAGTGATATACTTCTCTATTAAGTGCTGGTAATTGATGAACACAGAGGGCTGTACAGAAACCCGGGGGAAAAATCTACCAATTGATGCAGTTTTTGTCCTTATGTCTTCACAAGTGATAGTTAAACTTGTTTCCATAGTTCACTGTTGTTAGTAAGGGAACTACAATTGCTTCCTGAAGAATATCCTGATTTCTCTGTATATCAATTCATTTGCTCTTCTCCTAGTGCATTTTTTTCCCCTAAAGTATTATTTATGTTCCATTTTTCCACTTAGTCACTTTTTCTTTTGTTGCTGATAGTGAGATCCATTTGTTGAACAAAACAGAGTAACTGAATTTCCTGCTGGTCATAGCTGTGGCAGTTTTTAATGAAGTCTTTTATTTAACTTTCACAGCAAGAAGATAGTTAAAAGGTCAAGAACAACAAGAAAGCTCTGCATTTCACTGACATTTAAGGTCTTCCTAATTTTACTCAACTGCTAATTTCAAAGTGCTGAATCATTCTTCCTGAGGAGTGGAAATCACACACATCCTTTTCCTGTGAACTATCATACATATGGTATCTGACAGAATGCTGTATCATTTTCGCATTTTGTGACCAAATACTTGGCAACTGAAATGAGATTTTCATGCATATTTCAGTATTATTAGAAGTAAGAAGGAAAGAAAGGAGGATGCCTGCACTTCTCTAGAGTAATACGGAAATACTTCCAAGATTGCATTGGCCTGACTGCCTTGGATGTCCATAGTGGCAAGATACCCAGGCATGGCCAAGTTTGCTTCCTCCATCTCTTCCAACAGGAGCAATGGGTGCCCAGGCCTGTGAGAAGCCAGGATATTTCCCAGTAAGCCAAGTTTGGACATGGTCTCTGAGTGTCACTGTATGGCAAAAACCTGGCAAATTAATTTGGACAAGAGTGTCTCAAGGGGATAGCCAACCTTACAGATATCCTATGAGTAGCCATTGGGAAGTGAAAAGTAAGTTAGAGGCTTTCTTTTCTCTCAAAGATCGGACAGTAGGCAAGTCACAGAAAGAGCTGCACCAGATGTGGAAGATAAAGTCAAATTAAAGACCCACTGGCCACACCTGCCTCTTGAGACCAGTCTGAGCATAGCAATATAGAAAGTGAAAAGCAGGCCACAGGTTTTTTAGCCTTACCTCTGGTAAAATAGATAAGACATTTTCTTCCAAGGTGACAGAAAAAGAGTAATCAAGCACTTTAAGAAAAGTTTCAGAAATTTGGCTTAAAGGGATAAATGGAAAAAGAAAACTGTTAGTTGGACAGTTCCCTGCAATAATAGTGACGGTTTCCCAGGCCCATTTAATCTCCTTTTCAAAATGACACACATATATGTCCTCAAGTCATGAAATCTGCTCACCTCAAGCACAATACAGTTTCTGAGATTGCTGAGTTAATCAGGTTTCTATTGTAGCAACATTTTTAAAATCAGAGCTCTGGAGATGCTTCTATTTCAAAATAAAATCTTTCATATGCATAGATATTACTGGAGGTAGTGTTATTGTCACTTAATAAAGCAGTGAGAATCTAATTTAAGTAGTGTAGGAGATAATAAGCACTTACATATGCATAGATATTACTAGAGGCAGTGTTAATGTCTCTAAATAAAACAGGGATGATCTAATTTAGGTAATACAGGAGCTGATAAGCACAAGGTTGGCTGTTTGTTTTTGTTATGATCATTTACTCTGGCAAGTAATTTTAATGGTTTAGAACCTGGAGAATGGCTAATTTGGATAGCAACTATATGTGTAGAAGTGAATGAGCTCTAGGAAGATGTCTGTAGCATTATCACAATAATAGTATTTTCATTTTCACAGACTAGCAACACTCCAGATATTTCAGATTCATTGTCATCTCTCAACAAACTGTGCATTTTAATATGGATAATACACCTATATAGGACCTTTCCTAGTTATGAAAAATAACAAAGCTTTATTTACTAGAAGTATCTGGAGGATTTAGGTAGTTGGAATACAGTTATTCAGCTCCCTGCTTGCCAGGATTTTGAAGCCAGTCTGTCTGTTATTGATCATTGTTTTGGATAATTTTAATTTTCCGTGATCAAAAAGTGATATTTTCACATTATACACTGAGCATAGACCTGAAGCTAAAGAAAATAGCACAGAGCAGAATGACTCCTTTCTTGTGACTTCCCAGAGCTCTGCAGAGCACTCCAAGGAGCTTCCCTAGTGCTCCACTCCAAGAACCTCCCATCTCTCAGGCAGTGCTGAGACTGATGTGGGCTGCAGTGACCAAAGAATTGTGGAGCATGTTGCCCACTCACCTTTCCTGTGCAAACACTCCCTGCTACCTTTAAGACTTAGGACAGCAATCCTGAACCCATCAGACATTTGGCTTGGCACAGACACACCTTTCTTAGCAACAGCAAGTTTTTCCTGCAGGTTCATGATATTACTGGGAAAAGTTGGCAGAGCAGATAGAGGGCAGATGTTCCCCACTGTATGTGTGGTGTGCAAGGAGCCACTCTCAGGAAAGGATCTTTGCTCTCAGCTAAGAGGATTGTGGCTCAGAGATTATCTGTACTTTAAAAAATATCAAGCAGTGCAGTTCTCTGTGCCAAAGCAAGGCCTGTGTTACCAACTGATAGCTTTCTGAGAAGAATTTGTCTGTACAAGTGTGGTAAACACTACAATTAATTAGATGTCTGCATCTGCGCATCTAGTTAAATATGTAGCCTGATATTGGCTTCAACAACAAGAATCTTGTAAACAAAGTCATTGAAGATGTGTAAAGTGTTTGGGTGAAGATCCTTATATAACAAGATTAGCCAACTGAAATCTTCTAAATTCTAAATGAACAAGAAAAACAAAACAAGAAGTAAATTCTACCCAGACACCAATGGCAAGGTAAAACGATAATTACAAAATAATATGAGTTTTGTTCACTTGCCATCATTACATATACAAACACAGCAAAACCTTCTTCAACATTATTTTATATGAACTATGAATTTATGATCAATGTGTTACTCATAGAATCATAGTTTGGTTGAAAAGGACCTCAAGGATCATCTAGATCATCCTCTGAGTGAAAAACTTCCTCCTAACACCTAACCTAGATCTCCCGTCTTAGTTTAAAACCATTCCTGCTTGTCCTATCACTATTAACTAGTGCTCTTGGATTGGGTCCAGAGGAGGGCCACTAAGATGTTCGGAGTGCTGGAACACCTCTTCTATGAGGAAAGGTTGAGGGAACTGGGCTGATTTAGCTTGGAGAAGACTGTGGGGAGACCTCACTGTGGCCTTCCGGTACTTGAAGAGAGTGTATAAACTGGAGGGGGAATGACTGCTTACATGGGTTGTGCCAGCTGGGATGGCTCTAACACCAAGCACATCTTGGTGTTAGCACAGGCTGGAGGTAATTCCCAGAATGCAGTCTGGATGAGGCCATAACAGCTGGAGTCTGAGAGTATTCACTGTTGTTAATGTGGATAGGTAGTGCCATCTCGCTTCTGGTTCAGAGAATGGGCCCTGGTGCTATAAATATATGCCATTGATATTATGCATGTATGGAAGAAGGATAAAACCCGTTTTCCTCCCATAACTTGCCCTAGAAAATAAGAAGGAAGTGGACTGCTAAGAAATGTTATATGCAAAATGGTGGAGTATTGGCTAGGGAAAATTTCTTCTGCCTCTGCCATACCCTTCTGGATGTACAAGTGTTGTGGATGGAAAACAATTACACAATACTGCACTTACAGGAGAAAAGTTAGAATATATTTACTGAGAAAATATGGACACAATATTTTGATTTAAAAAAGATTTGAGATGGCTGCGTACACTTGATTATTAGAAGCACAGAGGGTAAGCTTAAACATACATAAACAGGAGGCCCACATGTTCAGTCACAAAGTTCAGAGTAGCACCTCTTGCTTGCTAAGCTCCTCGAACCATGTGGATGAGGTGCTTAGGTGTGGCTGAATCCACTCCTAGTCCCAGACTTGATCAATGATTCATGTCTAAGGGATTGTATGTGCACAGTCAATCTAATTTTAGTGAAGCTAACAAAGCTTACAATGAATCTAAGATGTGATCATAGTGAGGCTAACAAAGCCTAAAATAATCTATTAGTCACTCACAAAGGATCTGAACTGATGTCAAATGTAGGAGATCTCTGCACAGACGGAACCTTGAGAGGTGTCCCTGTTCAAGGAGAGATCTTGTCATGCAGTCAGCTGCTGTGCGGGAGAGGTCAAAGAGGGTTTTTGGTTTCCTGAGTTTATGGGGGTGAGACGAATGACTCATAGTCATAGGTTGCCTTTTAGGTGCATTTTCAAATGTTCCTCAGCTGTTGAACCAGAAGTCTGCTCTCAGCTCTTTCATGTCAATGTGTGAGACCAATTTGTGGTCCTTAATCTATTTTAGCAAGTGTTATCAGTTCTGTTCATTGTCTTCCTGTGCAGGGGCTTGTGAGCAACAACAGGCCAAAGGGAGTTCAGAGAATAAGCCAGTTTGGGTGGAGGGAACAGTGGGAGCACAACATCACAGAAGGTCTGAGCCTGTCTCCAAAATACTTTGTGGTTGTCATCAGTTGTGTTGGTCTTGCTTTCTGGGTGTTGATCTCAGAAATGTAACTGAAGGGAGAAAAATGCATTCCTGGACATACAAAGTACCATGCAATTATAAATAAAGGAAAAAAAAAGAGAGGTCTTAGGAGTCTTTTCTAGGTGAAATAAAAGTACTGTTGTTTTTTTTTCCTGTTCAGTGTTATTAAATGTTGCAATTTCAAGTTTTACACATTCTTAATATTACTTCTTTTGAGAGGGATATCTATCAAACAACCATGAAACACTAAGTACTTAGAAAAAAACTGTTAAGAAAATAAAATATTCCCCTAAATATAAATAAAGTTCCAGAATAAAAAGAAAAGAAAAGCACTGAGGAAAAGAAGATATCTTAATCATAACAGACAACTTCCTTTTAGGGAACAATCTTCTTTCAGACCACCTAATTGCCCAAAGGCAAAATAAGATTGAGATCATGCAATTAATGCTATATTTAATCTTACTCAAATTAAAATACTAATAGTGGTAGAAACACAAATGACAATGTCTCAGCTTCTATGCACTTACTTATTTGAATGTAATTTGTCTGTGTGCATACAGTCTTGTATGGTTTCCTTGGATTTACATTGTAAAACATGCAAGCCAAAGAAAGTCATCTTCAAAGGCACATATAATTTAATGATAGTCAGAGAATGTTGTTTTTATAACAATGATGAGACTTCAGTACTATAAAATTTTTTCTTCTTCCTTAGTTGAAACTGATAATACCTTATTTACTGCTTACAGAGAATTTACAGTACATTAACTCTAAATATATATTATCCTGGGTTGCTGGTAAACTGAAAGGAGAATACTTTGCATTGCTGCAGAAGAACCCTTGTTTAGCTGTTTATGCTTTTTTATACTTAAAATGCTTATTTCATTTGACTGTACTGTTACTTGTTTCCACATCTTTCACCTGAAAATAATGCATAACTGTATATTACTATATGATACATACTATCTACAATATTTTTACTTTTTTTTCAATTGGTATGCCACTATGTATTGTATATTAGTCTTGAAAATTGTGTAATGAAGGACCTATATTTTGTAGCAATGGTACTTAGAAAACAATAATGGTACAAAAAATGACAGTAGAGAAGTAAATCTTGTCAAACTGCCTGGGGGTAGGAAGGCCTTTCAGAGGGGTCTGGATAGGCTGGGAAGCTGGACAGAGGTCAGTGGGATGAAGTTCAACAAGACCAAGTGCCAGGTCCTGCACTTTGGCCACAACAACCCCAGGCAACAGTGCAGGTTTGGGACAGAGTGGCTGGAAAACTATATAGAGGAAACAGATCTGGGGGTGTTGGTCAATGCTCAGCTGAACATGAGCCAGCAGTGAGCCCAGGTGACCAAGAAGGCCTGTGGCATCTTGGCTAGTGTCAGAAATAATTTTGCTAGCAATAGCAGGGAGGTGGTCGTCCCCCTGTACTCAGCTCTGGTGAGGCGGCACCTTGAGTACTGTGTTCAGTTTTGGGCCCCACACTACAAGAAATACACTGAGACCCTGGAGAACATTCAGAGAAGGGCAGCTAAGCTGGTGAGGGGTCTGGAGCACAAGTGTCATGATTCAAATAAGTTAGCTCTGTCTTCTTTTGTGTTATGTTACTGAAAAAAGAAAAATATGTCTTTGTGTTTGTGTTTGAAAGAAACTTCTTCCCTTTTATTCCTTCAGATTCAAGGTATTTTTCTTAGTAAATAAGAAAAGTGAGTCTGAAACTTAGTGGGAAGCCTCTTGGAATTTCTAATTGCTTTTCTTCAGTTGGCAGACACAAAATAGGAATTTAATAAATTTTATGTATTTCCACCCTGGAGCATAAAAGAGAAAGCAGTACAGAATTGAAGAGAGTATATAAGGGCACAACTCACAGTGTCCAAGATCAGGTCTTGAGGCATTAGCTGCAGCTGATCAACAGGATGGCCAAGTGAACCAAAACAGACAACTGTGAGGGATGAATGGAAATGTGAACTGTGCAATAGAAGCGTGCAGGGGAAGGAATGACAGGTCAGTTTTAGTCATGTTTCAGCCCATGATTTTTATATCAATGTCATGCTGGCAGATCTTCAATCCATTCGGATTTCATTCTATGTACTGTATATACATGTCTCTGTTACTATCTCCTCTCCTACCGGAAGACTGTTTCCTTCTAGACTGAAAAATCAAAAATGTGCACCAAACACAGAAATCTCAATCTCTGATTTTAAATAAATTCAGTACTTCTGAAACAATTTAGCTAATATCAAATAATAGGAGGAATTTTCAGTTCTGTCCCACTGGATAAAGACAGTTATACCAAGGTGTTAAGTATTTGGGGATGACTGGACCATCCTTTTAACCTTTTTAACTTAGCTGAATAACCATAAAGGAGAAGGAGGTTGTTGCTGCTATTACTGCTACTGACCTTCTGCCCACTTACAAATTTCTTTTAATTGCTTCAATAAATAAGGACATAAAACAATAACTCTACAATCCATCTCACTGTAGCTAATCTTCAAGGGAAAAAAGGAATGTAAAAGTTACTTCATTGATAACTTGTAAACATATACAAGGTTTTTGTTTGTCTGTTTGTTTGTTTTAATTCTTTTCTGTTTTGTCTGTAGTAGGTATTTACTGAGTAATATCACATTCATAAACAATGTTGAAACACCTTGGCTGGCCGTCAGTCTGGAAATTTTAGACTGGACTCCTTCAATAAAGTTTTACCCTGTGTATTAGTTGAAATGTTTCAAAACATAACAACTATATTTTTGCTTTCTAGACACTTTCAAAAATTAAAAAGGACCAAAATATTTAACGAAATAAAAAGGATTATAAAGTAACTTTAGTCTGAGACAAGGTTAATGCTCTGAAAACATGTAGCTATATCCCTACCTGCAGTGCTATTCTGATTTCCAATGCTTTTGGTCAGTTAAGAAATTACTAGATCTGTCATAATAAAAGATATCAAACAGTACTGTAATGGATCAAAGGTGGTCTTTCAATAGACTTCAGGCAATCTTCTACATCTTGCATACATTTTTATCCCAGAAAAGAACTTTTTTCTTTGCTTGTCACACTGGCTTCTCAGGAAAGACTTGTCAAGGACCAGTCAGTAAGCAAGACACACTTAATGCATGGAATTGAGGTTTTTAAGCTACTGGCAAGATTGTTGGTGAGGCTACATATGTAGTACATATCAGCCAAATCTGAAACACCTGAATAGGGCAAAGGTGAGCTCATGTTGGATATTTCTGTGCCCTAAGATCAGAAAAAAGAAAAAGAAGGAAAAAAGAGAAAAAGTACCAGCATAAAACAAATATGAACAAATATATTTCTTTATTAATAGCTAACATTGCTATGCAAATATTTGGATGCAAAAGGAGGAATTTTTATTCTTCTCCATGTTAACTTGCATTTTGATTTGATTTGCCTCCTTGAATTATTTGACCTTATGTATTTGAATAAGTCTCGGTCAATTTTGCAAGTATGTTGGAACAACTCAAAACAGACATACTCACCCTGCAGTGATTTGCAGATGTTTTACTCACTTCAGTTGCTAAGAGTGGATAAGAGGGTGATGGGAAGAGGATCTTCTTTGTCTGTTAACTATGTGATCTAAACTGGTTTCAGCTTGACATCAAATAACAGCATTCACTTACTGAGAAAGAAACTGAGAGCTATGGAGAACTGCACAATAGGAGGGAAGGAAGGAACTGTGACAATAAAACCAATCAAGTCTAGCTCCTAGTCCAAGTATATTTTAATTGTACTAGTCTACACTGGCAGAGTAAAATCACAGTCAGATTATTCATTTAGTTTTAGAAACTATTTTTTTAATAGTTAAATTATGTTTCATCCAGATGTTTCAGTCAGCTCTGTTTTTCATTTGTGTTTTGCTTTGTTTATAACATGAAGGAGAAAAAGCAAGAACTGGATGTGAGTGTTTCAAAGTGTAGTTAAAACTGAAATTTGGTGTTCTAAGGATGAGGGACTAAGGTGACTGGTTTCCCAAGGAAATGAGAATGTCTTTAAGGATTTCTGCTCTCCTCCTGTCAGGAGAGGAGAACAGGAGAGTCCAAAGATAAGAGTAAAGAAGGGACCATTTGAAAAGCAGATGCATGTGGCATGTGTTAGGTGAGGTAGAGATCACAGCTGCCACCTCTAGTCATGCTAGCCCGGGACAGATTCTGCCCTTGAGCTCAGTACCTGGGAGATGTGGTTTCCCCCTTTTCAGAATCAACTGGTAATAATGATGACACAGATATATGTGAAATGAGGCTTGCATCTGTTATTAAACCATCTCACAGACCAGAACAAAAAGTGGTAATTTTAATTGTTCATTTGGAATCATGATTTTCCCATGACAATATTTACTCTTTTGATTTTGAGTGACTTCTTCTGAGGATGGAGACATCTATTTAGGCATCTACAACCAATGAGGAAGACAAAGCAGCACACAAGCCAACAGTTAAGTCTAAATATTCAACAGACTATCAAAAGGAAGAGATAGAAGATGAGTGCTGATTTTTACATTATACCAGTGTGATTTTGAAAGACGTGGTGTTAACACTTCTTTTCATATGCTGTAATGAATATTCCAGGTGAAAAAGAATAAACTAAGAAAGAGATAAAACAGAAAAGTTAGCAGCCTAGACACTTATGGATAAAACTCACATCATACATTGTTCAGATTATAAATGACTAGTAGCAATCAAAGAACACCTTCCTGAGCTGGCTCTACAGGCTTACCTTTAATTCCATCTAACACTGAATAATCAACACTTGTTACTATTTGCCTGCTTAATGCTCATCTTTCCCAAACACTGAGAGTTAAATACACTCCTGTTTCTGCCACTCTCTTTAGTAAGCAGACATGAACAAAAGGAAGACACAGGTGTTCTGAATAATTATCTTCTTTTATTGTTCACCCCTGGTTTTGATCACTTACCATCAAACCTGTTGTTTGGGGCAGTATGGACAACCCGTAACCTACCTGAAGTAATACCCACATCACAGAATGAAAAAGAGCTGGGGTACAGAGATATTTTTACTCATGAGTTTAGAAATGATCATCATAAAACGGAGAATGGAAACCCTGAGGTTGTTTCAATGTGTTTTTAGAGTTGGATGTCAGACTGTATGCTAGCTAATGGAAATGTCTTTTTAGCAGTGCAAAGTAATTGTGTAATGTAGCATGATGTTTGGAGACTTTTTTTACTTTTTTTCTGTCATTCCATGCTAGCTTTGTATCACAACCTTTAATGTTGCACAGTATTTTTCAACTTGAATAATTTATGCTTTTTTCTTATACTGTTTTTTTTTTCTTTCTGTGAATCTAGTACTAATAGCACATGGTCATTGTTAAGGGATGCTTTATACTAATGTCTCTTTTTGTTTTATTCAGTAGAAAATTATTTCTCTGATGTGCTCAATTGCAGTTAGGGAAAAATAATTGCAACAAATACAGTTCTGTGGTATACAATGAGTGTTAAGGCAGACATACAAACATAAGAAATTTATCTGAGTGGCCCTTGATGTCAATATCCTCTGTATTCTTTCATTTTTTCTGTGGAAATATTTGTAGTGTGCTTCTTTCTTCCACCCCTGCTTGCATTGCTACTCCTACTGTTTAGTTTCCTCATCTGGCTCTTTTCTACCATTATAAGATTATTCCTTCAGCAGTACTTTCTTCTGTATTCTCTGTCTTTCTGTTT
Source organism: Callipepla californica brunnescens (assembly GCA_023055505.1). Classification (NCBI taxonomy): domain Eukaryota; kingdom Metazoa; phylum Chordata; class Aves; order Galliformes; family Odontophoridae; genus Callipepla; species Callipepla californica. The sequence continues at coordinate 20,636,932 of JALIRH010000003.1, read as the reverse complement.
TCTATTTTCTGTTTCTCTGTCTTTCTGTATTCTCGTTTTGCATTTGTACTTCCAGCTCCTGCACCTAAGGCACTCTGATTTATTGAGCATATATCCAATTGCACTGCTGCTCTGATGATAAAATAATAGGTTTTTTTTTTTGTTGTTGTTGTTGTTGTTTTTTAACTTTTCCCTCTTTATGGGATGAAGGAATGGAGAAAAAAATGTGAAGGAAAGAATTTCAGCCTGTCTTTGCCACTGTATTATCATGGAGGTCTGGCATAGGAACACCTGCATACAGAGAAATGCTGCCCAAACTACCCCAGCATATCTGCTTTGCCTTGCCCATCCCACAGGAGCCCCTTCCTCAGTTCCATCTCTTAATGATTTTGTGGCTGAAAGAAGAGCAGGTAGCCCATGAAATTGTATCTGAATGGGTATACGAATTTTCATGAATCTGCATCTTTACATAACCTATAAAAAAAAGCAGAGACAAGAAGGAAGGAAAGGAGACAGGAAGGATTTTACGGAATATAACGGTAGTGACAGATTATATACTGATGTGATGAGAGTAGGCTGTCATGTGTCAGAGGCAAGGACCTGGAAAATATGAGGCCATATGTGATGCCACATACACACAGTAATTCTAGTGCTGCTTGCAGTTATTGGAAGCTCAGGTTGAGCACCAAAATCCAATGGTACTTTCTGAATGCTTAACTCTCTCATCAGAGGATGTGCTTGTGCTCATGCATTTCTTCCAGGCCTATTCTCATTCCCTCCTCACTCCCAATTGCTGTACTACCATTCCATAGTTGGATGCCTTGAGGGTCTTTGATCCTTCCCATTTCTTTAAACAGGTAAAAGTCAGCAGCCTTGGGAAATGCAGCCACTAGCCTTCTGTCCATGAATGCTCTCAGTGACACATCAGCCCTTTCCTGATAACTGTGGGGACAGTGTACTCCTGCTGCGCTTTTGGGTACTTTCACAGGCTACAGACAGTGCTAATGCTCACATGTTCCCAGATTTTGATTAAAATTCTCAAGGCTTTTATATAACTCTGAATATAAAAATGTTTTATGTATATGAAAGACAAATATTATATTTTTGTTTTCTTCCAGTTCTGAAGTGCAATTCAAAATCTTGCTGAACCGTATGGGAACTGGGTTATGCCCCTAAGGAGAACAGAGAAGAACATAATACTAGATCAGATGCAGAGAATAAAAGTTTCTGAGATCTGTTTGAACGTGTGGGAAATAGATCACACTGATGATAATAAACAACTTAAAAAAAAAAAAAAAGGAAGGGGAGGGGGGAGGAAAATGTTTTCATTTTTTTCTGGGTAAAAAAGCATTTTTATTTTATTTATTTTTTTTTTTTTTAAGTTCAGAGGGAATAAAGTCACCAAAAAGATCAGATCAGGAAAGCATAAAAGCAAAGCCTGCATTGAATACATGAAGGATCACATAAGAATGAAGTTCCACAAAGTAATACAAAATCAGACATGGAAGAGATATACTGCTATTATATATGAAATTATATGTGACTCGTCTCGATTGCCAATATTTTACATACCTGTCAGACGTACGATAGAACTGTGTCCCCCCAGAAAGCTTTTCTCAGTTGTCTGGTGTGATTATATGACAAATTCCAACTGTAGAACTTCAAGTGACTCAAAAAGTTAACTACATTATTTTCAACCATAAACAAAATATTGGTTATTCAGAATCATACCTCAAGACAAAGCAAGAAATCAGGAGCAGAAAATAATTCTCAGCTCCACCTGTGGAGAACAGTCTTCCTGCAGAGTAGTGCTTTGTGTGGAAAAAGCACTGGGTATGTAAACTGCAAAGGGCATCACATCACTGTGAACTAATAGAAGATGCTATGAAGCAAAGCTACCCTTCAGGGTAGGTATAGCCTTAGATTCTTTCTTTCCACTTGGGAGAATGGTTCATGGTCTAGTGGTCATAACAAGAAGAAGACATAAGTTTCCAGACCAAATGGCATATTTAGGCTTGTTAAACATGTCTAAAAGCAGATGGCACTATGCTATTTCTGATCTGTCAATACTGCCCATCCCTAGTGAACAGGGATCACATCTTTGTTCTGAAGGGAAAAAACATAAACATTTCACCTCTGACCCTCATAACATTTAACCAGCTGCAGAAAAGATTTCCTAGCTTTCAGAGAGTCACTCTCAAAACCCTGTGTCTGCCCCACCCTTCTAAACTCAGACTCCTGCACCTAGTGTTTGAACTATGCTGCATGTATGGCTGTGTCCACTCTTGTATCTTCTCAGCCTTCATCCTCTGACTTGACTTTCTAACTTGAGCAGGGCCCTGACATCCCTATAGACCTAACCAGTGGCCTGGGCTCTCAACTGATGTTTGTTAGCTGTGCTAACTCAGCTCTGCTCTCTGCACTCTGTTTCTGCAAAGTTGTGCCTTCTCAGAAAGATGCTGCCTAGTGATTCTATCGCTCTCTGCTAGATATCAAAGCAGAAAGTGATGTTGTTTTCTTTGAAAATCATTTTTTTTCTCATGTGGATACTGGATCATTATGAGCTCAGGACACATGTCCATACTCTCATCTAGAGGTCATCGAGATTGGTCTTAATGTATTGCACTGTTTAAATCCAGTCCATGTTTTCTGCAAAATACTCTTCTTTTTCTCCCTTCTTGGATGCCTCAAAGTTACCAACAAAATTATTTACGAAAGCTGCAGGTGTATTAGCTTTATTTCTTTATTGCATAGGCAGAGATATAAGGGCATTACTGGCATGGTAAGATAGATAGATATTGTGATGCTATCACCTATGAATGACTTCTTATATGTAGCCCAGGTTTGCTGAATAAATTTCGAAGGAAAATAGAGATGGGAACAAGTGTGTCCAAGGTAAGGGGAAAGAATTTGAGAACAAACTGTTACTTCAATAAATAATAGATTCAAGAGAATAATATGTACTTTCCAAATATATGAAAGACACTCTTTTCTTCAAGTGTTTCCAATTTTTTTACTAGTTATAAATTGAGTTTGAGAGGTTGTAAGAGTGAGCCTGAACTAGCTATCACATTTTTCTCATTGCTGAGACAGTTTAAGAACAAACTTATGACCTTACCAACTTTGAAAACAAGCAAATTAATTGCTGTCAGTGCTAGGAGGTAAACACTGTAAATTCTACTATGTTATTGTAGAAATAAGATTTTATATTGTAATATGTATTATTTTATCACAAGAAAACTCTTGTACAAGTTTTGAGAAATAAGCACTTAAAGCAATTATTACATGTGGAAAAATTAGAATAGCGTGAAGCTAGATCTAACCTTTGTGTATAGCTGGCTTGAGATGGTGATGTCCATAAAGGACTGGAAAAAAAATTCAAGTTACCTAATGTAGCTAAGTGTTTCCAGGAAGATCTAAAATTTGTCACAAAAAAAGAAAAACAGACTCCAGAGGTGGAAAAATCATTGTATCTTAAGAATATTGCAGCTCTGCCAAAAGAACCCTAACAATTTGTTTTACTGCTATGCTTTATTGCAAACAAGCTTGAAATAGTCATTGCTGGATTGTAGCATTAAACAGAAGAGAAAACCTATTCCTTGGCAGATCACTATCCTCCTAAAACACTAGATGGTTCTGTAGCTAAATGAGCTGCAGAGTTCTTGCAAAATGCAAAGATTTAACCATTTTACTACATACTAAAATGTAGGTCTCTGCTGCTGAGCTGAACGGGTTTCTGAGCTGCAGGGCACAATTAGACATACAGTATTGCCTTTTTCATTCAAATTATTGAAATGATTGTTTTCAGCAGGATAGAAAACAATTGGACAAAGCAGTTCCTATAGCCAAGTAATGAGGCCTATGAGCCAAGGAAATATTTATTACAAACTCAAAAGTTATTGCAGTGACAATTACCCTTCCAGATCTCAGTAGGAAGGGAAGAGAAAGAGAAGTTAAATTAGGTAAAAGAGAGTCAATTGCATTGAACTCTGTGTCTCTAAATGAAAGACTAGTTTGGGCTTGTGGAAAATTGATCAGAACATATTTTTGTTATCATCAGGTAATCATGGAGATGAAAGTTTGCAGGCAAATGCCACTGGATAGTAGATAAGTTTCATATAACCACATTTAGAAGACTTATGGAGCAAATTGGTGTTTGAGAGTAAATAACCTAGACATGCTTTTAAAGCACGAACTTCTTAGCTACATGCATCTTTTCCCAGAAACAAAATAAATGATACACTTCTCTGCTAGCTGGGTGAAAAGGTAAGAGGTAAACTGACAAAATGGTGTAGGAACTGCATATTTTCTCTATAGCTAGACCTGTTGGAAACAGATATTAGAATTGGAGATAATGAAACTAGTTGGATTTTTAAATGTCACAGGCTCCACTCGATTCTTTTTGAGATCCAGTCCTGAGAGTCCCTTCTGCTCAGAGTCTACTCCTCCAGGAACTGAAGAGGTGTCTCAAGACTCTTCTGAGATAAGTTACACAGTGGCATCTGCCCCTGCACCAAGCGAGAGCTAACACCTGCAACCACTCAGGAGGGCTCATCAACTCTGGTTTGGTTCCACAATAGCCGCGCTTATGAGCCAGCAGCTGTCATACAGCCAGGTTGCCACACATCTGCACCGGTCCACAGGACAGACTTCATTAGCTAGACCCAGCATATGAAGGAGCTGGACTGTTGAGACTGTTCAACCCAGAGAAGAGGAGGCTTGAGGGGATCTCGTCTATCTATATAAAGATTAAAGAAGGGTGCAATGAGGATGCAGTAGTGCCCAGTGCCAAGACAAGTGGCAATGGGCACATTGGACATTCCATCTGAACATCAGGAAGTACTTTTGTGCTGTGTGAGTGACCAAGCACTGACACCAGCGGTCCAGAGAATCTGTGGAGTATCCTTAAAATTCTTAAAAATGCAGCTGAACACTGCCCTGGAACCGTGCACAGGATGTTTCTAAGGAACAGGGTTCTCCTTAAGATGTTGTTTGAGCATGGGCAGTGTACCAATTGGCATCCAGTGGCCCTTCCCTTTGACCATTCTGTGGTTCTGTGATTCTATGAAACTGAACGTATTGCTGATATCATGGAAGAGAAATGAAAGATAATCGGGAGGAGGAAGATGGATCTAGCTCCTTTTGTCTTCCTACTTCACCCCATTTGAATCTGCATCTGGCCAGGGCTGTGCCTCGGTTGGTGGTTCTGCATCGGTTTATGTACTCATTAATAAAGCAATTGGTGTATGTGGCTTAAGAAGTGCTCTGAAAGAATGTATTCTTTGCAGGAAAAATATTGCTGTCTCTGCTAGTAAATTGGTTGCTTACCCATTTGTAATTGTCATACATGCTTCATTGTGTGGCTGGTCTTTATCTCAAGAGGTGTGGGCAGTTCTGAAGAGGAGAACTAAATTTTGTATAATTAAGCCAACATTTGCTGCTAACCATGAAGGGTTATTATGTAACTGTAATGACTTAATAAAGTACTGTCCATAAACTCCAAAGAAAAATAATTGCATTGGGATTTGCTGCTTTTTTTTTTTTTACTACCTCCTTCAAAGGGTACAAGGTCTGTCTTGGGATCAGTACTCTCAAACATCTTTATTGTTGACATAGCTAGTGGAATTGAGTATACCCTCAGCAAGTTTGCAGATGACACCAAACTGTGTGGTGCAGCTGATACAACACAAGTAAGGATGTCACGGTTTTATGATTTTTTGGCATTGGCATTCCACATCATAACATCATGTAGTGCATTAAGAGTTAAAGAGTCAATGCTTCAGCTCCATGGATCATCAATAGTTATGGGTATATCTGTCTCAGAAGAGAAGAAGAACTAAATTCCCCAGAGGACTTTGCGATGCTTTGCATTTTTACGTATTTTCCGCTCAGAGGGAAAAGATAAAATCTCTGCAGTCACAGGACACTCTCTTTGCTCCAGGATCAACTCAGCAGTGGGTGCTCACTGCTGTCTGGCCTTCAGCGTTAGCGTAAGGCCGTCGGTTTATCGAACACTCTCTTGCTCATTTTATTTATTAGCTTCAATTCCAATTATATTGTATTATATTGTGTTATTTTGCTTTCCGATATCTTATTTAGTAAATTAGCTTTCCTCCTTAGATCGTTGCTGCTGTTTTGTTTCTGGGCCCATCTCCCTTTTCTCTTTTCCCTTTCCCCCTTCCCCTTTCCGGGGGCGTGGGTCCGTGGGTCCCCTGCCCTGATAGTCACGGAACTGGGCCAATCCAGCCCGGTAAACCGTTGACAAAGGAACACCATCCAGAGGGACCTGGACTGGCTTGAAAATTGGGCCACTGGGAACCTAATGAAATTCAAGAAGGCCAAGGGCAAGGTATTGCAATCCCAGGTATGTATACTGGGAGAAAAATTCACACAGAGCAGCACTGAAGAGAAGTACTTGGGGATCCTGAATATTTTACTCTTTTAAAAGTTATTTTTACTGAAAATGACCATTTCCAGATGGTTTCCAAAACTTTGAAGAGTTTCCCTTTTTCTAGTCTAGAAAACACTGTAGAAGTGGAGAGCATTGCAGAGGGCAGTTTCCTATCCAAGGGCAAAATTGTTGGAGACACCAAATCAGCTAACAGGGCTGAAGTTTATATTGTGGAACTATAGAATTCTCATTTCAGTGATGCTAATTTTCAGATAAAAAGTAGCCACGACATCTCTTCAATATTTTAGCTCTTAAAGTATTTCTTAGAATTTGAATTTACAAGATACTGTGGGACAAGGGTGTCAACAGACTGCAGAAATTCTAACTCTGTAATCACATAATTTATGCTGGCTTTGTTTGAAAACATAAATGAGGTCCCAAGACTGAAATACAAAGGACTTCCATGAAAACACTTTGCTTATTCTGAGTTAAGTTTTCATTCTGGTTACAGTATGAGTGTGGCTGTTGCCCTCAGCTTTCCCTCAGCTCTTCATTACACTAGCAATTTACCATTTTTTCCGTATCTCCTTTGACCACACAGTTTACACTCTTCTTTAAATATAAGACAAAATGTATGGCACATTAGGAGGGTTGCTAAAGACAGATCTATGAATCTCCTGTGCCTTGAATTGAATGCTTTTTGAGCAGACATCCAGTCCAGTTTCACACAAAATAGGCACAATAATTTGTGCTGACATTTCTGCCAGGTGGGTTTGTCTAGAAGAAACCTGTCTGTGTCAAGAAAGGCAGTAGAATTAGGAGAGGGTATTTAGCATTTTGTGATACTAGCGGACACTTTCACTGTCCTCGCTGCTGTGGGACGTGGGAAGAGTCAGATCATGGGATGACCCTGACAATAAAAAGGCTTACATCCCTATAAAGAAGGAATTTTCAGAAATAGTCTCATGGCTATCTCCAGAATGCCTGCCTGTCTGCAGTAGATTCAGGGCTTTGGAAAGCCCCTTGCATATATTTTAGCAGACCCTCTGTTCTCTTTCCAACTACTTGAACTGTTTCATTCAGACCTCAGCAAATATGCGATTGGAAACAGACACATTCTTCTCAGAAAAGCTCATTAGAATTGACAACTTTCCTGCCTTTTAGAGGAAGAGTTAGTACCCCTTGTGTTAGCAGAAATTTGCTCTGATTGTGTAACTACTTACAGTGGATGGACAAAAGTGAATGATGATTCTTGAGCTTTGTCAAATGTAATAACGGGAAAATCTATCCAGTTCACTTTTTTTCTTGTTTTCTTCAACACTCACTAAGCAATAAAAAGATGAAGAAAGTGAACAACTTTTCTTCATCTGGTCATTGTTCATGTCATCCACTTGTTTTGCTTTCTATTCGCTATTTGACTTTTAAACTTCTCATACCATTGAGCCTGGAAAAATATGTATTTTCATTCCTGCTGTTTAGAGAGAACTGTCACAATAAAGAAAATGTTTAAAGGAGTAAATACAGTATCTAAATCTTATCTGACTCCCCCCTTTCATCTCACACCAAGACTTGGACACCTGCAATCAGTTGTGAGAAACCTGAGCAGTACAGATTCCAAGGAAGTGAAGATACTATCCTACTTCTCAATCTTGGTGGTCTAGCAATATTTCCTAGCACTCTTTCCTGCCAGGGCCATTGGGAGTGCCTATGTTCCACTTATCATTCTTTCATGCTTTCCTATACTTACATACAAATCTTTATGCAGGATCTGTCAGTATGTGACTAAATTAATTTCTATCTCATTTCTCTGTTACTGAAGGCCAGATTATCATAAGAGTAGCAATCATTGCAAGAATATAACTGAGTGTTGTGAACAAAACACCCTGACTTTAATGAAGTAGAGGTTAAAATTGTATAAAGGAAAGCAGCTTAAGTTTAGAGTGGACTTGGTAGTGTTAGGACTTGATGATCTTATAGGTTTGTTCCAAAGTAAATAATTCTATGGTTCTATAAACATGAAGAGATAAACAAACTATAATCAACTTCTTGAAGCTACAGCACAAGGCAAATAAATAAATAACGTATTAAGTGTACTCTCTTTTTGTGTATTTCTGGTAGCTCCTTTGTATGCTTTAGGTTTTGAACATAAGAGCACAGAAATTATGCCTTAAGTAAACTCCATAGATGCATTAGCTTCATATAACATTTACATTTTGAATCAATTTTTAATTGGAAAGAAATATGAAGTAAACATTTTTATGCATAATGTAATTATATGAGAAAAAATATTTTTCTTTTGAAGATACTAGGGTATTAGTTTAACTGGCAATTCACCGTACAGATTAAATTACCTTGTTTTGTGTGTGTGTGTGTGTGTGTGTGTGTGTGTGTGTTTGTAGAGGAGATGTTCTTGTTTCTTTCCATTAGCAACCTATTTGAAAAAAAAGTTCTGTCATGGATAAAGCTTATAGCTTTTACATTTGCAGTTTCAGGTGTTGTATAGCAAAAAGTATTGGAACATATTGAAAGATAGTCCCTTCTTTTAAGAAGTGTTCTAGGAGTTTGTGGCACATGTCAATATGTGTCATTTTCTATGGTATATAAAGGAAGCTTAAAATAGGAATTAGACATAGTTTTCTGCTATCTTTTCCATTTCATGGTCTGGAAATACCAAACGTTGTCACTGTCTCTTAAAGTTACTGTTATGCCCTTCCAGAAAGATTTTGAACAAATAGAGAGTTTGTAAAGTTACAAAAGTAGGATGAAAAGTAATTAAATAAGGAAGACTTTTACACAATTTTTTTTCATGGGGTTTTGTTAATCACTGAAATCAGAAATTTACTAGATAGTTAATTGCTATCATTTTCTGTCAGCACACGTCAATCAAGATTTGGCAGACAGATTCTGACCTCTCTTCAGTGCCTTAGCCAAAAAGGCAGTGTGACAACATGCCTAGTCTTTTCAAAGAGAAGAGATTTCAGATATTTCAGTATGACAGACCATCAAGTAGAAACAAAATACCAAAAGACTACCTTCAAAAAATGACAGTGATTTATTAAGGTAGCCAATATACTTCTCCTGAATCATTCTTGGTAAAGTTATCTTCTGTCGATTATTCTCTGTTCATTCTCCTAACTTCAGGAAAGTTCCAGCTTTTCCTGGACCCCATATTAAAATAATTTTTTTCCAGTTCCAGTGACCATGCTGTTTTTCAGAAATGTGAGAAAAGATCTCAGGTACACGTATTCTAGACTTTCAGCTAACTTAATGATTATAGGTAATCTAGCCTCCATCTGGTGTTCAGATGAATGAAAATGAGCTGTTACGCTTCTGAAAAATGCAGGATGTTTTGACTATAAATCAAAAACTAATTTGCTCATTCTTACTTTCATTAATATTTCATAGAGTTATGAAATTGCTTTCGTATAGTTTCATGCTGAACATATGCAAGGCAGAAATGTGATAAATCATTCAGTGTGTCACAGCTAGAATGATGGAACTGGATTGAATTTCAAAAATATTAGTAGGTCCTTAGCCAAAGACTATACAGCTCTCAGAATGTTCAGCAACAATATTCCTTGTGTATTTTCCCTGCCTAGGAATGTTGAGATTTATGCTCAGCAAGTCATAGAAAGTTGCTGAGACAGCACTAACCCTGAAGTTTAATGTCTATTTTACTTTATTTTAATTCTTACCAGTCTTTCATTGCTATTTCCTTGAGGTCCTACAGGCTGAAGACTTAATCTTGAAAGAAACTCTGAAAATTCTTTGAGACTGTAGTTAAAAGAACAAAAATTCCAACAAAAGACCCTGGGCAACCAGTAACAGAACATACATACCAATTATAATTTGTTAATAATGATGAAGACTTTGCCCTTTGGAGAGCATCAGCTGGAGGAAATAAGAAAAAGAAATGGATTTTTTTTTAAGAATCTTCATTACTTTGAAATTGTTTTTCTCTGGAAGCTCATTTTCCATGCAGGCTAATTTTTTAAGAGTAATATAGTAATGTTCTAAAGTACCATAAGTTTTTTGGTTCATATTGCAAGAAGCCACTAGCCATTTTGGAACACATAATGTTGGGCAATGTAGCCTTCCCTTCAGTCACCTGTATAGCTACATGTCCACAGTCATGTAAAGACTGTGACAGTCAGTTTGTCTAAAATTAAGGGTGTGCATGAGAGGATGGAGAGGTCTGCTGGCTTACAGGCTCTCATACTGTTTGATACCACAAACAAAAATAAACAAAACAAGCAGACAGTCATACTTGACAAGTGTAAACACAGTGTGAGTGTGACAGTATTGTCACTTAACAAGGGCTTTTCTCTTGACATGCCATGGTGATACAGAAACTCAGTACTGCCTTGAGCAATAGTTTGGTATCCCTGGACTCACACTGTGAGCTCAAGCTGTATGTGAGCAACTGATGACAATAAGTGAGAGCAGAGCACACTAAAACACTTGGTGAAGCTTCTAATCTACCCACTTGGGCTAGCCCAGAAACATCAGCATATTCTAGTGACAAAATGGCATTTTAGCAGACAATCATAGTAGGCAGGATACATAGGTTACCCTCCTTAATGTGAACTCCTCTTACTTACATTTGCCTCAGAAGTGGAAAAAAAAAAAAAAAAAAAGGGTGCCATTCTTAGGGGCACGTCTTACAGGCTACAACACAGCCCACATTTTCTGTTGATGGGGTAACACAAAATTTGTGGAGAGAGAATCAGACAGGAGAATCACAGCAAAGGAAATCTGTGTTTGTTATAAAACTTCTCTTGAAAGTAGAGAGGATCTTCTGTTCACTGGAAATTATGTGACTACACCTTGAACATCATGATTGATTTTAAAAGATTACTGTGGAAAGACAAATGAAATATCTGAACAGAAATGTCAAGGAGTTGTTGTTGTTCCTTTATTTGTTTGGTTTTGTGATATTCTTTCCAGATGTTTTCTGTCAGAGATTCAATACAAATTCGTCTTTTGGAATAAAATTCTGGAATTGTCTATTGGTCAAAATAACCACAGATGCTAATGAAAGTTTTCTGTGAATAAATGGCTATATCAATTAGCAATGGAAATGGGTTTTTCAATATATGAACTCACCAAGGCATCAGTGCCACAGGCATAAGTAATATCATGTCTCTTAAAGGAACTTGTCAAAGGCATTAAAATCAAGAGCCAGAAAATAACCCTTGATCTCCTTGGTATGTGCAAAGCTTTTGTGAATGATTATGATTAAATTTATGAAGTGATATAAGGAAAGCCTGTTCTCTTTACTGAAAATGAATTGCTTTAACAGACTAACATTATCTAGTCTAAGCTTTCAATTTAAAAGAAGTTAATGTATAATAAAATAGAGCATAACTGTTCTCATTTTTAAAAACTATATGATTTTTTATGTGTATATACCGTGCCACAAATTACCATGTATTTGAGTAGAACCAGAAGTTACTCAGAATATTTGTTCCTTGTGGATAGAAATAAAAGATTAAAATATGGTTCAAAAAGCATTGATATCAGGGAGAATCTACTGACTACAAAGAGAATATCTCATTCCTTTTGATACTTATGTTTCCCTAAAGACTGAGAATTCTGGAGATCTTCAATTTATATGTATTTAGTGTGATCTTTATAGTTTTAGCTCTCATAAATTTGCAAAAGGCAGAATAAATCAAACTGACTTTATTTTAGGTAATATTTGAAATGTGAAGGAAATAAATTGGGAGACTTTTTCTCCTGCCTTGTTATTTTAAACTTCTGAAAGGAACAGCTGTTTTCTTCCACATAGAATGAAAAGTCACTTATATGCCTACACATTCTGCTTACCAATAATTCTTGCCATCATTGTTATGTCTGAGCAAAATATTTTGCAGTGTTTCAAGGCAGACTTAGGCTCTGCTGCCCTTGACATGGAAATCTGTCAGTGGAAGAGTTTGGGTTTTCTTTTTTCATCTTTCTCCTGAATGTTCCCTGACTTTGTGTGTTACCTGAATTCTCCACCAAGGTAAAATGCAGGTAAAATATAGAAGCCCGTTTCCACTCATTAAAAAAGGTCCAGTGGTAGATTCTGACACAAGCAAGGGATGGTGGAAATAACTACTGTAGCTAGGAGGACTCCTTTCTTTCTTTCTCTGCTATTCCAGAGCTTGTTGGTTTCTTCCAGCATTTTAACGCAAATGGCAAGGGGAAATTCAGCCAGAATTTTATTTTTTCTGTGTTTCTGTAGCTACTCCATAATACACAGAAATTAACCACCTTCTGGGAGTTGGGGGAGGTTTAGGGTTACCCTGACCTGTTCTCATGATGCAACAATTGCATCCTCACATGCAGAGGTCTGTTCTGTATCTGAGTTTTTGTTATGGAAGTAGTCAACTATACTAAATTTAGCATATGGTAGTATAAAAGCTAAATAACTTTTCCTCAGGCTTTCCTGGTGCTACTACCACATAAATCATGAATTACCTGGGGACTGTAGCTACAGGCAAGGCTTAGGTGAGAAGTAACTCTGGCAGCTCAGGTGCATTTTAAGACCAGACAATGTTCCCTACTTTTTTCGGGTTAACAGGGGTGAGCAGTAAACAATGATGTAGCTACATGCAAAGACTTTTAAAAGTCTTTCATTCTTGGAAAAAGAGTTGCCAACAGATTTTCAATGCTATTAATCTTGCTAGTGGTGACTAATTTAATGTGTAGATCTTGATACTCTTCTTTCTCTTTGTCCTTAGAATTTAAATGCAGTTCCTTTGTGAAAGGTTGTTGTTATTGACTTGAGATCAGCTATACAGGAACATTTTAGTCAATCTTAAGTAATTGACTTCCTCTGAAATCAGCAATATTGTTGCTGTTTTTTTCTTTTGATAGCAGTGTGTGGTAATCGGAGGAGGGGAAATGACCACAAACTGAAGCATAGGAAGTTTCACACAAATGTGCTTGGGAACTTTTTCACAGTGAGGGTGACAGAGCACTGGCACCGGCTGCACAGAGAGGTGATGGAGTCTCCTTTTCTGGAGATGTTCCAGACCCACCTGGATGCCTACCTTTGAAACCTGGGCTAGGGAGCTGCTTTAGCAGGAGTGTTGGACTTGATGATCTCTAGAGGTCCCTTCCATCCTCTGCAATTCTGTAATTCTGTGATTATTCTAAGAGGTAATTTAAAACATCCCTGATTTAAAAAATAAATAAATGATTTAAGATATGCTTCCATTCTGTGTCTACAAACCATGCTTAGGTGAGATATCTGGGCACTGAAACATCAAAATAAATAAATTTTTTAAAAAGCTATACTTCTTAAAGAAAGAAGAATTGACAAATAATATTACGAATAAGATTGTCCTGTGAAGTGTTGCATTATGCAATGAGAAGGCAGCTGGTAAGATAAAACTGCATTTACACCGTTCTTACTTAAATATATGTAATTTCCCTGTATAACTAAAAATAAAGAAATATTTAAATTTGAAGAATTCTGATCACTGTGCTATGATATTTATTGCAGCTCCCATAGGAAGAACATACTCAAACCTCTTTTGATGTTCTGGATAAAATCAATAGCTTCACAGTACGCTTTAGCTCAGAATTCTATTAACAAACAAACAAACAATAACAACAACAAAAGCAGACTAGCTCTACAGGAAAGATAAAAATGTGAGTCCTGAAACCTGAGTTGGAGGTGCTTTGGTATACTTTGCAAATCCTCAGGTTATTGTCCATCTACTGATCAGGACAGAAAACTCACAGCTTTTTAAGTCACAAGTGGCTTTAAGAAAATGCTGCTCTCTTGGGTGTCTGAGTTCAAATTTATCTGAAGAGGTTTCCTCCTTGCTTTTCCCACTGGAAACTGAAATACAGGTTTCAGCCGGTGAAGTTCTCACAAAAAGGAGTGCTACAACAGAGCTTTGCTCCTGCTTAAATGTGGGTAGTCTCTTAGTCCCCAGCCATATTTCACTGTCTTCAGAAAATACAGGGTCACTACAGCATTACAGTAGTTCAGAATCTTCTGGCTTTTTGTCTTTTAATCACGTATCCTCTTTGTCTTATTTGCAGGCTATGTGAGGTAAATATTTGAAAGCCTGAGTGAAAATAGAAATAAACAAATGCTTCAGTAAAAAGATTTGACTGGATAGATTAATTTAAGAAATTTTCCAAGAGGTATAATGAGTACAGTTAGTACAGTTTTATGTCAAAGAGTTAACACTAAGGTGAAAAGTTAACTCTATGTACACATATTGAAATGAAGAAAAGTAATTATTAGTGCCTGACTTTTATTAAAAGACATGGAAATGAGGACCTTTTTGTGATTATATCCCACCATATATTTAAAAACAAAGCTATGTATTCATAAAAGATTTTTAATGAAAAACTGATTTTGATTAATAAACTACAGTAAAAAATCATTGCCTAGTGCTGAAACATAATTGAAAGTGGCAGTGATGTGCTTGTTTTCATGAAAGGGCTCAAACCTGAAGAATTTTGCATGAAGCTCTTAGTAACTATTAAATTATAAACTGAATCAGTCAGCCCCTCATCTGGTACTGAGTCTCCTATTTATCAAAAGCTGAAGCTGGATAAATGGCAGAATATATGAAGGAATTTTGCATTCATATAGCAATCCTTATCTGCACAGAGCAGCTAGACTGTTAGAAAATAAGAGAAAAAACTTAAGAATTCCATTTTTAGATTAAAGATAGTGTCTTTGCTTAATAGTATATGACGATTTATTATTTAGTGAGAAACGAGAAAAACTAAGCTGTAAGAATCTGATGCGGGGAACATCTGATCAAAGAGTAGGATTAGTCGTTTCTCAGTATTGAAAGAAAACCTTTTGCTGTGAATTAGATGTTTCTACTGCCAACTAGCTTAGATTGCCAATACAGATGGGACATTTCCTCAGATGACCTTTTGACCAGCTGTGGTTATTAGTCATCTCATTTTTAAATGCATTTCTTTTTCATGTGTTAGAAAAAGAAGAGCAAATCTCAGAAGGTTTGGGGGTAAGTATTCAGTCCCCTGTGGTGAGATTTGCTGATTTTTTTATACAAGTGATCTATTTAATTAGCATGCTGGAAAGATTTCTGCAAGCCACCTCAAGCTGATTTGAAGCTGGCTTCAGAAAGATCCCAGCTCTGGGACACTGGGTCACTCACTGGTCTGGGTTCTAACTGCTGGGCACATCACTAAGCTCCCTGAAGGAAGCAGATGGGAAACTCTGGTGGGGCTGGTTAATCTGTCAAGCATAGACTCCTTTTTTTCCAAAGTTTGTTCAAAAGAATCAATGACCAAAATCTTTCCAACAATATGGAGATCTACATTTCAACATTAGAGGAGTGGTCATGGGTCACTCTAAAGAGATACTCAGTCTTTCCAAGGGCTAGATATCCAAAGACTTAATCCACACTATTTACTACTGAATAGACAATTAAAATAGTTCTTATGTCCTTCATGTCCTGAATCTGTTACAGGGAAGAATTATCAGTAGAAAATTTTTAAAAGGCATAGAAAATTATAAAAATGCAGAAAATATTACAGCAAAGCAGCAGGTAATTTCTAAAAGATGTCACTGGGAAAAAACACAGCCATTTTTCTCGCATACAACAGGAACACCTGAAATATCGGCCTTGTTACTTATGTACTGTAAAACACAAATATTAAGAAAAAATCATATTTATTTTATCTATTGAAAACTCTGTTTTTAAGTTGCCCCAGGGGAGAATCACGTTGGATGGTAGGAAAAATTCTCCAGAAGAGTGGGCAGGTGCTGGAACAGGCTACCTGGACAGGTGGTAGAGTAACTAACTCAAGAGATGTTCAAGAAACATTTAGATCTTGTACTAATGAACATGGCTTATTGGGGAATAAGCCAATTGGGGAACTGATAGATGGACGGTTGAACTGGATGATCCTGGAGGTCATTTCCAACTTCAGTGATTACAAGATTCTATGTTTTATCCTGTAAAGTAATAAAATTATATATTTATACTAAATATGATACATTGACATTTTACTGCATTAATTATAAGCCAGCACATCAGTAACTATATAAATGATTATATAAATCAGCAATTATGAAAATGCTTCACAATCTATAATGTCAGCTAATTTACATTTAATGATACAATAAGAACTGGAAAAGAATTTTCTGTGCCATAAATACCAACTTTGAAACATGTCTGAGCATTATGAAAATCTGAGGGCTCTGGAAGAGAGCCAGTGTCATGCAAATACTATTTGAAAGAGTAAATAGGAAAATCTAGTCATGCCAGACTATTGATTCATACACCCATCTTGTGAAGGGTCTTGTGAGGATTTGGATTCAATCAGGAGAAAATTCAGGATTAATGATACTTAATGCCATGGCAGCCTTCTGACTTTGTGAAGCTTTAAAGACTTTGTTAAACTATTCCTGTATTATCTGAGATGATAGAAAATTTAGCTGATAAAAACAGACATGTTTACATAGGATTCTGAAACTCACTGATCTTAATGCTCTATAGTTAGAGACAGACATTTTTAGTTTTTTAAACTATAAAATCACATAATTGCAAGCATTGGAAGAAACCTCTGGAGATCATCAGATCCAACCTCCTTCTAAGGCAGGTTCTGTACAGCAGATTACACAGGAGTGTCCAGGAAGATGTTGCAAATCTAAGAGAAGGAGACTCCAAAACATCTCTGATCTGCTTATTCCAGTGCTCTGTCACCCTCAAAGTAAACAAGTTATTTCTCATGATCATCGGCCCTTGTTTTATTGCTGGACACCACTCCCATCCTCTTGACTCCCATACTTAAGTGTTTTATTCCAGTCAGAAACAAATCAAAATTCTAAAATTATATTTGTGAAATGGAATCTACATTTTCTTCACAATTTTAGAAGCCCAAACCTCATCATCAACTTTCCTTAGATTTCTCTAAGGGTCAGACTATACACCTGTATTTGTATTACGCCACGAGAATTCCACCAAAATTAACAGCTCTACTTACATAATGAATTTCTATACCATCAGAGAGGGAAGTACTAAGGACTGATACTGCATATGAATTGGAATTTCCTACGTCTAAAAAGTTAACTTAGCTTTACTGCCTCCTCTCCATTTAGATCATTAGTATATTCAGATTTTGAAATCTCTTGTACTATACTGGATGCGTTCTCACTGAATAAGCGCATATTTACAAGGTTGAGAGAAAGATGCCAAGAAAGAAAAAATATATATTGATTGTATTAAACTACTTCAGAAAATTTTCATTTTAGTCTTTTTATCTTTCCTGTTGCTTCAGAAGGTTAACTCAGAGTTACCAGGGGATAAGATGAGAAAGTACCAAAGCATGCATTTCCTGTAAAAATATAATGATTTAGACCTTTTACAACTGGCTGATCATATTAAAAAGGCCTTATATGCATTTACATGGAATGTAAAATCCTTCGAGAGAGTGACAAATAATACTAAATTCCCTCAACCGAAGTTCAGATAGTTTTAGCTGGAAAATCTCAACAGAAACTTTGTCATTTTCACATCTGACTGCAACACTTTGGGACTAGGACAATTCACTCCCACAAAGTTCCAACCCTAAATATTTGAAGTACACATCATTTTGCATCATGGGAAGTTCTGGCATATCCACACAATTCTAAGCACATGATTCTTTGGGTTTCCATTATCACCAATGCATGTCAGAGGCAATCTTTTGAAATGACAGTGTTGAAACAGTTCCCTCAACTAAGATTAATTAAAAAAAATCCATTTTGATTAAACTATGCTACCAACATGAAATTACTGTTTTATTCTGTGGAATGCCCAAATCATAGGGTAATGTATCACTGAGTGTACAACCACAATTTAATTATTTCAGGATGAAGAAGCTTTGCATCAGTGTTCAATTTGGAACTGTAAAGTTACTGAAGTGTACATGACC
Organism: Callipepla californica brunnescens; assembly: GCA_023055505.1. Classification (NCBI taxonomy): domain Eukaryota; kingdom Metazoa; phylum Chordata; class Aves; order Galliformes; family Odontophoridae; genus Callipepla; species Callipepla californica. The sequence goes on along the minus strand of JALIRH010000003.1, from coordinate 20,618,655 downwards.
TAATTGTACTAGCACGCTCTGTAATTAAATCCCATTTAGTGGTCGCACTGGTTCTTTCTTCCTTTCTACCCTAGACTTTCCATTTTATACTGGTACATTACAGGTTAAAATAAGAATCACTTTTCTTCATACTCAAATTATTTTCTATTTTCACTTGAAGTTTGTAACAGTTCGGTGGTAGAGGCTACTTGGATATTTCTTATGTCATTGTGGCAGTTTTTATTGATTTATTTATTTTTAATTAATTCACATGGCTTGTTGGTGGTAGTGTTATTTATGTGGAAGTTAGTAATAAGAATGAAGACAGATCTGACACGCAAAAATATTGTATTTAAAAGATAGAGCACTTGGAATTAGTCAAAGGACCAATAAAACAAATATTTTAGCTGCTAATAAGGGCAGCAAGTTTCTATGCATAATATTTGAAAGTGCAAGTTAAGATCGCTGCCACTGATGTTTAAAAATTAGCAGAATAAAATAAATTCAATGACTTCTTGTCTCTTGTCATATTTACTGAAGGTTCTCTTAGTAATAACACAGCTGATTTAGTATTTCAGATTTTATATCCATGCTTATTTATATGCCTTAGGTACATCATAAAAAATTTTTCCTTTAGGAAATTATAACCAGAAATCTCTTGGGATCACCTGAAAATTGTTATTTGAGGTCAAGTAGTTCTCTTACTATCCAACAGCACTAACAAGCCCTCATTTTCCTAACCAGCCTCACAGGAGGTCTCCAACCACACGTGTGCATGGATACACAGGCTTCGCTGTAGTCACAGAACCTTGTCTGAAACTTTAGGTGTGTCTATGATTCTCTTGGATTGACTCCTTAGATGTGGGTGGATGCTTTGGACCTACACTGCAGCCCCATCTGGTGTTGCTCTTGACACATCAAATGGTCCTTGGACTTGGTTCACCTTCTGCCACATATGAGGCTTCTGAAAGAGCCTTTGTTCTGCTCCCTGTGTTTGGGAACTGCAGGACAGGGCCTATGGCTGAGGATATACTATTTACTGGGGTTACCTTGGCTCTCAGCTTGTCTCCCCCTGGGAGTATTAAGACCTTGTTGTGTTACTAACACAGAGTTTGAATAATTGTGCTGCAATCAATACACTAATTCTTCAGTTTCCATGGGTAAAAACTGATGGGGTGTTTACTGTATTTACTCTGGCAGAGGAAATTTTTGAGTAATCCAGAATAGTTCTGCCTGAGCAGTGTTTGATCTGTATATCCTGTTCTTCAGATGACATATTCGAGTTGCTTAAGAGTCTTGAGAGTGTTGATTCTCTTGAGAAACATGGTAAAAACACTCTTAATTGAAGGATGTGGAATAAATCAGAACAATGATCAATAATGCAGTATTTTACTGTAAGTTTGTAAGTCTGAAGATGACATTTCATGTAACCATAGAAGGAGTCTTTTGATGCCCTCTTTATCTATTCTGCTAATTTAAAACACAAATCAAAATATTATCAATCCCATGCCACCGGATAACCATAAGCTTCTTAAAAATGTATATTTTTAACACCACTATAATCTACATAGATGTAGACAATGGCAAAGCAAAATTTATCCCCATACTTGAGTGAGCAAAAGATTTTAGATGAGAGTTAGCAAACCACAAATCTTTCATGTTTCTGTGGAAATAATCTAGCTAAAAGTATTAAGGTACTATCTGAAAAAGCAGAAGGAGAATAAAAGCAGTTGATGACTTACAGTAGATGCTTGTCCCAGTAGCTGTTGCAGTAGTTGTGGCAATGACTGATCTAATTGTGTGCAATAATCACTGCAGCCTGATTTTTAGTAAAACAAACTCCTGTAACTGAAGAACATAATAATTAATGTTACTAGTGTTAATGAATGCTACAAAGACAGGTTCAAAGATCTTGTGTTTCCTTGGACTGTTCAGTCCCCTGTAACTCAGTAGGCACTGTAATGTTGCCTGGCAAAAACTGTCTCATGTGAAAGACTTGATTCCCAGAGCTTGAGCTTTTCCCTTTTTGGAAAATTAGTCCAAGGCTCAAAACTAAAAAAGTTGGTCCTCAGTATATGCAACATAAAAAGACAAATATGTATGTGCTAGCAGAAGTTTCTGCATCTGTTGTTCATGTGGAAGTTAGTTCTGGAGGCCTCATTTCTATTTATAAATTTGTGTCTCCATTCTATTTCCCTATGCAGATGTGAAGATTAGCTTCTTTCAGCTATGGAGGGTTTTTGTAGTTCTGATGGTTTTGTTCAATTGACTTATCACTAGCTCAGCAATGATGGACAATTATTTTCTCTAATTATAACTATTCAGATTAGAAAGAGAAAAAGAATTGTCTTCCAAAATCTTTCCCTTTGTTGACCCTCAAACTCAGATTTTACCATTACATAAAGCTAACAAAGGCCTCTAGAGGAATTTTAGACTTGCTGTTAAACTGTACTGGATGTTAATGAGCTCTTCTTCCAAGGCCTGGAATTCTCTGACTTTGTAGAAACTTTCTGAACCCGTTTATAATTTTGACATAAAAAGAACGTGAGATAGTGAGTGCTGGCGTGACTATGCACTTTTTGAAAAATAACGCTTGCTCATTTTTTAATATCTTTTGCCTTATATTACCATCTTATTCCCTCAGTTCTTTAAGGTCAATAGTCCTTTCTTAGCTCCCTTTCTTGTATGAATTATAATTTTGTATGCTGCTGTACTATTCTCCCTCAACTTCTTCATTCTGAAATGAAAAACCAGTTTCATTTCACAAAGATACCATACTACATCTCTAATTATCCTCATTGAGTTTTTCTGTACCTTTTTTCTGCTATAACTTCTTCAAATTGAGATGGCCAGAATTGTCAGCAATATTTAGATACAGATTTAATCCCATTTCATATATTTGAAAACAGCTAATATCTCATTTCACTTGTGTGAGAATTTAAATTTAAATGTTATCATCTGATGATTAATCATTCCATTATTAACTCATTTTTTTATCACCTGCCAACATACAGAGGAATTGATGTTAACAAAGTAAAGCCATGGATACCTATATTATAGATGAAAATTAAGTGAAATGAGACCTGTGGAAGAATGCATATTGGTGTTTAGATTTTGCTCCCACCTTGAACAGGTGTACTATTAGGAGTCTGTGGTTTTGAGTGAGATTCTGCAGTAATATTCACAAGCCTCTGAACCATAGAACCACAAATCTGCTGTTGATCTGACATAACTGAACATGGAGAACTCCTTAAGCTTACAGATGCACTCAGCAACATCAGTAATTGGAACAGATAACATAGAATCTAAGTTGCCTGAAAAGCAGGTCCTGAAGAATCATAAATTGGTAATTCTAAGTTAATGTGCACTTGTAATATTAATATAATTTTGATGTAGTCCACTCTCTGGAGAATCAGTAATCAAAGCCTGGAAAGGTTAAACTCAGTTTTGAATGACACAATACTGCATGGATGATCCATAAAGAAACACCTATTAATAAATCAATGATTATATATTCAGAGTAGTATTAAAGTAAAATGCAGGGAAAAATAACAATAGAGCTGCATGATGAAAAGGGAAAAATTAAAAGAAATCAAAATCATCCAAATTATGAGGAATGAGACTGGATGCTTACAACCATCTATAGTTACTTAAAATGTGTTAAGAAATGGTAAAGATGCAACTTTAAAAGGACTTCTATTACTCTTGAGTGAAAACACTAGGCTGAAGAGGAAAGCATGAACAGAGACTTCTGTTTTAATACAGGTAAACTCCTAAATCTTAGCGGACCAAGTTTTTCCATGGGTCTGTATAAGATTTTAAATCTGTTATTCAAAAATTCTGATCATTTTCAGTATCTGTAGGTGAAATAGGCTCTTTTCAAAGAAACAACTTGACAAACACATCTTAACTTCAGAGCATACATTTAAATATAGCTCTTGACATGCTCATTCAGGTTTTACCACCTGAAGCTCCTGACTCATCTCAAAAACTACAAGAAAAATAGCTTCAAGCTGACAATTTAAAAGTATATGAAAGTGACATTTATGAAAAATGTATTATCATTCATTTTAATTTTTCAACAAATCCTTTATTTTGCATCCTTTTCCCCTGAGAGACATCACTTGAAGTACTGAGGTCTAAATAGCTGGCCTCAAATCAAAGCTGGCCTCTGAACAAATCTCATAACCAAGCAACTGTGGAGTGGAATGATGGTAAAGTCTTAGGGCAATTGGTGACATGTCTTTCCTAACAACTGTAGTTAATTTTATGTAGTAATTGTTAGGTGCGTTACCTGGTTCTGTTTCATTCTTGCTGTATCATTTCACTTATTATCTCATTGCTTCAAATACAAAAAAAAGATAAATTCACTTCTTTAACTTGGTGTTTGTGCTCTTTATGCTGACCATGACCATTGCCAAAACATTGTTATGCTTGCAGGTGCACCACTGAAGCAAATATTTTTGATAAATTCTTCTTGATCTTGATGAGACACTGATGTACTTTTCTGAACACATTCCCACTCAGACTACTAGAATGCAAGTTGTATGCTTCTCTTGAGGTCAATATGAGTTACCGATGAGCAATTCTTGTTTTAGTTAACTGACAGATTCAGGTAGTGATTGTTTTTCTTTATAGGCACAAGCTGTCCATTCCAATTTGGAAATGAGAAAAGATAGAATGTCGGGGGAAAAAGAGGAAATGTAACATAAGAAGTGAGATAAAATAAATATTACATTTTTATCCATGCATTTAGCAGGTAGGTTGGAACTAGATGATGTTAATGGTCCCTTCCAACCCAAGCCATTCTATGATTCTATGTTTTAAAATACATAGAAGAGATTCCATTTTGCTGAGAAATCAAAGCTATGGATCAAGGTAATATTTAGTAAGAGATTTGTTTATTATGAATGATATTACTGGTCAGAAAATAAAGTAATAATATGTTTATCAATATTTTTTCTTCTGTATTTCTCAGATTTCCAACTGCTTGCTACGCAGCTTCAGAAAAGGAACTTGTATCTGTTCACAGAACAGTTATAAGGATATTCCTCACAAAAGGTTTAAGAAAGGATTATCCTGTACACACACTTCATTATTCACATAATTCTGTATGCAGCAATGTCACTGGTGCATTTTTACTGACTTCCATGGACTTCTCTTACTTTGCTCAAAATAACAAGAACAGAAGTTAAATATGGTTATTCATTTAATGACACCTTTGAAGGGATTCAAATCCTTAAAGTTAGTATTATATAGCCATTTTTGATGCTTCATTGTAGCAGTGGTTAAATGTCTACTAAGGATGTTTAAAAAGCTAGAAATTTTTTGTATTTTATTTTGAAATCACCATCACCAAAACCCAAAGCTTTTGTATTTAAAAAATAATTCCGGTATATGGACATGGCTTATAAGTTCTGACAGTGTAGCAGAGATATAATGTGTCAGAATGCAAAGGAAATTGCACAGACATGGACACACATAATCAGCATCAATATCTCTGAGTAGGTTATTAGGAAACAGTAGTTAATTAAATTAGTTCATTAAAGTGCAATTGGCTGTCACAGTTGTTGAAAATTGCAGTGATACCTGAGCAGAGAAGACACACTGATGCAGATGTTTTTTGGGTCTTAAATCTTGCAGAAGTAGCTAATGAGATGGGATGCACCCTGTAAGAGATGATCTCAGTGACATAATCTAGATAATCTAGTCTCTCATCCAGAAATGATCTTAATTTTTTATCTTCTTTTTTTTCTTTTTTTTTTTTTCTCTGTAAGGATTTCAGCCTTGGGTAATATTTTAAGTTAGAACCTCCATTTGAGAAGGAAAAAATAATAAATAAAAAAGAGGAGATACAGACTTGAGCATTCAAAATATAAATTTCTTCTGATGCAGATTCCACGTTGTCATGAGCATCAATTTATGAAAACCTCAGTCAGGACTAAAAGTTGGTATATTGCATTTTAGTTCAAGTGGTCATGATAAAACATAGTCGCTGTATGTGGAGCAAAGATTTTGGTGAACCCTGAGTCTTGATTTCAATTTTAGTTCCCTGTGGTTTATTTTAAAATCAGCTTAGGACAATGCTTCAGAACAAAAGGGATCTTTACATCAATCCTTAAAAATATATGTATTTTTAAAAAAAAGATTTTTTTTTAAATTGTCTTCTGCCTGTGTTCATTTCCTTTCCCAACATAAGAAATATATCTACCAAAAAATCACTGTTTACTGAAAAAAAAGGTGAATATTTTGGTCAAAACCCTAATTATAAATGTATTCTTGAAAACAAACAAACATAAACAACTGAAACATACTGAAGAGTCTGGCTAAGTAGTGTTTGTCAATATGGTAATTTCTGTTCCTGCTTTTCTGTTACCATGGTTACCTGCTCTGTTTTCACTGAAGTCAGTCTGTGTGGCTTTTTTCACATTGGAACTTACAACATCTCCTCACTCTTTGTACTGCCAAAATGAACATGATGAAAACGTTTTGTATCCCTTTCAGTTTTTTGTGAATATATGCTTTGAGAGGTTGTGTTCTCACCCTGATTGCCCCTTGCTTAGAATTATTCACGAGAGTTTCTAGCAGTTGGGGAAGGCATGAGAAGCTCCAAGGGTGCTGCATAAGGGTAGCACAGTTCTAAGTGAAGATAATTGATCAGAAAGATCTCCAAATAAATGATTCAGCTGTTAGTATAAAGCTTACAGATCATGAATAGGTAAGAAGCAGTCAGTGTGTTTTTGTCATGGTAAATCACCTTGTTGACACATCTAACTGTTTCATTTGGTTTCATAGCTGCCCTGATGTGCAGAAGGGGGAATTTGAGGCAATATGAATTAATTTTAGTATTTTTGGAGACCTACAAAAAAAAAAAAAAAAAACAACTTACAAGCTGATGAAGATTTAAGTGTTCATTTATTGAACATTCCTTCAATTTTGGGACATTTCTAATGAAGTCCTGCGCAAGAATCTAATCTATTTTTCAGTCAGGTAACTGCTGAGATGACAAATCACATAGGTTAAATTTCTGGATGACACTGAACAGTGATGTGACACCAACTTCACAATATATGTGGGTTTTAAAAAACTGAAGAATTACCCTGAAATCCATATTGACCAATTGTTAAAAAGTAAGGTGAAAATGCGCTGCCTTGTGAAAATTAGAGCTTGTTTTGCAAAATGTATAATTATGGAGCAAGCAGATGTACCATATCTGGATCTATAATGGTAGTGTATGACCTGAATATATATAAATAATGACATGGTAATGAAGAAAATGCATTCTTCTAGATAATTTATCACCAAGAGAATATCTAAGGAATGAACTGGAAGCTAGTAATGATGCAGTTTCAAGTTCTGAACTCTTTTATACAGTATGTCCAATTCTGAGCACAATATTTTAAGAGTGGGTCACACCTTTTTTTTTTTTTTTCTTCTGAATAATAATTGGAATGAATTGATGGTAAAGCAAGAAAAATGACTCTTTGTAGAGAAAAGTATCATAAGCCTTAAAAAAAAGTGCAGGGACTAATTTTATCTAATGAGAAAGGTGAAGGTGAAATATGAAGTGGAATTATGATGCTAGGCTGATATGCAGCTATTGGAAACACCCTCAAAAGGCAGGATGAGATTCAATAAAGTAACAGAGATTTTATTTAAATATTGGGGAAAAATATATATTTCAATTACAAAGCAGGGAAATGTGGCATAACTCACCAAGTGAAGCCTGGGTTTCTGATCTCTGGTAGTCTCTATTAGTAGGGTTCACTGATGTTTGTGAGGGGAGTAAAGAAACTTCTTATTGAGTTCTCAGTTACCTAAGTGATGTCTTAAAAGTTGTTCACTGTCTGAATTCAGGCTGTTTCTATAAGAGGGTTCCTTCAACTGCAGCTGAGTGTGACAGGGTATCTTCTCTGACATGGCTTGACAGAAGAATATCACATTTTAAGTGCACAAAATTCTGTTTTGTATTGGATTGTCAGGCACATTCAACCTCAGTCTCTCTATCCATTAGGGGAATTTTCTGTTCTCTGAAGAAACAAAGTGTCTTCTGTAAATAATTTGGTACTAGTCATAGTCAGATAAAGCAACAGAATTAAAACACTTTAGGAAATTGTTCAGATTGATTTTTTTTTTTTTTAATAATCTCTCAGAAGACACAGGTTGTCTGCTCATATATATATATTTTCTAATTAATTTTACACGTGGAGAAAAGTATGTCTGTAATTTCACATGAGGTGCAGTTGTTGGTTTCAGGTAGAACATTAGACTATTTAGCAATCCTATGTCTGTCCCCATCCCAATATGTTTTCTGTCTTTAAATGAGTATCATGAACGGGTTTTCAACATACCATGTTAAAAAAATAAAACTGCAGAAATCAAAGGCTGAGCTGATTAATTATTTCAAACAAAAATGGACAATTTTTTTTACCATTTATATGATTGATCACATTGCATCCCTCTACCCTTTAGAGCTAGTTTGCATCAATATTACCTCTTAATATCTACCTTGAAATGTCGGTTTCAAAGTACCATAATGCCAGTCTAATTATTTAAGTCAAAATAGAAACATATATTCTTAAAAGAATCAGAGACTATGATCTTTAAATCCTTTCATGTATTATTTAACCAGTTTTTGAGCCCCACGATATGCTACTCTGTTAACTCAAATTAATGGGTACATAAACCCAAGTTTTAATCCATTTCAAGCATTTTTAATACAAATAAAGGGCCACAGAGCATATTGTATAGAAAAACTTGGCCAGAAGTTTCTCTCATATCCTTAACCCTATTTCCTTCAAATTATGATAACCTGACATTTTTAGCTTAACCAAATAATACCTTTCTGAATTATCTGTTCTGAGTCTACTGCTGGATGTCTAAAGACTCCCATTGGCTTTAATGAGTTGGAAACCTGTTTCTTATGGCTAACAAACATAGACCACTCCATCTCAGTGTCAGATGCCTAATTATGGACACACATAATTACGGGCTCTGCCATTTGTTGCAAGCAAAATTTTATCTCACAGGATACTATTTTATCTAAGCAACAAGGTTCAGTACTAAAATTAATACTGTGAAATACTTCAGCTACAGTAAAAAATAACTACTTTTATTCCTATAACTATTTTTATGACAGTTTTTTAAAGCCTTATTGTAAATGTCTTCATGTAACATTTAAGCCAACTCTCATGTATGAAATAAGAAAACAAAGTTCGTTCATCCAAATTTCTGTCAAAGCTTACTCAGTTTGCTGGCTCAGGACTCCAGACAGTCCTCCCTCTCAAGGCAGGTTCAGTTTCAGGCAGAAAATCCAGGAAATTGTTACATATCTGAGTAAGTCTGCCCAAACATAATCTATATTCTTTGTCCTATTTCTCTCAGGAAGATATGTCCAAATATGAATCTTTTTATTTTGTTAACAGAACATGACCATGAGTGTCCACTAAAGTTGTATTGAATGCAATTATTTATAGCTGTTTTCTCAATTAGATAACTAAAGCCAGTTTACTGCAATGCCAAGTAATTAAAAGTGAATATATTTATTGTTACTGTACTCATTTGGATCATAGTGACTTGATTCACAGCTATAGCACTGCAGCAAAGAGTTTACAGTCTGATTGAAGAGATTATTCTTTTCCATGGGAACTAAGCACATGATGATTTTCTCTTTCTTTCCTTCTAATTCTTTCCCACTCTGTTTTTGTTTTATCAATTTGTTTTTACTCCAGTTATTTGCTTTACAGTGCTGCCATCAAAATTGGCTGAACACACAGTTATTCCGTGACAGTAGATGATGTACCTCAGATGTGCATTCAGTCTACATGGTATAGATAAGTTGGAAATTTTCAGTGAAGCAAATTACCTGGGGAACATAGGTCATAATACTCAGAGATGAGAGATAGTGATTATAGAAAATTAGTTTAGATAGTGATTATGGTAAATTACTTTTCTCTCTTTGGATTTTATTGCCTTTACAAAGAAGTAAATCATATTTCTGTTTTTACTTAGTTAAAGCAAAACTAGAGCACAGTGGAGAACACGGACCAAGGAGGGAAAGATTAAAAATCTTGACTAAAAAGAAATAAAACAACCAAACTTTTTTAGCAGCAGAGATACATCTAATTCTTTCACTCATACAGGGTAGTGGGTAGTACCCCACGTGTGGCAAGAAACTCTCTGTTTCCTGCTCTCAGGCTAACAGAGCAAACTTGGTCTGTAACACTGTTACTGGATATAGGATTACACTTGTGTCACCTGTAAATCGTTTGTTTAACCTGTGCAATATAACATGAAGAGAAAATATGCTCTGAAAACTCTGGATGTGTTGCAAGTAATAAGATTTAGAAAGTGAGAAGTTCACTATTTTTTCATAGTTAAAACATAGTTTCTTCCAGTAGTTGTAAGAAAAATATTCTTCAGAGAGGCAGTAGGAAGGAGAATCCAGATAGATGAGTGCCTGTCCCAGGCAAAGTCAAGAGCAACAAGGAAAACTTTAAGTTTCCTGGATGTGATGTTTCAGAGATTATCTTTCCCAGCTTTTCTGCAGATTTTTGTGTCATATAGCTTTATTTATTTATTTATTTATTTTCAGTGGAGAAGATATCTGTAATAAAGACTGAGACTTCCATACAACTGTTTTTTCACGTAATTATAAAAACAAAGGCATTGAAAGCCAAAGCAAAAGAGCAAGATAAGCTTGGGAACTCATTCTAATGGATGTCAAAGCCTATTTCAACTCAAGGCTGGTTGTGAATTTATACTCAAAAACATCCTCCAGTATAACTGCAATTTTTCTGACATAAACCACCTTCCAAGTTTCTAGCTCATTATCTCTAACACAAGACTCCAAGCAACACAGATTATGTGCTGAGGGACTGACCCATGAAACCACTTAATATCCATCAGTGTTTGCTTGCTGTGATCTGTGCAACTCCAGCTGTGCAGTAAGCAGGACCTGAAGTAGATATTTTGTTAAATTCTTGGCAGCTGTCAAATGCAATTCTGTTATGTCCTTTTGAGTCTTACATGAGACTTACAGTTTCTGAGCATCGAAAAATTGGAATTAAATTGTCCATCTGTGAAGAGAATCTGGGTTTATGAGACTGTACAGTTCATATGCTGTGCAATTTATATAGTGCAAACTTGCAGCAGTAAAAACATAGCACAGGTGCTACCTTTCTCCACCTTCAGCAAGCAGCAAATACACCCTTTGAATAGATCCAAATGAGGTTAAAACCAGTAATATTGCCCTTTTATTTATATTTTGGTTTTGTATTAAAACTTTGCTCCATGCATGCAGCCTTTTTGTATAAAATAGATGTGCATCCAATCTGCAATCTTTGTTTCACTCTCCATTTTTTTCACATAACTACCCAATAGCTTTTCAGTTCAATTGTTTTCAGTGATTTGATTATCTGCGGAGATGTCAAGTTAATCTCTTGATTACCATTTATGTTTGGGTAATTTTCAGTTCAGTCTTCCCTTGCACTGCAGTGCTGTCAGAAACATGAACGATTTTAGCCCAGCGGGTTTCAGCTAGTTTTAGCAACTGGCAAACTGATTGATTTCTAGGTAGTGGAGCAGGTGAACGAACAAGTAAAGTGCTTTGAGAGTGCTGCAGACAAACCATTGACACTATAAACACACTGTGTTTATAATGATACCAAAATCAACTTGTCCTTTCTTGTCAAGCTGTGCTTACTGAAGTGGTTGCTCCATGTCATTGACAGATGAGTGCTCGCTCCTCTACTCATGTGAAACACTCCCTCAGACACACCAAAATGAGACAGATTTTCATTAAATAGTTAGACATGCAAACAATTTATTCTGAACAGTTTACTGCTGTCCCATTTACTACTGCTTAAGGGGTCAATTGACAAGAAAGGCTGCCTAGCAAGGAGTTAAGAGTACCTGGGGCTTGTGGCTTCATCAAGCACATCTTCAGCTGGATGATGTGTGTTTGCAAAGGAGTAATTTTCCTGAACTCTTCATCAAACAAATTTCTTAAATTGAAAAAGTCAAAATGTTTTGCAATTCATGACAGAACAGATCCAGACACACTGGGTGGGGAATTAGGGCTTCTGTTGAAGGCAATCCATGTTCTATGACTGGATCACCTAGGAGAGATTTTATACACCTAAGAAATACAGTTAATTCCACATTGCCGCTGACTAGCTAGTAAATCCATCCACATGTAATCTCGCTGCACCTAAGAGCTCAACTGATCCCATCTTAGGGCTTCAATATGAAATTATCCTCATCAGATATTGCACATTTCCTTTTACTCTGAGTCTGTTGTGAAATAATGAGAAGCACCTTGAAATCTCTCTTGCTTCTATAACTCATATTCACAAATTTCACCTGTCAAGCATTTTTTAATCAAGTCAAAACTTTTAGTTGTGAAGAAAAAAGAGAAAAAATGCACCAATTATGAAGTTTCATATTTAATATTTTAACTCAGTTCTTTGTTGCAACAAAAATACAAATAATAAAACAAGGTAAAATCACAACGTGTTGTGGTGTCCAAAAGAGAAATAGGCGTGGGCATAACCTAGTCTGGCAGCATAGAAACCTTTGGTTATTCCTAAATTACATCCCAAGAGAAGAATTTGCATGCTCATCCATTCTTTGTTCCCTATCAGAATAGGTGGCAAATATTAAAAGTAATTTATACCATTTGCTGTTCTCAGGTGTGTGTGTGCCTGTATAATAGCAGGCAGGACTCAGAGCTGACACATTCTCTTGAGTGACCAGACAAATCAACATTATAAACTGGAGAAGGCAGTAACTATGTCTACTGACAGTTTACCACTCTACTGCTGGGCAGTATGTTTCCCCTCCACCTCCAGACCAAGTACTACACTGATTTTATTTTCTGTATTACTCTTTCTGGAAGAAAGGCTTTCCCTCCTTGCTCCCTTGCTGACAGATTTTTATTTTATTAAACTGACATATTGCAGGGCTCCTCACATCACACTTCCACATTACATCTACCCACATTTGCCAATCATTGTCATCATCTTCTCATTTCTCTTTCTGCTTGTTCCCCAGTGTGGTATCATTCTCCAGAATGGAACTTGGGAATTAATGTCAATTTCTGCTTTCTCTATCTAAAAACAGCTTTAACAGACTGCTAGAAAAGACTTGCATTTTCTCCTTCATTCTTTGAAAACCTAGTCAGCCCTGAAGCAGTTCAGCTCTGTGCAATTCTTGTATGATATGCATGCATCACGTGGCACATGTCCACTCATATACTGGACTGTGACAAGCTAAGTATTTTTATGAACATAATAAACCTTGTCATATTAGGTCAGGCTAACTGCCCATCTAATGCTACTCCACAGTTTCAGCTGTACACAGTAACAGATGTTTCTAACAGATGTTTCAGAAGTTGCAATGCTACCAGAAGAGAAAATTACAAAATAACATCCCCATAGCAGTGAGAATTTTCTGTCCTTCTCCTGTAGCTTGTTCTGTCAGGTATTGGGGGCTGAGTGACTGCTGTACAGCCCACGCCACAAAAGGAGGATGAGACTTCCAGTTGCTTAAGAGCATTAATTTCTTCCCTTCTTGAATGCTCTGTACCTCCAGTTAGCTTATTGAAGTTGTGTTAGAAATAAGTCCCACTTCCTTAAACTGATTGGGAGCAGATGAATAATTATGCAAAGCAAGTTTCCAGTTGTAAGTAAAGATGGTGAAGCTAAGCTTTTGGTCAGTACGTCTGATTTGCTGAGGAATTCAAGTGTGACAATTAGTTACAAAAAAAACAAAAACAAAAAAAACCAACCAAACAAACAAAAAAACCACGCTTTCAGTTAATGGCTGTAGAAATCCACCAAAGCACTGCTATGCAGGGAAAAAAAAAAAGTCTCTCAGCAAACTCATTTAAGGTATGTCATGGTTCCATGACATGTTATTGGTATTCCACATTACAACATCATGTAGTATACTGGGAGTTAAAGAGCTAATGTTCCAGTTCTGTGGATCATCAGTGGTTCCAGGTATACCTGTCTCAGAAGAGGAAAAATCCTGCAAACCCCAGAGGACTTAACATTGCTTTGCATTTTCCCCTCTGAGGGAAAGATAAAGACTGTTCATATGTCATGAGACACAAGCTCTTTCCCTTTTGGACTGATCCAGCAGTGGGTCCTCTCTAGCCACCTCACCTTCAGCATTAGCATAAGGCCTTCAGTTTTCAGACACACTTGTTCTCTCATTTTATTTGAGTTATTAGCTACAATTCCAGTTATATTGTATCATATGTTATTTTGCATTCTGATATCTCATTTAGCAAATTAACTTTCCTTCTCAGATTGTTGCCATTATTTTGTTTTAAGGTCCCTCTCCCTTTTACTTCTTCCCCTTTCCCAGGGCATGGGTCCAAAGGTCCCCCGCCCCAGTTGTCACAGAACTGGGCCAAACCAACCTGTATTTATTTATTTATTTATTGTCAACAGCATTCTGTTGACAAAGTAGCCCATTTTTATGTCAGATTTCTCTAGGTTACCTTTACAATCAGATTTGCTGATCTGATTGAAGAAAGCAAAAAGTAATTTTTGCAATTGTGCTTATGATAAGAGAAGACTTCATCAAAACATATTAACTTTTACAATAGATATGCCATAAAAAGTGTAAATTACAAAAGCCCCAAACCGCAGCTGCCTAAAGCATGGAATTTCTGATAAGCAGAAGATATTAATATTTCACAATTTGTGAGAGTATTCAGATTAAAACGCTTCAAACTGGATTTATGCAAAGTTTAAAAAAAAAAAAAAACACAACAACAAAACACACGTGTGTCAGTGGAGTCCTTGACTGTTCTCATATCTGGGAGCCACAGAAACCCTTGATATTGGAATGAAGCACAGAAAAACTACAACTGAAGGAGTTTCAACATCCCCGCGTTTAGCAAGGAAACCACACATTCCCAGCAGAATCCTGCTCTTGATTTGGTGACATTTAACTGAACTAAATACAATTTTTTTTTGTTGCTAATATTTCTAATAAAACTCAAGTAGGATCTTCATAAATAATCTTGAGGTTTACAGAACAGTGCTACGAGCTTCTTGGATAGCAGAATGTAATTTCAAAAAAATTAAGTAAAAGCCAAAAATTGCACTCAGAAAATTTCAGTTTCAATTTTAGCTGAAAAACATTTCTTTCATTAGAATTTCTATTCCAGATGGTAGTATTTAAATGGAGTTCAGACTGCTGTAGGAAAGGAGATGTACATCCATAGCAGGAGGAACAAAACTCAGAGACAGCTACAAAACAGAAGAAACTGAATTTCACTCTCCAGTCAAACCAGAAGACAAGTTAATGGTAGGCTTGTGAGGGAGAAAAAATATTTCATGACAGAGAGAAGCATGACCCTAACTGGTATCTGAGCAGAAGAAGTAGTAAAGAAAAGTGAATTAGAAAACTGGACTGGAAATTCTTGATAAAACAGAACTGAGTTGACAATTGTCTTGGAACCACATGTGGCAGGCTGTAGTGTAGGTGGGAAGGAATACAAGAACATGGAATGACCAGCTGATTGATTTACAGACAACAATTAGAAGGTATCAAGAAAAAAAAAAAAAAAAAAATCACATTAGCTAGGAATGTTTGAGGAAAACTTTTCACTTAGAGGGTGGTGACGCACTGGATCAGTATGTCCACAGAGTTTGTGGAAGCCCCCCCAGAGGTTGTGGAGGCATTCAATACAAGGCTGGATATGGCTCTGTACAGCCCAGAGAGGTTGGAACCAGATGATTTTTGAGGTTTTTCTCAACCCAGGCCATTCTATGATTCAAAACCCAAGTTAAGTATAAATAATGCTATTGTTAAGGAAGCTATACATGATCCTTGAAGCTACAGAAAAGAGATGTCATCTTACCAGTTCAGGTGATTCAGAAAATGGAAACAAGTTATTAAACAAATACGTGAAGAATAATAGTAATACTCCATAAAGTGACAAATTCAAAGTGCTCAGAAATACTCCCTACAACAAATGGCTCTAGAATACAGCTTTCTACACTGCATGTACAAAATGCTTTTTACTGTTCAGTAGTACTGTCAAAACAGAACTCTACTTTGTATTTCAGCTATTTCTCATATGATGGGACTGAGATGTTTGCTCTATAATGAGATAGAATTTACTATTGTCCTTACGTAAACTTTCTCCCTACATCTTCGTACTTCCACTCACTTTCCTATAGGACAAAGGAGAACATAAAATAGACATTGCTTCCATTTCTCCTCTGGATGAAGTTGCTATTCTGAACTTTGACTTCGTGTTGGATGACATTATTAGTCTAATTGCCACAAGGAACTTCTAATTACTTCCCTCCAGTGTGAATTCCAATTGTTTTTCCTTTCTGCTTACTAATTACTGGTAATGTACATGAACCCCCTTAACTAAAAATGAGTTTGCTGTTTCAAGCAAAGTACTCGTGGTTTAACTTGCATAAATGTTCTTAGTTCAGAAAGATATGTAAGTTTCTATATAATTAATTTAATTCTAATTAATCAAATAATGCAGTGAAGTTTCACTTGCATTCAAAAATCAGTTCATACAAAATTACCAGTAATAAAACCTAAACAAACAAACAAAAAAAACCAGCAATCATCATATGTTAAAGCTTTCTATTTTATGACATCAAATGTTAACAAACTGACAAGTAAGGACAACAGTTTGCTGTAAAATAGTAAATTTCAGACAACATAAATAGTATGCTTAGTTGCGTATTTCCCAGCAGTATTAAAAAAGGAGAATTCCTATTTTAGCAAAAACATCTGAGTTCATTACATTTAGGCATGAAAAGAGCATACTAAACTACAAGCTGAAAAGCTGGTTTATAAGGAAAAAAAAAAAATTGCCTACATTTTTAAAGCTTAAATAATGTGTCAGATATGATAATGCTGTATATTATATATCATACATACCATTACACATATTTATATAATATTAACATTGTAATATAAAATAGTAATACTGAAGCCATAGGTTTATCCCACTTATTTGCTACAGATTTACAAATGCAAAAATATAGGGAATATTTCAAATTAAGCTTTTCACTGTTTTCCATTTAAAATATTTCAGCAGTATGGAAACTATCACTTTCACAGTACAGCATTGTCATCTAAGTGCGTGCACATTTGCATATTCATAGTGCTTAGATTATAGAATTTAACTGACAATTTCAGGTAAAATTTAAGGTAAAATTTAAAGTAAATTTAAGTAATAACTCTAAAGGTTTTTAGGAGAAAAACAATACTCTTCTAAAAATATAAAGTTAACTGTACTCAGTGGTTTTAATGAAGCAGGAGTTGCTGGCTGAAAGTTTCAGAATTTCAAATAGTGGTGGAAGAAATAGCTGAGATAATTATTGTTTGGTTAATTGTTCGAGTAATAGAAGTTTTGTTCTACTTACTGGGAAGGACCACTGATGAGAAGCTGACTTCTTGTTAGAAATTAAATCAGGACTATACACTGCAATAAAGTCACAGCAAGATCACTAATCAATTTTTGGAAGAATAGCAAAAACACTTCAAATAATAATCAAAATAGTAATTAAAGAAAACTGCTGGATTATTTTCAAGAAAGAAAAAAAAACTAAAAAACAACCCCTGAAGCCAATAGCTTTGAATAATGTTTTAGTAATAACATTTTGTGTTGATTTGATTTTATCTCATGACTGCTGAATAGGTTGCAATAATGGATATATGTGTAATACTGAACTTTTTATTGCTAAGGAATGTCTGGCTCCATAAAAATTATCTTAATAGCAAAAAGCTTTTAGTGCCTAAAGTAAGGTTAACTCGTACCTGAACACATAATCACAAGGAAAAGTCCTTCAATGAGGGACTCAAATCTCTCATCCAGTAACTATAACTACCAGAGCATTTAAAATCATTAATTACAATTCAATCAATTCAATTAAAGTTATCTTTCCCCCCCCCCCCCCCCCCTCATTTTTGTGGAAAACTAAAATCCAAATATACCCAAACTAACAGAGTCCAGTCTGATAGTGTGATTTTCCACTCTCTATCACAGCAAAGGTTTGTTGTTTAACCTTGGATATACAAAAAAGTTGATAGGAGGGCCTCACCTCACTTGCAGCTGAGCGTGGAGCTGAGATGATTTTCACTGAATCCAAGCCTGTATACTGCTCTCTTAAGATGAAGTAGGAAAGTAACAAAAGCTGCTGTCTGCCTGACCTGCCAATTCTTCCAGCTTACAAAAAATTAGCTATACAGCAAAAGAAGGCAATGACAGTGCCTTCAAATGGGATACAGGCACTACACAGCAATCACAGATAACAAAGAACAAAATTCAACTCACCCCTTCCAACAATCAAAGATAACTCAAGAGAAGTACAACCGCTACCCAAAGAGATACTGCTCCCCTGGCTGCTGACCCATAAATGAGGCTGAGGAGGGGTGGATCCAGAATTCCTTGCACCTGAGCTCCCTGGGTTAGCCACACTTTCTCACCTGGAGCTTAACCATTGGTTCAGGCAGTGACTTGACAATTCCACTACAATAGTGTCAGTGGTTTATGGGCTTCTTTGGAACAGTTCCGTGACTAATGGGGTGGCAGGACCCAAAGAATCACATCTGGGGAAAGGGGAAAAAGGGGAAAAGATAGTGAGATGAGTCTAAATGAAGCAGTGACAAGAATCTGAGGAGAAACAAATTTACTAAATATGATATCAGAATGCAAGGTAACACAGTATAATACAATATTATTAGAATTGAAGCTAATAAATAAAATAGAGTGTCCAAAGACTGAAGGCCTTAATCTAAAGCTGAAAGCAAGATGGCTAGGGAGCACACATGCTGCTGAAATGAGCAGAAGGGGAAAAATAGGGGGTGTCTTCTGACCTGTGAACATTTCTATCTTTCCCTCTGAAAGGAAAATGGGAACAGAACCATGAACAGTCCTTTGAGACATGTAGTTTTTTGTCTTCTGAGACAGGGTATAGCTGGAACTATCAGTAATCCACAGAACTGGAGCATTAACTCTTTAACTCCCAGTGTACTACATGATGTTATGATGTGGAATACCAATAACAGAAAATCGTAAAGCCATGACAACTAGTAAAGACAAAAACTGAGGAGTTAGTTTGATCCATTCTACCTAGAATTTTCAGAGTGAACAATCTCAGATTTGGTCTTTATTGACCAAACTCATCAATGATCTGCAAAGACTTCTTGATACTTATCTTTCATTAAATAAATTTTAGAAAGATCCTGTGTCTGAACCCTTCTTTTCCTTTTTGGCTCAAAGCTCGCTTTCTGAGGTATTTTCTGTGATAAGACTCTGACTGACATAGTAGGTGAGTAGTGGGTGTCACTGTGTGGCAATCACCATCATTTGTGGACAAATTCACATTTGAAAGACCAGGACTGTTTACTGGCAAAAGATCTGGCTTTATTTATAAGTTTGTACTGTCACTGGGATAAGAAGTTGTGGTTTTGTGGTTTTGATGCCGGTATTCAGCTCCAAAACATCATGTTGGGAGTTAAAGAGTTAATGCTTTGGCTGGGAGCAGAAGAGGGTTGAAGTTCTGAATCCGACACCATCCTCACTCTCTCAGCTGCCGCAGAGATACAGGACGTTTGTTTCCCTTGTATTTTTGCTAACTTAAGCCTTCATACCTTGGTTACCCCTGTCTCTCAGTTTATTAGATTTTGTTAGATTTAGTAAAATCATTGTTCCTCCTCTAATAGTGCCGCTATTTTTTGTAGACCCACCACAGCTCTGCTCAGGTTGCCGTGTGGCCACTGACAGTGCTGTTTGTTTTTTTGCTTCTTCCTCTCTTCTTCTCTTTTTTTTTTTTAATCTTCTGTCCCTGTCATGGATAACAATGTGACAGAAATCATCGTCATCAGCTGAACAACACGACACCTCACTACTGAAGATCAATGCCCAACTTTGGTGACTCCCTCTCTCTCTCAATCTTGGTTTCTACAAAGACTCCTTGCTTTTATTTCCTATTTCTTTCCTATTACTCATCTTTCCTTCCTCATCTCCTTAAGCAACTAGGATTTGTAATATACTGGTCAGGCTAACAACCCATTGTGTTTTAATCTTGCTGTCAGGTAAACATATATCAAAAGAACCTCCTCTCCCTCCTATTAATTGGAGTGAGACATCCAGTAATTTGTTCCAGAAAGAACAAATTAAACTCGTGTTTATTTCACATACTGTTGTTTTTTTTTTTTTAAGTTTCTCTTTTTCAAAGTTCGTAAATGGCAGCTTCAATTTCATCATACAAAGATTATGAGATTGTGGGACAAAAAGTGTCAAAGCATTTATCAAAGCAGATAGTGACAAAGTTTTGTAAAGGATAAGGTATGTCTGGTTGTTTTGATATGTGTGAAAAAGAGTGAACAGGTGAACTGTATATTAGGGGTCATGCTTAAGTGTAATGCAATCTCAAATCCTCCACTGGGCACGTGTCCTATAAAGTTGGATCTGATGAAGAATACGTCAGTACTGGACAAGGTCAAGAAAATATTATTTTGCCTGTAATTCTAATGAAATTGTATTCAGTTCAAAAAATCAATTTGTTTGATAATCTCAGAATCTTTAAACAGATAAGGAGTTACTAAATAATGGTAATTACCAATTGCTCTGAAACATCATGATGAATAAGATAAAACTTGCACTGCATCTACTGGCAAGTTGCTTATGAAAATAATCTAGGCTAAAAACAATATGATGCAAAGAGGAATCTTTCATTAGTTGCATTTTCATGTAAGGAAAAAGGAAACATTATAATGCTAACACTGAGAAACTTTAGAATATCAGTGTCACAGCAAACCAGTGAACATTCTACTAGAGTCTGCAAGAGAAATACTTGATGAACTTTCATCTACTTTTGAAATATGAAGCTGTTTTAACCCCGACGAAATTTAACACATGGTATCATATATACCTCAAGTGCTAGGTTTACTTCAAGTATTCGTTATAAAACTCAATTTCTCTTTTCCCATGTTCATGTTGAGATATTTATTTCAAGTATTATAAAAAGCTTATACATAGATAGGAGGTAACTACTCCACAGTAATAAAAGAAAAAAGGATTTGGAAGTTAAAAATTTGACTCACTGAGCAGTCCTTTGGGTCTTAGCACTACTATCCTCCTTTCCATAAATCATTTAGGTAATGCTAGGTAGAGTAATACTGAAAGGCAGAATTGCCTTAACAAACAAATTTTGAAATATCTCATTTTACAGGGGAGCTCTAGGGAGGCAGCTAACTTTGTTACAGCAACTTTTTGCTTCTTCATTCCCAGGCAGCTAACAGAAAAAAGTCAAATGCTATATTTTTATTCAGTGACAGAAAGATGAATTTCCAGAGGGAACCAGTAATAAAGTAAAATCAACTGACTACTTCTACTGAAATTTCAAAATATTGTAACTGACATAGTTTATAAGAAATCATTCATAAACTGAATGGACAAGAAAGCTAGGATCCATTTTCTGTTTATTTAATTGAACACAGTTTGTGCAGCAGTGATACACGTTTTCTTCCATTTCAAATGAAAGATGTACAATAAAATGTAAAGGCAAAAGCAGGAAGTAAGATGAATATTCTGTTTTATACCATAGAATTATGTCATAGACGCATATGAAAATCCTACCGTGTCAGTGCTGATTATGAACAGAAAACAGGTGAAAAAAGAATTCATCACAGAGATATCTTTTTAAAATGTGATATCAGGATCAGTGTCTGGTTTCATACCTTGGGAGAAATTCAGTCTCTTCTATCTCAATGAAATCTTTTCCATCCGGTTCACTCAGCTTGTAAGCACTTCCTAAATGAGGTGATGCAACTTCAATATTGTGTGATGCAAAGACCATGGTTTCCCACCTCACTCTGCACCAGTACTGAAGGATGCTGTAGGTGGGAGTTGAGGAGCTGTGATTCCATCCTACAGGTTCATCTCGTGTCTCAGCTGTAGAGTACATTGGTAGTGACATCATGCCATGCAACAGCTTTCCACTTTGAAGACCTTATCTGGAGTTTCTTCAAGGCATTTTGGGAAGATTTTCTTTTTTCTTTACTATTTCTTGTTGCATTTAAAATTAATAAGTACTAGTAGGATTGAGTATCCTTTTGTCAAGCTTAGGGGAATTATCTTAATTGTGAGAACTGTGGTCCTTGTTGTCATATGAATAAATGCTTCTTACATTTTCATAAATCTAAAGTAACTTCTTACTTTGACACAGAAATTCACCTAGGTCATTAGCTAATCAGATTATTAGACAATATATCACTTTGTCTGGTGCTGTAAAATACCCTTAAAAGAAAATTTTTCTTTTTTCTCTCCTTGAAATGAAGGTGTTACAAGTCTTCTGTGAAAAAAGAAAAAAAAAAAAAAAAAAAAACACCCAAGAAAAATATTTCAGATTCTTTGGGGCTATATTTTTGATTTAAGTTGAATCCTAAATCCTTGCAAACAAATGATCCCCAAAAGAGAAAGAAAATGTTTCTTTTCAATGGAATTGTTTTCCCTATAGTAAAATTACATGTCGGTTCAGACCTCTGTTGAAATCTCACTGCCAGAAGCAGAGTCTAATTGCTTTTAAGCCATGGATAAGTTTGCTCAGAGTTTTACTTGCCTCTGCAGTTGCAAGATTGAAATAATTTTGACAGATTGTACAGTTTAGCCAAAGCAGGTAATTTCCCTGAGAAAGGAGAAAAAAAATCACTTAGAGAATGAAAAAGAAAGTGTATGTTAAAAAGAAAAGAAGGATGAAGAGGAAAGTAGTGCAGGAAATTTCTGTTCCCTGTCTGCTGAGCAGCAAGATTATAATTGTGCCTGCTCTTAGCTGTACCGCCCTACTTTATACTCTTAGAGGCTTTCTCCTCTACATTTGGGATGTTTGAGCTATTCACAAAGTGACAGTTGAAGTTACAGCTATGTTGTATCAAACGGAATGAGTGGTATTTAAGTTCTATTTAGTGCCCCTGCTGTTACCAGGTTCACTTCTTAGTTTATATCTCTTGTGTTCCTTTGTCTTCCACCAGCCATCTCTAATTTATGGTTTTCATTATTGCTCCTTGATTTTTGTCTTGATAAACACCAAAGAGGATTCACAATCCATATTACATTTAGTTCTGTAGTGTTTCTACTGTTCTACCTGAAGATGTGTGGTTGTCTGTTAGTTTAGAAATTATATTTTTTGCTACAAGGATTCTATAGTAGTTGACTGTAGTATCACTTTATATTCTTACAGAGCTAGTGAGAGCAGGACCAGTTAAAAATTATCTTGGGAAACAAAGAGAACATTCTTCCATGGTCTGAAGGGATGTTTTATTGGTTATTTTCTGGGACCAAAAAACTGCACTGTAGAAGTTAGTTTAGCCTAGAATTATTTTGTGTATCTTCAGTTCATGACACTCTATTCTTAAAATCCCCAGGTAAAGAATGTCAGTCTTGGGAACTGCTGGCATTCTTTTTGTGTGACCTTGCTGGCACTGAGCACAAGAAAACTACAGAATGTTAATGGAAAATTAATATTGGGCTATATATTATGAAAGGATGATATTTTCTTGAGAGATCAGGATTTTCAGGAGAGTCTAGAAAGAACTTAAGAATTCTGATTTACTTGGCTAACAGAAAATATTTTTTGCTATATTTTGCTCTTAAAATTCTTATATGGAAGCCATAAGGTGAGCCACATGCTAAAATGATGTGCAACATTCTGATGTAACTTAAACTCTGTTTCAGGAAACAAAAAAATCAATGAAATTTTACTCACAACAAATGAATTTAAAGAAAGTAAATAAAATTGTAACTTGTTTTTCTTTGTAAAATAATTTTGGAGTTATTATTTGTGTCTCAGCTACTTACCACTATGAACAGAACAATGGAGGACTGGAAGTCAGTTTTAGACCACTAGTGAACTTAAAATCATCCAAGCTTTTCTTCCATTTTACAAATCTTGACATTAAAATTGGCATTATTTTGATAATTTTTTTGTTTAAAAGGAAGAAGGCTGACAGACTCAATCCTAACGTGCAGTTCATTTCTCTTGTAGATGTGAAATACTCATATGTTTTACACATTTTTCCTCATTAGCTTTTGAAGTTATTTTAATGTTTATTCACAGCTCCTTAATGCCAGGTTGGAGAGTTGGGAGAACTGCTAAAAATAATCTGACAACCTTATTTCTCATCTTTAAGAAGCATTTTAGAAAATATTTGTGTTTATATGAGTGACAGAGATGAACTTTTTAATATATATAATGAAGCACTGACAATCTAAACAGTAAGGGGAAAACAGCTAATGATATCTGAAATTAATATAAGCACTCTATGCAGCCTTAGTGTTCTCTGTATGCAGTGAAAGCATATATGAAAACATACCAGGTAAAGTTATAATACTTAATGAAACTAAATTTAGATTAAGATCCAGAGTTCTTACCTCAGTTGAAGGTCTTACCTTTCTTAGATAGCTAATAGTTATTTTTGTGGTTATCAGGGATGTCTTTTGAAATTTATAAGTAACTTTTTCCAGAAAAGGATTCTAAAATGTTATTCCAAGAGGCTAATTGATAATGATTCTCTCTGGACCCAGAGCTGAGCAGGGACAAAGCAGCAAAGTAGCAAAATATAAACTATCTCCTCCAATTCTCTACAGACTGACCAAGTAACATCAATAATGAGCTGAAGTAGCTTGGCGGTGTAATTAACCTGGAGTGATTTGGTATTATAGTGAATGAAAAAGGGGAGAAAGAAGGAATGATTTGTCCAGGTTCATAGATTCATAGAGGAAGACGTTGTCATAATCTGGAGCTAAATGCAGGTATCTTGGACTGCAGTTTAGTGCTGTTACTGCAGCATTACTACATGCTTCATTTTCCTCTCCTTCTTCAAGTATAAACTTCCTTGAGAAAAAAAAATAAAGAAAAAAAAAGAAAGAAAGAAGTTGATTGCCCTAGTTTTCTAAATAGATTCTGATACTCAGCTTTAGCATGCTGTTTTTTTCATAAACAGTCAAAAATTAGTTTCCCAACAGACAAAATATTTTTCTATACTTCCTCTGAGTGACCTTAGAGGGAGTGAAAGGAGAAGAAGGCTTAAAAAATTATTCTGGCAGAAAAACAAAAAGAAAAGATTGTTTTAGGCAAAATACAAAATCAGAAAAAGACCAGGCATATTGCTTGCCCCAAGCAAAGTGGTACTTCTGTATGGGGTATTTCCATTGGTTGTAACAGTGTAGGAGTGCAGAGGCATTAACATTGTGGCTGAACAGAACAAGCCATGGATGTGAGAGATGTAAGCGTTCAGTCCCAGGATGCTCACAGCAGGCACGCTGCTGCTGGCACCTGAACAGAGCTGATCACATCTCTGAAGGAGGTCATAACTTCTCAGGAGACATCACAAGTTGATTTTGCTTTGCCACGTTCCCCTTAGTCACTTAGTCTTAGCACTGTACTGACAAAAATGTGATCTCTGCACCTTATAGCAGAGTACAGAGTTAAGCTCTTGCTTTGAATGTTTTCCTCTCATGAGGAAAATAGTTGTTTTTCAGGTCTTTTTCCTTTTCTTTTTTTCTTTTTCCTAGGTGTTATTTTTTGTTCAAACATTGGGAATTTTGACACTTGTTTCTTTTCTGTGAAGACTACCTTTTCAATACATAGACAAGCTAATATGTTTTTAAAACTATACATGACAGCAGTCAGGAATGTTGGCTTTCTTTTTTGTTCCTGACATCACATAATGTTGAAAGAACATGATGTTTTTGGTTTGAAAAATATGTTCTTTCAGCCTTGTGGTAAATGTCAATAGTTAAGTTAGGAGCAGTGTTAAAAAAGTGAGGATATGATCAGGACAACTGTTTAGGAACATTGCAGATACCTGCCCTCAGGGTGATTTCCTACTTTTTCATTACATTCCAGTGTTTCTTTGTAAAATGTCGATGCTTGGGACTTAGAATGAACTTAGTAACTTCTAATGCTGGGTATGTGAGAAGAAGGTATCTAACACTTAACATTTTGTATTTGGAAACTAAGATTCCAGTTATTTCCCATGGATTTAAAAATTTAGTCCTTCTAAAGGTGATCCAATTTCAGAGGAGTTGGTACTGTGGGCTCTAGATCAGACTTTGAATCCGTCAGCATTAAGGCTTTTTGCATCCTTTATAACTCATTTTCCTGATGGTAGTCAAAAACATACCTTAGTTGAATGAGGATGTTTCATACAGATACACAGGTCTACATACCTGTAAATTGTATAAAAATCATCTACTGAATATTTCAAATGATCATTTCCAGAAATAGTTAACCAGTATTTTAAAAAAGGCTGCTCCCTTTGTTCCTTGTAGCTTGAGCTTGTAATTGAAGAGCTTTTGAAGCTTGTGCTCTCTGAGGCATTTTGAAACAGAATGAGGAGACATTTCATTTGGAATAATATTTCTGAAAATCTGTAACAAGGTGTATCACTTTGTATGTAAAGATGAAATATTTATGTGATCATGCAAAGCAGGAAAATAAAACCAAAGAGTTTATATTTGCTCCTACTAACTCTCTTGAAATAATGAGTCCCTGTTTAAAGGTCTGGTTCTGTGATAACATCCATCATTATACATTTGATTGGTCATATTAGGTTTTAAAACAGTAAGAATACTCATAGCAATAAGTTAAGAATTCACATGATTTCAGATATTAAAATAGGTATTTTCTGTATATAAGTTTTATAGAGCTATATAGGATAGCTGCAATAAAAAAGGTCACATCATTTAAGTCATAACTTTTTACTAGAAATCTACTTCCTTGCATTTTATGAATCCTTCTTTGTTCTGCACAGCAAGACTTCTGGTGTTCTTCAGCTGAAACTGAATGCAGTTAATATGTGAATATTCTTAGCTGCTTTATGAGGTAGGTGTTTGACATTGGAAAGTGTATAATCAACATTGTATAAATGTTTTATTAATCTCTCATGAAGAACAACTTTTGACTCATGAAAAGAATACATAATACCATACAACATGAACTACTTTGTTAAGGGAGCCCTGAAGCTGTCACTTCATGTCTCTCTTGGATGACAGGCAGAGGTAGCACTGAGAAGGGTCACCTATTTGCAGGTAGAGTCAGGAAGGGGCATTGTGCTCAGTTGCTCCCAGGCAGTTACTGGGAGCTGTATAAACACCTAGTATTGGAAGCTGAAGTAGCTCCTATTCACTTATCAGTGGAATCTCCAGAGATGTTTGGGCAAATGGAGCAGCTGCTTCTCCATCTAGGAGGGTGCCTAGGGAAATTCCAACTGTTTCTTAGGAACTTCAGCTCTGATTGCCAGAGGTGTTTGTGGATGACTAACTCACTGATAATTACTATGGACATTACTGCTTGTCTCAGTTTTAGCTGCAGATGAAAGAGAACAATTATTTTTACAGAATGTTTACCCTGGAGGGCTCAAATATGTCTAGGTGTTTTTTTTTTTTCTTTTTATTTCTGTTTTTTTTTTCTTCATTCTTTTCCCATTTGACTCAGAGAAACAAAGTTAGTAATAAAGTTATTTCAAAATTTTTAAGTGTGTTATCATTACTGTGTATACCTACACTGAATTTTGTGTGAAACGATTAAATTTACAGATCAGCTATTTAAACCTTGTCTAATTACAACACAGTTGTTCTGGACAACACTACAATTTCTACCTAATAAAACCCAGGCAGAAAGGGACCTGATGAAAAAATAAAAAATAAGGAAGGCTTCTTCTTTCTCCATCTGCTGGAAAACTGAACAAATGTAAATCTCTGAAAAAGAAATATAAATGGATTTTTTTAAATGAACTCGATGAACTCCACTTTTGTTTTAGTCTTTCTTCCACTTTTGCTTTTTGCTTTTTGCATTTTTTTTTTTTTTTGCAGTGTTATAAAAGAATCCATTCTGAGGCCTTTTTTTTATTTTTTAATCAGTTCTTTTGGTTTGGGAACTTTAAATGTCACACAAATGTATTTTTAAAGTAGATAGGAACATCTTCCCAAATGGAATGATTGACTCAAATTAATCTCTTTGGAAATACAAATGAATGTGTTCTCTTAGAATTCAATAACAAGTGAAGTAAACCAAAACATGTAAATTTATTTAAGCCTATTTTGTGATGAAAAGAACATACTATTGGTGTACAGAAAGGTAAAATGTTACCATTCATTCTTCAGGGATCGCTATTTTTGTATCTTCACTATCATTCAGGTTGATACATCAGATGCCTATTAATCCAAATCAAGCTCCGTGGATAAAGAATTGTTTGTGAAGGAATCATTATAAGATTTGATAAAAATGAAGTCAGAAGTGAAAAACTGGTAGTTGAGGAGAACAGCCTTCAAGCTTTTATGAGGAATAAAAAGAAAAAATGAATTACCTCTATAAGCGGAGAAATAGAACAAGATTCTCTGGAATGAAAAGAGCATGGAGTATGAATCAATAAGAGTTCGAAGAGATATAAGGAATATTGTATTTTTTATAGGTAAGATGTTATGAAGATGTAATTTGGAACATCATTTGCATGAAGAGAGAGAGTCCTTCATGATAAGAACATGTTAGTTTTTAGGTTAAGTAAACAGGCTTATGTTCTGATGCATTGTTGAAATGAGAGTATCCAATAAAATGCAGCATTACAAAGTTACAGTGGGTCATTGTCTTTGTTTCAGATAGGATAAAATTAATTTTCTTCAAAGTGGCTGGTTGATGCTCTGTTTTGGATTTAGGAAAAAAAAAATGTTGGTAAACACCAAGTTTTTTTAATCATTGCAAGGTAGTGCTGCACAGAGGCTAGAATTTTTCTCCTTCTCATAGAACCCTGTCAGTGGGGAGGCTGAGGGGGAATGGAATCAGGACTCTACGTGTGCCTGTTCAGGTGATATAGGTAATTAAAGAAATCATTTAATCTTCATTAAGTTATTGAACATGAATACTTAACAATATGAAAAATAAATCTCAGCAAATAAGCTCCCATATTTGAGAGTAATCAAGTTATTTAAAAGGACATCCTGCTATACAGTTTTCTAAGAAGGATAATTCTGAGAATAAAATAGAGTTTTCACAAGCCTGAGGAGCTTTGTTTCTGTCATACTTATATTTTTTATTTTATTTATTTATTTGTTTATTTTTTAAGAAAAACTATAAATAAATTACTTTAGCAAAGGCAACGATAGAAGATAGAGAGGTTGGTTCTGAGAAGTTTATTCACACAATAACTATAGGAGAGATGTACAAGTTTATGCAAACAAGTTTAATAAACAGCAGAGTAAAAGCTTCAAATATCATAAAAACTAAGCAACTAGTATTATTAAATGGTTTTGTCCGGCAGGTTCTTGTCAGAAGAAAGAATGGGAAGAAATGTTATGTCTTCCTCAGTGTCACAGGAAAGATTCTTGCAGGTAGTTAAAGAGAGACTGCAGTGCTTTAGAAATGTAATAGAATTTCATAAACAGAACTGTAGTATATATGGCTGCTGGAACTAAAATTGACTTATATATCCAAATTGCTCACCAGAACATGTGATTTAGAAGGGACTACATTAGCTTGCTAGTATCAGTTTTTCTTCAAAAAGGCATTTCTAAGTAGATAAGATATGTTACTTGAAGAGATGAAAGACTAGGAAAATAAACTAAAACAAAGAAGATTAATACCACACAGACAAAAACACTACAATTTTAAATGCTGAATTATCTTTTAAATGTGATAAAGTTATTTTATGGATACTATTTAATGATAGGAGTGTTCCAAAGAATTTTGGCTGTCTTGGGGTTATTCTACAAAGATGATGACAGTATTTTCTTATGTCTTTTACTTGTATATGACTAATGCTCTTAACAAACAGCATGTTTTGTCACTATGGTGAGTTAATATCATAATCCTTAAGGTTAGTAAACAGAGATTTGACTGGGCAATTAATGAAATCATGAAACAGGTCAGAGGAAAGAAAGATTTAAAAGAATCAAATCTTTGGCTCTCAAGTCTTGGTAGGGGACGCATGTTTAAAACATTAAGAAAATGAAAACAAATATGGCAACATGTATAAATAAGTATTCATAACATTTTCATTGGCAAATGCAAAATTCTTCACTTAGGTCAGGTTAAGATCTCAGCATTGTGAGTGATCAAGAAAAGATCACTTTAAAAGCATTGATAAAATATTTGGGTATATCAGAGAAGGAATAAAAATACAAGGAAAACAGATGCTGTCATGTTTTTAATTTTGATACTCTAGATTTCATTTCTGTCACACTGTATAACAGTAAGACACTCAACAGTGAACACAAGAAGTAAAATAGCACTGACATATGGAACATTATATATATTACATAGTATTTTTTGCTCTCTTTGCTCTCCTGAAAATATTTGTTCAGAATATTTTCTTCTGAATGGAGAAGTAGGATGACAGAAGCTTAAGTTTGAAAGCCCATTTCCTGACACTGCTCAATATTTTGAAATCTTTTGCCCGTATGCAGTGGAATGAAACAAAGGCCTTTACAATCTGTTCTCAAAGGTACACTGTGTCAAAATGTCTCTTTCCAGACCCAAACGTGTACTTCAGAGAAAGTACATGCAGTGTACATCCTTGTACCTAGAGCTCTGTGCTGCTAGAAAGCCCTGTGCTCTCTCTACCTTAGAGTTCAGGTTATTTTTACAGACTGTTCTGAACCATGGAGGTCAAGAGGCTAAATTTGTTTCTCACATGCTCACAAAGAAGGTAGATCATATTAAGTGACTTAGAGAAAACTTGTTTCAACAAACAAAATGCTGTGAATCTTTGACACACAGTGCCTTGTGAGAATGACCTCTACCTCCCTAGCCCCACTTCCACGTGCACACCATTTGTATAACCTGTTAGCTTGTTCTTGAAAGATCAGGTTTCTTTTGAAGTTCTCCAGTGAAACTTGGAAACTAACACAAATTTTGTTTAGTTTAGTCTTTTCTTTTTTTTTTTTTTCTGTGAAGTAAGAAAAAAAAATCACGGCAGGCAATAGAGTTGCTTTATTTTGTACCCACAAGAATATCAAGCAAATATAATTCCAGAAGTGTTCTTTACTGCAGAAGCACACCTGTTTTAAACCCAAGAGAACTGAGAAAGTTCCTACCCTCAAGTACTTGGAACTATTATAAATAAGTATTTTAAATGACTGCAAATGAAAATCTGTGGTGGTATCTTCTGGTATTACTCTCCAGTTTCTAAATCCATCGGTGGATCATGAGGTAAGGTTGGCTTCAGTACCTATTCATCTTATTTGGATTATTTGTTGCCTGAAAGGGAGAGAAGGCACTAAGATGGTTCCTTTCACTTGGCCTTCCCTCCAATATTAGGTAAACAAAACTTGCCTTCAGCAAGACATAAAATTAAGGTCTAGTTTTTGGGTTAGGATTATAATTGGAGAGCCAGGAAAAGAAGAACTACAATCCTACATTATACTTGACAATATGTTGCCTCTTTGATAGTTTTACTAATTCTTCCCTAGAATCTCTTTTACTTGCTAAAAGTAGTATAAAGCATGTATAGAACCCAGAATTCCATATCCATAACCACGGGTATTTCCATTTTGTCCAAGTTCCCCAGTCACAAATCTTGCATCTTACTTTCCTGCACTGGAAACAGAAATTGCAAGGCTTAGAAATTCAAAAAGGCTGCATCCTGCAATATTTGCTATCTTATAATACTTGCTATTTTGACTTCCCTCTCTGATCTTGACTTCAGCAGGAGGTGTTTTGCACAGAGGTTCTTCTCCTCTTCCTCCAAAGCATATTTCTCTTACAGCAAAAAATCCCAACATTTTAAATACCCTTTTCTCCTTTCACAATTTTTATATATAAAAAGTACCTAATGGTATTCTTCCTTCCTACCGCGTATCATAATGATACTGTAGAAAATTTCTATGACTAATTTTGATTGATCCTGACTTTTACTTTTGGATTTCAACACTGCTATATTTTGCTTCTGGGTAAGTGCTCCACTGCCTTTCTGGGTATGTATGGCAAAACTCATGTACTTTGTTAAGATAGGCTGGGGAGAAATAGAAATCACATGTTACGTCATCATTTCATAAAAAAAATATCAAGTAAAAAATAGTTTTATGGTATATAATCTGAAAAATGCAATCTGAGGTAAAGCATTCTCTCTCCCAGAACTTCAATTAACTGTTATCTTCTGAAATGATTACTCAGGTGCTGATGACTAATATTCAGAGAGCAAATGAAGTTTTGCAATCAAATTTCTTTATATCTTGTACATATACCCAAATACTTGACTTCATCAAAGAAATTCCTGTTTCTAGGAATAATGGAAAATATTGTTCTCAAAGTTAGACTAAAGTAACCCCACTCACATGGGCTCTGGTTAATGTACAACCAGAAAAATAACAAGATCTTCAAATTTTGTAGAAAAATATTTATCTGAAAAGTCTTTATGGCTATTTTTGAAGCATAAAACAATTATTCTCATGGCTTTGACATCTATAAAGGCAACTCTACATGTATACATTTGAAGGATCAGATCTTAACTGTTCAAATGCTGTAAATGGGTATATTTACCCAATATATATGTAAGACAATAACTAAAGCTCTCAGATACTGCAGTCCTGAGCAGTTCCACAAGAACTACATATATTTCTTCTTAATTAGCCTCTCTTGTGTCTTGGATTTTCTAAAACTAGAAGGATCTTGTTCTCTTCCAGTGATGAGAAACAATTTATGTGAGGTAGCTTTTTTTTTTAAATTGAGTATGAAGCTCTTGTTTATTTTGCTTGATAGTGAAGTACATGCTGAGGATAAGTGCCTTTTTTTTTCTGCATTAGAAATTGTATTGTTGTTCTTTAAGGATAAATATCCTTACTGAGTTTAACAAGCAAATTTTGGAGGATTTGTTACTGCTCTTGGAGAACTAGACAAAAGCCTGGTGCATAAGACACAAAAGGAATTCCATGTATTTGAAGTATTGTTTTTATTTATTATATTTGAAACACTGCAACATAAATTATTCTACTTTGTTGTTATGGCAACTTTAAAAGAGCTGCCTATAAAATTTTATTCTCTGATAAAGTAGTGGAATTAATTTATCAGATTGGATATATGCTGCAGTGTCTGCAAAAGCAAATAAATACAGACACATCCACCTGTGAAATAAATTCTACCTGTGGTGGAATTGTACTCTGAAACTGTCTGTATAGAATTTGAGTCAGTGGAAGTTTTGAGTGAGAAATATTAACCATAATGGAAATCAGTCCTGTATTTTATCACTGCACATTATAAAGGATGCATTCAAGAAATGTCTTCTTTTTTTTTAAATGAGGAATTGGAGTACAGAATGCCAATATTGTCAGAGTATAAAAGCTGAATTTGCACTTTTTTATATTTTATAAAGGATTTTATAAAAATGTCATTATTTTGAAAATGCAAACACCTTTGTCCTTTTGACTGTTGTCTATCTAAGCCACAAAGGATTTGATAGTTGTTAATATCGATGACCTCAGTATCATATTGCACAACTCTAACTATACAGTAAAACTGATTATTTTAGAATGTGTAGTAGTACTAGCAAAATATTTTGAGATATTTTTATTTTCAGTGCATGAAAGTCTTAAAATATTCCTACTAGGAGTTTTCTGTTAAGAAAACACTGTGTTATAAATATTTTTATATCAGTTATTTTTTTTTTATTCTAACACCAGCAAATATATAATATCTCAGTCTTTACTGCTAGGCAGAAAGAAAACCAACTGGAAAATACTGGCAAGTACTATAAATTGTATCTGTTTTCCAGCCAGAGCATCTGGTCTTTTGGCAGACAGACCCAGCAGATCTGTTATGTTGCAGGCTTTGAGTTTCTTTCCCTGAGAAATTTGTTTGGCTCGTTCAGGTGAGTGGGAAACAGATGCTGACATTCCTATTCTGTGTGATATTTGAAAATATAATTTTGTCTGAGACTTTCAATGAGAGACACTGGAAGTATGTCTATTTAAGAGATCAGATTACAAATTTCTTGGGAAATTCATTTTGACTAGAGCATTGTATTTGGAAAGCATCTGCCTTCTAAGGAACATGACATTTCTACTTAAAGAAAACAAAAAAAAACTAGATGTAGATCTTTTTGCTGAGGGAATTTTTTTGAGAATAAAGAGCCAACTCTATCTAGAAGGGAGGACAACACAGATTTCTGATTAGTCTCATTTACAGCAGTTCTTCTTTACCTAAAGACTGTATGGTTGTGTCCTTTGCAATCTGATTGGGGATAAAAAATGTATTTGACCTGTAAATTGTTCAGGTTGTTTCAGTTAAAATGATCTTTCCCTTTAATCATAAAACACGATCAACATGATATTGTTACTTATATTAATCATGTCTTAGAGGACTAATAATGAAGTAAGGTTATATTCAAAATGTGGAACTATAAATTCCAGTCCCTTTGAAATTTTCCTGAATTTCTTAATTAATTTCTAATTAATTTCCTCCCCAGATTATTTCCTGGGCATTTGATATGAAGAGTGCATTTGTAGTTGAATCTTTTCATTAGGTATATGTCTTAGTGAAATTAAGAGAACTTCCTGGAGGATAGCAGCTGCTTCAGTTGGGGGAACATAAAAGCTTTTAGGACTACAGCATGAAAGGCTGAAGCAGGCAGAAGAAATTTTCTCTGTTTTTTTCATCTTCTATGGTAATAAGAAACAGAAAGCTTTTCAGAAGCTACTGAGCTGAGATTGATGTGAGTGCCCAGACTTCATTCTCAGAAATATGTTCACCTTCTAGAAATTGCACTCATTTATAGACACTGCAAAAATACGAAAGTCATAAGATCACTTGAAAATCCTGACTACTAATTTGCAGTATTTTCTAGGTTTCCAATTCATCAGGCACATATAGGTACTTTTCCCTCAGGTGTGATTAGTAGATCATTGGCTGTTCGTTCCTTGTTTGGTTTTTGTTCTAATACCTACTACTAGTCTGCAATATGTTGGCTTCAATGCCAAATACCTTGTGTGAATTTCTAAATATTTTCAGTATTTTTATAGTTCTTAGTTCAAAATTGTCACTATTTGCATGCAAAAATTACTCTTCCATAAAGAAAGTTTTTCTATAAAGAAGTTATCTGAACACTTCTTTATTTGTAAACACAGCTATGGAGGAATTGAAAGCCTGATGAACTGAACAATTTCACAGACCACTTGATCACTGTTTGACCAGTTCTAGCAGTATCTTAGCCAGAAGTTGAAGAATAAGGAAAATATCACCCTGACTCTCTGTCATTTGATACTTAGATTATTTTGTCTACAAAACTGTCTCTCAAAACAGTCTGTTGTGTGGAAGACTGTAAAATTTTCATCACTTGTTTTGCTGGATCATGGTACTATATTTTTTTTAGAAGTGCTCTCCTGTCTTATATCACAGATCTGTCTTGCAAAGCAGGAGACAATACTCTGTCTTAGATACTGTCTTGCATATAGAAGACGCAAAAACTGCATGTGCAGTGCAATTATGCGCTGTTATCTCTCATATGTTTTCCATTCTTCTGCCAATCAATTTACTAGAAACTTGAATAAGCAACATTAATAATCCCTTTTCTTTCATGAATTTGCTTAGAAGATTTTTAATCACATTTTTTGTTTTGACATTCACAGTTCCTAAGGATGTCTGTGTTGTGCGAATAAGTACATAATTATTTAAAATTGTTGTCAAATGGTTTCAATTCATAGGTATTACTCATTTGTTACTAATTTTATATCCATTCATAAATTTATATATCACTACCATATCACTTAGCTGTTGCTTTCCCAGTGTGGCTAAAAACCTTTTGTTTTGTGGATATCTGTATTTTGTGATTTCTGTACTCTTGCAATATCTCCTTTTAAGATGAAGGAGAAAAGAAGAGCAAATAATAACCTTACTGGTTATAAAACCAGTTCAGAGAGTTTCCCTCATTCTCTGGTAACCTTGTTTCCTTGCCTTTGGTAAAGAATTGAAATACTCAGAGTCTATTATGTTGAATGAATCATGTTTCTTACCTCTCTGTCAGCTTCCTAAAAATAATGGACTTGTGATTTTGTCCTGAAAAAAAAAGAGGAAATCTATCTTCCTTTTTTTCTTTTTTCATTTATTAATTATATTCTTTACCATATTTTCAATGTCTGAGTGGTATGTATATTAAACTTATTCAATTACAGTTCCTTATTGAGCCCTTTATAAAAATGACATTGTATTTACCATGTTCTATTACTCACATAGTGATATTTATTAATGAAAGAGGTTAAGTATCTAAGGTCATTTGTTGGTAATTTAACATTAGATTTCTTTGGGACTCTTAGGCAAATATGATTAGGTTGTAGCAAGTTGCTGTTATTCCCTTTTCCAGTTTGTCTTAAAACCTTTTCTTTTGTTTGAGACTTACCTCTGACTCATCCTGAATAAGTAATGGTTTGAGGCTGGGATATTCCTTTTGTTCATCAACAGGGAATACTGAATCAAATGTTTAATTATTTTTCTTTTTTCTGTGTCCTTATCAACTCTGAATTGTTTCTTTATATTCAAATTAATATATTTAAACATCTCTCTACAAGATTGATTCCCAGCTAAACATTTATCTCAAATGAATTATTAATACTATTTATGAGTTTAGAAAGTTGATAATTTGAGTCTCATTCTTCTTGATTTATTTTACTACTGTACAGAAGCTGAAAAAATATCTTAATCTTTCTCTGTTTCTCTTAGGTAGACACAGGTTCTGCTTTTTAGAGAATATTCTTCTGCAATAAAATGACTACCTTTAGTGCATGTAGAAGTTTCTCCAAGTGTCTAATATCATGTATTCAGATAAACATCTTAGCTGCCTGCAAGTATTATACTCCTCTGGTGTTATTTACTTATAAGATTATTTAATTTAGATTTTTAACAGTATTTCCACTTTTGAAATTCAATTCATTTAAGGACTGTTATTTCACCTATTTTGTCTTTTATGCTCACTTTATTTTAATGCATTTCAGGGAGTAATACAAAAAAGAACATGCTCATATTTTTTGAATGCCATTATAACCCCCTGGACCATTTTCTTAGAGGTGCTTAAACACAGTATTTTGAATTCTTTCTGTTTTCTCAGTTCATTGAAAATGCCCATGGATTTTCAGGCAATTTTAAAATCAAATTTTAAAATACTCTGAAAACCCTAATGCTTGTTCTCAACATCTGCCAAGAAATAGTTTTCATTCAGGTTTAAGATTGGGCCATATAACAGTAATTGAGATTTAAACAATTATTCTGCAAGCAAATCTATTTTCAATTGTAGATGGGCAGCCACTCTCACTTACAGAACTGCTAGTTGTCTAAGGAAGATTTGCATTGTCTGTTTTGGCAGAGATGGGAATCAATAATCAGAGTGTGAGCAGGTTCTCTGCATGCCTGTTAGTAGGACTGAAATGTTGACTGGGGTACATATGTGGGTGACGTGATTGCTCCTCCTGAATGCAGTAAGGCTGTAGGCAGGAGGAGTTATGGATCCTGAAAGAAGAAGGAAAAATGAAAACCTGAATTTACATCTCTCCTCCACAGCTTGACTAGTTTAGTATTTGTTACTGTAGGAGAGAGATGACACTTGCAAGAGAAGCTGGGACTGTGGTAAGTGGTTGCACTGAGGGGGCAAAGTAAATAGAGAACATAGAACAAAAGATTTCAGTTAGAAGCTCATTCATCAAGTTAGAACTGTGACCTGAGGAGATGAGCTCACTAATTCATAAATTTAAAGTAACTACAGCTAGCTACATGGGCTACTTGAATAAATATTCACATTGAATTTTCTTAACTACATTCCTTAGTGTCAGATAAGACTTCTCTTCGGTTTTGATGCTGTGTGCTCAGGTTGTAAAGTGGATGTATAGTATAGCAAGTCAGTAATCTTGGCTTAACAAGTGTCACTCCATACTTC
This sequence comes from Callipepla californica brunnescens, assembly GCA_023055505.1. NCBI lineage: Eukaryota > Metazoa > Chordata > Aves > Galliformes > Odontophoridae > Callipepla > Callipepla californica. The sequence continues at coordinate 20,580,771 of JALIRH010000003.1, read as the reverse complement.
ATTGACATACTCCTTTCTCATTTTGTTCTTTCCCCTTATCTTGTCTTTACAGGAGGGATATTTTTAACTGATTTTATTATTTTTGTTTCTGTTAAACTGCTTTTAATGTGATATTGGAATGAAGTGGTCGCGTACAACAAAGAAAATGGAATTGTTAGGATCTGCAATGACTGAAAATCACCTAGATGCTATATATATGAAAAGCTTGTTGTGGTCATGTTTTGAAATAGAAGAAAAATAGATTTCAGTAAATAAGCCTGGGTTTTAGAACATCTCCTATTCAAAAATAATTGAAATAAAAGTTGTATAATTAAAACTATCTAAATTTTATTAAAAAAAAAAAAAAAAGTTTTGTCTAGGATATGTCTTCATGGATCTGGTGTGGGTTTTTTTTATGCATTATGAGTGTGAAGAATGCCTGGAACTATGTCTCCACAAAAAGGTAGAAAAAACATGTTTAGTTGCAAACAATTCAGATGTCACACAGAAAGGGCAATAAGGCTTAGAGTAGACTTCAGAATTATCTGGGCTGCAGAATACTTGGTGGATATTTTGCTCATGCTTGTCCATGCTGTGGAACTGAATGGGGACTGACATCATACACATAAGCAGTCTCAGATACATAGGCATGAATCTGCAGATACAGCAACACTTGGATTTTTCTGTATTTAGTTCAGTAGCTTCCTCATTGTCGTTAGTGCATGAGAAGTGAGAAAAATAATTTCCTCTGTAGGCTGACAGCATGCTTTTTGTAGAGAAAAGGATTTCAGTGGCATTAATGTAATCCCTGTGACAAGGTAGAAGTGGTCTCAGTTAACACATAGAGCTGATTAGTCAAAATGTACGACTGTATTGATCCATAATCTTAATCGTACTTCACAGCTGGATCAGCTAATCGGCTACAAACTTATATAAACATAGTTAGCAAAATAGATGCTATTACTTACCTTGATCTTTGTCAGAGACTAATCCATATTTAAGATCAAATTAAAGTGTTGGTAGCTTCTGTCTAATGATGCATTAGAATTTAGGACCTTTTCTGTGAAGAGTCAACCATAGATTTTTCTCTATTAAAAATATACATATATATATATGGAGAGGATATATATATATATCCTCTCCAAGTATTTATAATCTTACCTTGAAAGCTGTTCACCTGAAAGCAACACAACCTGTTGATCTTACCAAAGTACATGCTGGAACTTACTAAGCAGAAAATCCAGATAATTTTTTCACTTAATTGTTAGAGGAGATAGAAGACAAATGTGGCATTACCTCCACTAAAGAGAACCAAAAGTCAAGTGCATTATATACTCCAAATATCACCTTTTTTTTTTTTTCCCAATACACCGAGAGTAGATAATTTTTATTTATACAGTTAAGAAAAGCACTGTTGAAAATAATCAAGACCTGCAATAGAAAGGACATTCTTAGGCTGAGACAAGTACAGGAAAAGTAATGCTGTTATCCTCCCTGCCACTGAAGCTTTTCTCCCCAGGAAGCTGCATTACTGAGCTCAGCTCAGAATATGTGAAGTTATAAACATAGTCATCAGTTTGCCAAATAAGACTGAACTGCATAAAAAAATAATTGAAGTAGCATGGAGATATGCACAAGTGAGTAGTCTTCCTACTAGGAAGTCAATTTAAGATCTGGACAGCCAGCTGAAACCATTATTTTCAGCTGGTTGTCAGTGCTGGACCTGCCAGGGCAGCTTAATGAGCAAATGAAGTGCTCCAGTCAGTCACCACTGTGCCTGAGTTATCAACAACAGCAGCACAGGACTCAGGACTCCCTGACCTAAACTTGATAATTTAATCTGACTGTGATTCCCTGATATTACTTTAGCTTCCTAGTCTGTAACAGGTATTGAACATCTGAGAACTGAGGTATTTAAACCATGCCAGCGTTTAGCACTACTTGTTTTACCATTTGGAGACAGTAATGAATATTTTCTTTTTACAGCATTCAGTAGTGGTCAGCGGAATTTTTTACATCTATTTCTGTCTTATCCATTTGCTTTGTGGAGTCCCTCATCTTTCTTGTGATTTTCTGCTTTATTTATTTTCAAGGACAATAAAAAGGTAAGAGGCTACGGGAGCCTTGAAAATCTTTCGTAAAAGTTTTAACTCCTTGTGCATAGTGGAGCCAGATATCTCACCATTACCTGACATCTTTCAGAGGATAAATAAAATGAATTCTAGATAATTTTTATGCTTAATTCATTCTATATCTATATTGTCTTATCTGTATCATCGTTGCCAAACCTTCTGTTTGCTAGACTCCAGTTACAAAATGTACTGCTATATTTTCTGCTACAATAAAGAGAATCTCTGTGCCCCTTCAACTCCAAGACCTTATACTTGGATTTGTTGAACCCCATGAGGTTCTCCTGATCCCACTGCTTGAGCCCATCTAAATCCCTAGATCTGAGTCATATATTATTTGATCTAATACTAGATAATTTTAATATGTAACAAACATTTATTCTCATATTAATCATTAGGGAACACAAAATTTTTTTAAGAATGTAATAATTGGTTTCCTTGAAAAGCATTTGCCAAAGAAGTACCAGTATGTTTTTTTCTTTCTTTCTTTCTTTTTCTACTTTTCTATCTTGAGAGGTTACTAAGTGTAGATCCCCACATTCAAGGCATCTCACCTCAGTTTGCAACAAAACCTTACTTAAAGTTCAGCTATATTTCATAGAGACAAATTGCTTTGTGCACCACAGTGGTAAGAGTATGCTTTTTGAGTATTTTTAATATTGCTACACTTTGGAATTGTATGACAGTCATAAATGATTCTTTTTGATCGCTTAATGACCCCTGATCTGCTGTTTCGTGGCATCAGATATAAATGAAAAAAAAAAGGGTAAAAAACTGGTTCTTAATTAACTCTACATAGCCTCAAGTCTGAACCCTCTGACTGATTTCAGACATGTAGTGACTTCAATAAACCAGCAGCCATGCTCCAGATTAATGAGAGAGCATTCTCTGTGCAAGCTACCAATAACAAGATGCCAAAAATCACCACATTCATTCAGAAACATGGGCCTAACACAGCATATTACTTATAATAGTAACAGCTGTTTTTTTGTGTTTTTTTTTAATGGACTTACCTTCTTCTAGTGTTTATGTTGTATTTTTCATTACAAAATAGGGATAACCTAACCATTCTGGAGTTTAATTATTAACAGACCTCAAGTCCTGGAAGGAAGACTGCAGAGTTTTATGACAAAATTAAATTAGTTTACTTGGACTACTCACCACTGTAGCCAGATCGCTTCTGCTCCCCAGGTATTGTGCTCCTAGTTAGTTAAGACACACTCTTGCTGGTAGCAGTAGAAAAGGCAGACATAAATGTGCCTCAGTACTACGATAAATTTCAGAGGCAGAAAGTATTAATGGCCACTTGTGTTTCTATGGAAGTCTAAAAAGCAACTTTATCTCATGAAAAAAAAAAATTTACTTCTAATTTATAAATTAACTGAGCTCCGATGTAATAATCAATCAGTACTTAACCTGTTCACCTGAATGAATTAGGGTTGTTAAAATCATTTTAAACTTAGTTAAGCTTCATCAATTCAGTTGATCTGAAATTGTATTCACATTGTCCTGAAAGCAGTTAACTTTATTCTTATTTTTAATGTATAGACTGACAGTAATGAGGAAAGAAATTCATCCTTATGCAAACACTCATATATAACAGTTTCCCAGCTCTTCTCTCTTTAGGCAGTGCTCTTCTGGATTCAAGCATCCACTGTCCCCAGAAGAAAGAATTTTCTTTTATGAATGTGTGTAGACTATACCTGGTTAATTTCCTAACTTTCTCTTTGATTTTTTTAAACAGAATAACACTAAGATCTATCTCGTAAGACAGTTTTCTGATGATTCTAACAGTCTTCAGAACTCTTTCTGAATCTACAAGTATTAGTTATCTTGATTTCTTTAAGTGTTCACATCAGAATGAACATGGATTTCTAATAATGACACAACTAATGGTACATAAAATGATATATATATATAATTTTCTTATACATCTGAGGATTATATTCTTTCTCTTAATTATGGAATCCAGGTAAGACATTGTACTCTGTTATTAATCTATCATGACTCTTAAATTGTTTAGTCATTATAGTCTACAGATTCCTATCTTGTAAAAATGTGCTATCTATTTTCCTTCTTAGATATAAGGCTTTTAATTTTGCTGCTTCACATTCAATTTATATATGATTAATTTTTTTAAGTTCTGTATTTATGAATGTTGTATTTGTCTTTGGTGTTCCATAAAATCACATTAAATTATACAATAATTTTACAGCTACAGAAAATGTAGGTCATAAATCCACGTGAAATTCTGTTAGTTACTGCAGAACAGATGACTGTTTACCCATGTTTGATAAATGGCTTCAGGAGTAATAACACCCATTTTGTACAGTATCATTTATATTATAATATCATGTAGTGCTAAGTTAGATATCTTACAGAAGTCCATTAGATTTATTTTTGTAAGCCCTACTTGTACTACAACTATTACTTATTACTAAATACTAAAATCACTATTTACAAGAGCTTTCTGTTCTAAAATTATCTTGGCATTGCCATTTAATGCTGTCTTTCCATATTACTTTTCCCACTGTTTTACCTGGGACAAGCATTTGTTTAATAGGATCATAAGATGAGTAAAAAAAGTACAGTCCTATGCAATGAAAATTAAATATAACTTTTGACTATTTTTCATGAACAAGTCTCTCTGGAGTCCTTCGTTTACTGGTTACATAATGGGAAAGTAACATTGATGAAATATCTTGGAATTTCTTTGAATTTTTTCTCTTACAAAGTAATTCATCATCAGTGACACTGACATCAACTGAAACAAAAATAAGCATACATTTAATAAATCATTTAAAATATTCAAAGATGTGTCTTTTTTGAAAAATCTTTTTTTCTTTTCTTGTCAGTCATTATACACACTTCTGGCAATTATAGAAGTGTGATGTATTTGAAGGATAGAAAAGACTGCTATGGTGACTTCTAATACTCAACAAATCAGCTAAATATTAGTAGTTAAAACTGTTAAGCTGAACAGAGGATATATTTTATTTATTTATTGTATGTGTGTTTTAAATAATTCCGAACCAAAATAGTAGTTTACAAAGTAAACACAGACAATTATACCAGATAATTTATCGGTGCATAAAAGCATAAAAACCAGAATAATGGCAGGCTCTCTTTGTGCTCATGTATTTTAACAATCCCATCTTTATATAAACCTTTCTAGAAGCCTTGTCTTATTTAATATACATGTTGATGTTTGGTCCAACAACTAAAGATAAAAAATTCCTTATTTGTTTAAAACAATTTGACTAATTTTGAGAGTATCTACTTGAGGAACTATATAAGAATACATTTGTTCCCTTTTCAGGAAAATTTACAGAATCTCAGTTATTTTTTTCTCACTATGTGTGCAAAAATGAGAAAAGCATTGTACAAATACATTCCACAGAAGAAGGAATTTATTCATCCTATGCTGAAGAAATAGATGTAATTCACTAGTCCAAAAGCAAGGGTGATAGTAAATCAACAAAGATAAATTCTTGATAGACTTTGGCTTGATGAGTGCCCTGACATGAGTAGAGAAAACATTTTCATTAAGCTTTACTTCAAAAAAAAAAAAAAAAAAGAAGAAGAAAAAGATAGGGAAAAAGAAGAAAAGATAGGGAAAATTAAGGATGTTTCCAGAACAATAGGGAATCCTGTTTTCATTAATGTGTCTGATGTTACCCTCTGTTGAATCAGTGACTAGACAGACTCCTACTCTAATCTAGAAGATGAATTTAACTTCAAATAAATAGATGGTACCGAGGATGGAAAGCATTTGTTTTATATTTATTTACAGCTGAGAAATGGTTTCTTAATGAGTAAAATGTAAGCAACAGCAATATAGCAATAGCACTTGCTCAAGAAGAAAGAACAGTATAATGTGCCACTGGGAAAGCAGGTATTAACCTGTTTGAAAATGTATTAAATTTCAGACAAATTCATGCCATATGTGTTTTCTCTCTTTCAAAAGCTTGCCTAAGATTTTTGCAGATAAAAAAAAAAAATTCTGGGTCCACTTTATGCCTGAATTGTAAAATCTCTTCATGCACAAAGGGAATTATGAAGATCTTTCAAGAATTCTCTTCTCTTTACTTCTCCAGAGGTATGTACCAGGAAGTGCCATATGCCTGAAGTATTGTCTTAGATTCTGCTGTCTAACCAAATAGCTCTTTATCATAGGAAAAATTCTACATGTCAGAGGATCAGAAATTACTCCATAGTACTTAGTGAAAATAAAATAACGAGGTAATGTTTTAGTCAATGTATAGTAAAGGGATAATGAAATATTAGTTTTATATGAAAAAGTTTTTTTTTGCAATGAGAGTGGTGAGACACTGGCACAAGTTGCTCAGAGAAATGGTGGACTCCCCATCCCTGGAGACATTCAAGATTAAGCTGGATGAGGCTCTAAGCAACCTGATCTAACTGTAAGTGTCCCTGTTCATTTCAGGGAAGTTGGACTAGATGGCCTTTAAAAGTTCCTTTCAACTCAAACTATGATTCAATAATTCTAACTTCCTTGAGGTGTCAGCTAAGGAGCTGAATGAGCCTGGGTCCAGTTCTGGGCTCCCTGGTACAAAAAAAAACAACCAGGAATCTCCTGGAAAGAGTCCAGTGAATAAAGGTCCTGGAGCACCTCTTTTATGAGGAAAGGCTGAGAGACCTGGGTCTGTTTGGCCTTGAAAGAAGACTCAGAGGGGATCTGATCCATGTCCATAAATATCTAAGGAGTGGGAGGCAGAGGGACAAGTCTGGACTCTTCTCTGCAGCAGGTGGTGATAGGACACAGGGAAATGGCCACAAACTGAAGCATAGGAAGTTCCGCATAAATGTGCCTGGGAACTTCCACAGAGTACTGGAACAGGCTGCTCAGAGATGTTTAAGACATGCCTGGATGTCCACCTGTGCAACTTGGTCTACGGAGCTGCTTTGGCAAAGGAGTTGGACTAGATGATCTCTAGAGGTCCCTTCCAACCCCTACAGTTCTGTGATTCTGTGACGGTTTCCAGGCATAAAGGCCAGGTGGCCTACAAAGTCCATGTCTGAGCTAACGATGTTCTTTAGCATCCAAAACAAGTTAACCATATGCAAACTGTCCTGTAGGAACAGCTGTAATGACCAGCCCTTCCTCGGAGTCGTCGATAATGCTTAATACTAGGTACAAACTAGATTAATGTAAAGAAAATTCCCTGTTATGGATCCCTGATTGCTAACACAGAGGGTTGTTACTTGGGAGCCTAGGAATACTCTGTCACACATTTGAGTTTACAGGAACAGTCACAGCTTGAAAGTTTGAGAAATACTGCGTGAGGTTGTAACAAAAGCTTTGGTGTAATGGTTCAAAGCTTAATTAATGTGGCATCAAGCAATTAGGAGCCATATTTAAAAGGAAATGGTTAACCAATACATGGAAAAATTCTCCCACACAATTTTTTTGCACACACAAAACAGAATTTTGAGGGTACACTGTGCTACCTTGGTTTTTGTTTTTTAAATTTTGTTTTAGTTTGTCTTTACTTTTTACCTACTCACTAATTATTCATACAATAACTATTTTAGGAGCATAGGTACTTGTGTTCAGATGAGATGACAAATGCAAACTTCAGCCTCATTTATATTACTCTTCAAATCAAATTTACGTTTTGTCACCCAATGTTGTCTACTTGGTTTTCAGCTAGACAACATCTATGGTGTTCCAGAGCACCTATATTAGCAAATTCTGAATATTGATTTCTCACTGTGTTACATGTGTGAACCAGAGAAACTGAGGCACAAGTTAACAAATGGAACAATCCCAATGGAGCTGTTGGTCTAAGACTCCCACATCTTCAGTGATGGGCCAGTATTCTGAATGTGAAAGTCTGTCAAGTCTGCTGGCATTACATCCATTAACTGGGGAACAGTTTATTACCCCTTGACTTTTAACAGATTGAGAGAAAACAAACAGACTGAACAATTTAAAGCTGCAGTTATATTTCCAAGGTTGCACAGCATTGAGAGATAAACACTCTCAGCGCAGAGGCACTTCACAGGGGAAAAACAACACTGTGCTGACTGCTTATATTAATGAAAGGGACTTCTAGAGGCCTTTCGTCTCATTACTGTTCAATTAATAGCTAGCCATAATCTAGACATTAATGAGGGATGCAACTGGAACTGCAAAGAAATAACATAATTAGGCCCTGAATTTAATCATTGACAAAATTGCAGAGATGCTGTTCACTTTTATTTCAAATAAGGTTAATTAGATTTCTTTCCTAATTGGATTTCTTTTTTATAGAAATACATCTTAGAAAACTCCCTCTGTGTCTCTCTCACATGTTTTTCCAAGCGTTCATTAGAATGAACTCTGCTATGCTGTAACTTCTTAAAACCTGTTCCTATCACTTCATAACAGATATCTCTGGATATATGTAAAGATTTATATGAAAAAAAAAATGGCTAAATGAGAATGATTCCCTTTAAAAAATGTAACAATCCAGATTGTGCACCAAAATTTCTATGAATAACATTTTGGTAATGTAAATTGTGATTGAATTTTCAGCTGGTTTGGCACCAGTTATTTGATTTAACAGTGTCAGTTTCTAGCTATAATTTTGTGCTCCAAATCACTTATAATATCCACTTTATGAAATCTATTTTATAAAACTTTACTAATAATTGAATGTTTTTTTCACTAGAAACACAAGTTTATGACAAATGTCCTTCTTAAATGAGACAGTGCAATGGTATTTTATAAGATGTGCAGGTTTCCCTACACTTGTTCACAGGAGCAGGTCTGACAGGCTGTAAAAGTCTCTTTTAGACTTGAGAGCATGAAAGAATAGCACCATCCTTCCTCTGTAACCAACAAAATAAGAATTCAAAAAAAAAAAAAAAAAAAAAACAGAAGAAAAATAAGATGTAACACTTAAAAATAAAATGTGAATAAGTAAATAGCTGAAAGTGTTTGCAACAGAGAACAACTCTTATTCTACTCAAACACCACTCTTACTTTGTTACTAATAATTCAGTCATTCTTCCTGAGAAAGAAAACAAAATTTTTGACAGTGCCTATAATTTTGCTACAGAGCTTTAAAAGGCAGACAGCTATAAAAGACAAGACAGTGAAGAAATACGGAAGTCAACTGACCTGCAAATATTTGTTTCTTCTATGTACTTCTCATGCGTTATCAATTAAAACTGCTGATTACAAATAGCAGGACATTTTAGGCCATTATGAAAATGCCTATGTCATTATTTAACAACTTTGAAAATGGAACTGATATCAGAATACCATTTTTAAGCTTGCACCAGGGTATTCATTCCTACCAGAAAGAGAAGACTTTTGGACTAAAAGGTTTGCTAAAAAAGTTGGGAAATAAAACTGTTCAAGAAGATAGAAGCTGATGAGGGACATTTCAACTTGACTACTTTCCTGGAGTGGTGTTGCCTAGGAGGTGGTTGAGGCACCGTCCCTAGCGCTGTTCAAGAAGCATTTAGATGAAGTGCTGAGGGATTTGATTTAGTAGGTTGGTGGGTAGGGATGATGGTGTGAGGATGGTTGGACTAGATGATCTTGTAGGTCCTTTCCAACCTAATGAATATATGAATCTATGAATCTATTTGGTACTCTCATTTTAAAAACCGTCTGCATGCTATTTTTAACTAAAAAGTGGAAATAAGTAATAAATAAATAGCTTTAAGGTTAAAATATCAGAAGCATTCAGAGATTAAGAGGAAGGTTTTCAAACTTAAAGAAATGAACTATTTTGATTGGCTCTATCTGAATGCTCACAACTATGATTTTTTTGGAGAACATAATGAATTAAAATAAAAAAAAAAACTAGCCTATTTTCAAAATCTCTTAAAAAGACTCTGTTTCTATTCTGAGAGGATATGGAAATATATTTTTATTTTTAAGGTCATTAAAATTCAAATTAGCCAATTACAATTATAATTTTATAACTTCTGATAAATTCTAATTTTGATAGTATGTAAGGGGAGAAAAGCCTATATTCATTTGCTACATTTCAAAAGTCGCAACAGGAATGACAGGAATATAGTCTGCTATTGCACTCTTTTCAACTCCAAAGCGTTCAAAGATCCAGAAGGAAACAGAGCAGGGAAACCTAATACAGCCCGTGTGCAAGTCACAGATATAGATCAGGTTGTACAACAGAATGGGAAGCCACGAATAGTTGCCAGGTAAATTTTTCTCAGACATATTTGTTTTGAGATAGCAAAAGTCAAATCATTTTGAAAGTAATTACAATGCAAGCAACTTTGCTACCTTCTCCTGGTATACTCAGAAGGCAGATGGTCTGAAATGAGCCTAATAAGGCACAGAGTTAATGGTAAAATGGGTTCCTGGTGACTTGTGATTTAGAAGTGATAATCAGCACAGCATGGGCTTGAGGACAAAATGCATGTGAAAAGAGTGTAGCATTAACAGGGACAGCCATAGACCCTTCCAGTCCTCAGCCTGCTGAAATCAATTCCAGCTACAACAGAGGAAGGTGGATTGGTACAGCTCCCACTTGCAATGTCTTGGCAAAGCTGGCTGTATCATAGGCTTGGGGGAAGAGTACACAGCAGTAACTACAAGTGCTGCAAAGTTGCCTGCTGCTCTGACATACTACCTTCCCTCCAATAGAGTCTCGCAACCTGGATGAGCCCAGAGAACTTGCTATGAGAGAGCTGAGAAGCAGAAATGGCTCAAGTAGTTCTAAGGAAAAAGTGATGAAAAACTCAGTGCAAAAGTGTTTCTGTGGCACATTTTGAATGGCTCACAAGAAATGGGGTGAAAGTTTGCCTGTGCTGAGACTAAATAATTTGATTCCACCAATGCAGAGGTCTGAAAAATATGCAGATAACAGAATTCAAGTGTTGTGCTTCTGAATTCTCTAACAGTGTACTAGGCTGCAATTTATCTGTTGCTTGAATATGCATTAGGGCTTATTTAATTATTTATTTAGGGTTTGGGTTTTTTCAGCTTATATCCAGAAGTATGACTTTATAGAAGCAAAGTTCTAATATTCATGCACCAGGAAAAAAAATATGTAAAGACACTTTATCTAGAGTAGTTTTTCTTCTGTGAAAACTCTTGTTTTGTATGTACAGTAGAAAGAAAGATCTGTTGTGCTATGAAGGTATTTTGTGTATTGTACAGCAGTCCTAGAAATTCCTGAAATGTATCTTGAACATGACACATATTCTTACTATTGTTTTATTATTATTATCATTATTACTGCAATATATGAGAACAAAAAAATCTACTTTTTTTTCTGTACTGTCATATTAGGGAGAATTTTGGTGAGTATGAGTTGGGGAAAACAAAACCAATGTTTTAAAATAGAGTTATTTATTTTGATTTAAAAAACTGTAATTTTCCAGTGCATCTAACTAAGAAAAATTATTGAACTTTTTGCACTGTATATTACATCCCTTCCTTTCACTGTTGTGGCAGCTTCATAAAACTGAATCATTTAATCGTACAACACCAACTGGCTATTCATTTGAACTACTCTAGAGTTGCTGTTAATGAGTTGTTTTCTTCTGACTGTACACATAAATACTCTGATATGTAATTCTGAGCTGTATCAGAAGAGGTGTGGCCAGTAGTGGATGGAATCCCACCCCTCGGTACTGGGTAGGCTTCACCTGGAGTACTGTGTTGAGATGTGGAGTCATCAGTACAGGAGAGACATAGACCTGTTGGAATGCCAGAGAAGAGCCACAAAAATGATCAAAGGGGTGGAACACCCCTCCTACGAGGACAGGCTGAAAGAGATTGAGCTGCTCAGCCTAAAGAAGAGAAGGTTCCATGTTGATCTGAGAGAGGCCTTTGAGAATATAAAGGGGATCTGTAAGAAGAAAGTGGACAGACAGGATCTGTGATGATAAGACAAGGAGGAATGGTTTTAAACCAAAAAATGGGATGTATAGACTAGATATAAGGAAAAAAATTTTTAAGATAAGGGTGGTGAAGCATAGATACAAGTTGTCCAGAGAGGTGGAGGATTTGCCGTCACTGGAGACATTCAAAGCCAGACTGGATAGGACTCTGAGCAACCTAATCTAGCTGTAGGTGTACCTGTTCATTACAGGAGATTTGTACTAGATGACCTTTAACTGTCCTTTCCAACTAAAACAATTCTATCATTCTAGAACAGAATGAATGAGGCCAATACCTTCTGAGTATCAAGCACTGTGAATTTCTGTTCAGATATCATGTCTTATTAAGACTTAAACTCATTTAGAAAACACAAATTTTTCCGTTGTTAATTATACATTTTTTGTCCCTCATATTTGGAAATTAAATTCCTGCTTGACAGTAGCTATTTTCCTGTTTGATTTTGACATGACTGAGGACAGTCAAGACACAAAATTATTCATGTCTTTAACACTACCTGCATTTTACACTCATGTGCCAGTATAGAGATGCCAGAGCCCCAGTGTTATATTCTGGCCCGCTGTTTCCAGATAAGAACTCAAAATTTAGAGTTTGACACTTTTATATGTGAAAAGTTGATTTATCCATTTAGAGTTCTGGAACTGGCTCAGCTAGTGCATAGACAGAGGTACAGCTTAGTCTCCTTGAATAATGTCTGACTGTGCTATACAAAATATTCCATCATTTTCTGGTCATATTTTCCAAGAAACAGTTTGGCAGAAATTTGTCAGTTACTTTTCAAGGAACCTTTATTTTGTTGTACTTTTCAGAAACAAATCAACAGTTACCTCTTATAGGAATTATGCATCCAGCCGTATCCCAGCTTCCTATAATATTTCAGAACTTCCTCCTTCTAATCATGTGTTTTTGACAATTTCCTTTTGCTTTTTTTATTTGTCTTGAGAAGTTCTCAATGCAGGAAAAAAAAGAAAAACAGAAAGAAAAAAAAAACAATAACAAAAGACAGCACATTTAAAGATCTATCAAAGGCAAGGAAAGCAGCTTCTCTAAAACGTACAGATTGACAGTAGATGAACACAGGGAACCCTGCCTATGAATTTTTGTGATCTCCCTACATTCATCGACTGAGTAATTAGCCCTAGAATATTTCAATACATATCACACCTCATATTGAAACTTCAGGATCCTCTCCTCATCTCCCCTCCCCTTTATTTTACATGCTTTAAAAATTGGGTATTACGTTAGTAAGGAATTCTTTTGCTGTAGAGTATAGGAATTCTTGCAAAGATTACATTTTAGGTGAAAAGATATTACTTTGCTTTTGTTTTATCTGACATCACTTTGCAACTTGCTGTCTTGCTGTCAGTGCTCTAGCTATAGGAGAGGCAAGTGCTTGTTGCTGCTCCCTAATTATTGCTTATAACCAGAAGGAATATAATACAGGAAACGTTCCCTGTACTGCTTTGGTTATCTGAATTCAGGAACAAAGGCAGATCAGAGGAGAGCATATCTGAACTTGTGTCTCCATGATTACAGTTGCTGTGACTGAATTGCTGTTACCAGGAGGATAGAAAAGATAAAAATTGGAGTTCATCAGGTCCAACAGTATGAAAACATAGCATCTGTTAATAGTTTATATAATTCCCACCTGTGGAGTGAGAAGGCAGAAAAGTAAAAACTTAAATTGTATTTCATGGGTGTGAATATTGGTTTTCATACAATGATTTTCACTCTGCCCTAACTACACTCTTGAGAGGCACTGCTAAGTTCTAGCCTGAGATAAACCTCGGTATGATTTTTGTTAACTTCATATACCCAATTATTTGATTCAGCAACAGACCTAAAGTTATTTTATTTGTTCAGGATCAGGGTCTCTTTTCAATTTAAATAAACTACAAGCAGTGAAAACAAAGTAATGAGATCTCTGAAGAAAGAACTGCTTCACAGCCAGCTGAACACATGAAAATAACGAAAAGAAGAAGAGAAAGGAAGAATTTGAAAAAGAAATTGTCCCCAGGAATTGCTTCAGTACCTTCTTACTTTCTGCTCCATTACATGGGTTTTATTGTGTTTAATGAGATTAGATGGGCACAATGTAAACCACAGAAAAGGCCCAGGTGGTTGAAAAGAAAGTGTAGCAGATGCAAGGAGAGTGATCAGAACTTCCAAATAACAACAACTAGCCAGGCCATATAAGGTGATAGTTGTGAAGCAGCATGGCTGTCCAGACTGATGACTGGAGCAAATATTATATGAAGAGAAGAGATAAATGCTCTCAGTGATTTCCTGAACTGTCAAACAGTGTCTTCTGTATTCTTATCCCCAGATCTTCTCTTTTCTGGTTTAACAGGCATTTCCATCTCCTTTTAATCATTCCTTTGGTACTATCTGCTTGTACAAAAATGTAACGCTTGGTATTCATACCAAAACCCACTTGTCTGCCAGAATAAACTCTACTTAATCTTCTTTTCCTTGAGCATTGTTCTTTTTATTCTCTTTTGGCTCCTGATTCTCCTGTGATCTATTCACTCCTAGTTTTGGTGGTTTGTTGTTGCTGGTCATTTGTTTTTCATTTGTTTTGGTTTGTTTTCTGTGATCCCTTTCTTGAAACAAGTTATTGGGAAACATCAGAAAAAAAATGAAGATAAGCCTAGAGAACATAAAGAAAAAAATGGAAGCCTTGACTTCTGGGGTTATAAAGAACATATACTCTAGAATGAAGACAGGAGTTTCTAAGAAATTTCTGCAGAAATATTATCAGTGGAATGAAATTACCAAAGCAGGAAATATGATTCTGATGAGTCAAATACACAGATTGCTCTTTGTAAGCTGTGCCCACTCAAAAAAATTGTTATTGCTTTAGTTTCAAAAAATAAAATAGTTGTATTTAGGAACAAGCAGTTTAAGTCAAATCCATGATAAAAAAAAAAGAAAATATGATGAGGATTCTGGGATGAAAAAAGACTTGCCACTGAATAATCTTCAGATGCAAAAGGAATAAATTATATTATTCTCCATACGAACAGGAATATTTTCATTAAAAGCATGCACAGCTTGTGTATATTGTGTTGACGAAACTAACCCTGGAATAGTGCATGGCTTCCATGCTCCAGCCTGGAAGACCACATTTTTAAAGGGACATATAAAAGAAGAGAAGAAATAACTTAGAATTTATTATTGGAAGAATTAACGAGTTTGGGTTAATTTAGATCAACAGATGAAAGGTTAATTAGACTATGCTAATTACATAGCATTTATTTCTCCAAGTGGTGATGTTATAAAATCCTGGACAACAGTTTATTTTAATAAGGAGCCAGTCGTTGGAAGTTAAAGCCAAAAAGACATGAATAGAAATTTAAGTTCCTGGTTGAAAAGAGGCATTTGATATGTTGTACCTTTATTCTGTGTTGCTTTCTTTCTGGGGTAGATGGCTAAGTGACCAGGAAGAAGGTTCTGCTGAGTAGTGCTCATGTCTCCTCTATAGCTTTGATCAGTACCTGTTTGTTATTGAATATATCAAATGTGAAATGCAGAGCTCAATGAAGTAATAATTACCCTGCCAGTCGTGAGATATTAAATTTTTAAAAAGTAGAAAAAGAAAAAGAACGACAGTTCCGAAGACATTATTACTTGCTCAGAATTAGTGTGGTAAATAATTCCTAGAAAACATCGAGGAACGTATTTGTTATGAGTCAAATAATAAGGAAGTATTTTTAAATACAATGACAGGTTACCCATGGCTTTCAACAGCAGGTGTATTTTGCCTGTTCCAAAGACTGTCTCTCAGAGGGGCAGATTTGTATAGCTGAAGCCTGAATCATTTACAACAGATTAATCTATAATTATGTTCTAATTTGGCTCAAGCAAATCTTCAATAAAACCAGAGCAAACAGATAAATTTGGCAATATACCCACAAACCAAACAAATTTTTCTAAGCCTTTGCTGATTTACCAGTAAGAATTAGATCAGATTCAAGCAGCTGTAGGTGTGAAACTTTTTTTTCTTTGATGGGAAAGGAATTAAATTCCTCTCTATTGCCAGTTTTAAAATACTATGCAGTTCCTGATACCTTCCAAATATTTTATAAGTTGGGATGGGATTTAAAATATGGAATTAGTACAAACTGGGATCTTCCACTTGGATTTATCTAGCGTTTATATTTTTAATAATGATGACAGCTTAGTATTTTTCTTTGTCCTGTAAGACCTACTCTGATATCCTTAAGTTCATTGATAGTGTTTATATGATAAACTGTCTGTAAAGACAGGCCTGATGTTCCTTCTGTAGTGTAACTGAATGAATGAAATATAGAGAGTTTTTAGGCGAATGTGTGCTATGATTTGATTTTTTTCTTAGTCTAGTGTGTGGATAAGTAATTTTCTTCATTATTAATATTTAATTCTAAGATGTTGTGTTTGAACAAGCTATCTGTAAAAAGGAAACATGTTTTAATGCTCTTTTCAGAAACTAATCTTTGGAAGAAGAAAATTCTTTCATTTCATACTGTCATATGGTACTAAACAATTTTGAAGTAATCCATGCTGAACTAGCTTTAGGATTGTGCTTTAAAGTGATTAGAAACTTTGAAATATTATTTCTACTTTTAAGTTTAGTTCAATTCCAGAATGAGCGCAATATTCAACTCTGAGAAATTTCTCAGTGCTCTGAGCATTTAGAAACAGTGCTAAATTTGTTTTTTCAGTACTGGGAAGTAGGAACCATTCTAGAAATTGCTAAAATATACAGCTTCCAAGGAAATGTGATTACTGAATTACAGTAAAATAGCTGTCAACGACTTTGCACTTCTCCTGTAGAAGAACACAGCAAGTCCCCATGGCTGTGGCAACCTGAAAAGAAGCAATTGTTTTGCAGAAGGAACTGTTTTGCAGCAGATGTTAAAGTTGGCCTACCTCTACTTCGTAGCTCAAGTCTGGTAGAGCAGATTCACTGCTCCACACTTCAGCGCTCCATGTCCTACCATGACCTACTGCAACTCTGGGATACAGCCTTGTGTTTATTACTTAATCCTGCTCTTGTAACCTTAGGCAACAGTGTTCTGCCCACATACCAGGAAACTCAAAGCTAGTTTTATTGGGATAGTATCTCTGATTTTATCCATTGCTTTACTTTGTGTGCTTATCAAAGATCAGAAATCATGTGAGTAGTTATTCAAGCTCAAGAAAGAGGTAAAAATATACCTAGATTTTGGATAATAAAAAACATAGCTGAAGAGCAAAATTTCAGAAGAGAAAATACAAGAACATCAGAACATTTTTAACCTACATACCAGTGCAGGTGTAAATACTCTTTAAAAATGCCAGAAGAGATATATATTGTGGGAATGCAATAAAGTATATTCAGAGCAGAAGCTGTTTCAGAGCAGAAGCTGTGGAGCAAGATAAACAACATAAGGAAGGTTGAGAACCAAGCATACTCCAGAAGAAAAAGAAAACAAGTTCAAGTAAGCTGCGTGAAGGCAGAATGGTGATGACCCTGATTGGAGAAAGAGTGTGTGGCTTGGAACAACTCAAGATCCTGAATGGATAAATGCCTGTATGCATGGTTAAAAGCGTTTGTGGAGTATTTTGTTGACAAGTAAAGGTGGGTGGAAAAGTTAAAAGCAAAAACTTATGAATGTATTTAAGGGATGTTAGCAACTGTATTAAATGATTTGAATAGTCTATATCTGATTCCATGCCTCAGACACTACAATACATAATTAAACAATATTGTGTTTGGTAACACAATAACCTGATTAAAATGTATGCAGTAGCCTATTTTTCCCTGCATTACCTTTTACAAAATACATTTTTATGCATGGGCACCATCTTATTTAATTATGTTAATGACATAAACTTCATTTAAAGTTCTGACACACAAAGTCAGCTGCCAATACATGTTTAAGAAGACAAGGCTACATACTAAACTGAAGCACTAATAGCAAATACACTTGAATAAAATAATATTTTCTTAGCACTCAGCTGAAATCTTGGGAACCAGTCTAGGCCTTTAAAACATTCAGTCTTTCCCTTGGAAATACATTAAAATTAAAGTCTCATCAATAAAAGAACATTCATCTATGCCTCAGAGTAAAATAATATATGCTCCACTTTACTTGAATGGCTCCATAGAAAAAGAATTGTCGTCACTGATTGATCTTTCAACATTTTTTCAGCACTGGCTCAGTTTATATGCATTTTATGATCCTTCCCCTCTGTTGATTGTGCCTTTGTCAGGAATGGTCCAAATATACACATTAAAATTCTGACTCACATAAAATAAAAGCCTACTAGTAGTTTCATGCTGTCAGAAAAAGTGAAAAATACATATATTTTTTAATACTGAGGGGGGGGTGAGGAGAAGGTTTGTTAAGCAAGAAGAGCTTCAAATAAAACAGAATCAGAAATGGCGCACCACTTTATTTTCATGTTGCAATTATTTCGGTGTGCTGATGAGGACTAGGGTGAGAGGAAATAACATTAAACTGAATTTCAAAATAATGAAGAAATAAGAAGTGAAACCATGAAACCATGTTCATTACTTTTCCCTATTTCTCCCCTCAAGGGATTTCTTAAACATGAAGGAATATTACACCCAATAATTTGCTAGAAAATGTTGACTAGGAAAGGAGGATTCTTGCACATTAAAAATCTGATTTACCAACAGTTGCAAAGAGCCTCATGAATAGTTCTGTTCTACTGAATGGACTGCTCTATTTGTTCCCAGGGCACATATACCTCTGTTTCATAGGGCTCTTCCTGCTTGGTTTCATACAATCTAACTGTAAACACTTACATAAGACATTTAAAAAAAGATAAATAACTTGTGAAAGATTTGGATTTCATTTCTTTGTGTCTCTGATCTACAGGGCTTTTCTGCTGTGTTATAGCACACACTATGATATTTTAACCTGTAAGGCAAGAATGCAGCCTTTATTTTCTATACTATATTTTCTTTTCCCAACAAATTATTTTCTGTAATAACTATTTGCAAATCTTCATTTAACACTGCAAACATTAGTAGTACCGAATTAAAATGTATTATTTTATGTCATTGCTAGAAATGATAGTATTTTTTGATGATATACATTATTTTATCAACAAATGTAAAAACAGTGCGTTGATCTCATGCATTGTCAAGGAAATCACAGAGTCACAGAATTGTAGGTGTTAGAAGGGACCTCCAGAAACATCTAGTCCAACTCCTCTGCTAAAGGTTTCCAAGACAGTTTTTGCCTCCATGTTTTTATCTAAGTCCATTTTTTAAACCAGTTTCAGATGATGAAATATTACTTCTGAAATACAGCCTTATGAGTGATTTTCTATTTTAATTAGAATAATAATACTAAGCCAAATTGTCCTTCTTTTAGTAGAAAATTGAATGATGCTTTAACTGAAGTTGAGAGTAATGCTTTTGTGCTTCCTGAATAAAATATCTTCCCAATCTCATCATTTCAGTAATATGTCCAAATGCATCCAGTAATCTAATGCATCTTGAAATTTAGTCAGGATTCATTCTTCATAATTTTATTTAATCATACATGATAACATTTTCTACCAAAAATGAAACACCTGTTTCAAACAAAATATTCTCAGCACTCTTTAACAATGGAAATACTTCAAAAATAAATGCCATAACAATTATTCTGTTTAAATGTAATGAAATTTTAAAAATAAATAAGTATTCTGAAAAATTCATTTGTTCTGAAATTGCATATTTCAGAATTTAAATAGTGCTATAGATTTCATTTCTCACTGGGCCTAAGTATGATGGCTCCGGACTGATCTTGGAATCTGAACCTAGCATATGGTCAGGGAAAGGTAGGGCTGGTGAGTACCCTGGGCCTTTATCCTTGCCATCCTGATCATTCAAAAGCCTTTTATAAAGAAAATGAATTTTCAAAGACATGCTTTCAGAGCGTTAATATATGCTTGCAAACTTTTGTTCCATTAATAATGCTATCTCTGCTTTCCAATTTTACTGATATACACAGTAACAGATTACTTTGACAGGTTAAAAAATAACACCTGCAATTCTGATACTGAGAGAATTTACTTTGAAGAACTAACAAATTGTTGTAGATATTTCAACTTACCATTCTTCAAGAGGGACTGAATATACCTGACTAAAGAACTGCAGAGATGCCTGTAAACAGATTATGTTAGATTTAGCATTACTTTTCTGTTAAAACTGTTTCTCCTAAGAAAGTTTTTATCTGCTTAATTCTTGTCAGTTTCTCTTTGGAGATGAGTCTCAGACTCAAACGATTGTTGTGCAGATAGCTTCCTTCTACCATAAATTACACTCTTTGTCCTTGAAGAGAACTGATGCCTTTTAAATCAGTCTGTATTGGTCTCATATCATCTTCTTAAGAGTATAATCCAAGTACTTGTCTGTGCCACCTTCCAGTAATCAACACCTTCCAAATAACACACACTTCACTGTAACTGGAGACATTTTTCTCATCTATATTTATATATAAAAAAAATCCGGATCCCTCCCAGCTTCTAGCCATCCTATATTGATTATTTTTATCCTTTGAAAAGCAGAATCCTTAAAAAGCAAAGTTATTTTTCCAAATTTTGCATTAACTCTTCTGATGGAGTATTGTCTTTATCAAGGGCCTGCACACCAGTGTGCAAATTTTCATTCCATTAGCCAAAGCATACAGGTTGTTTCACAGCTCAGAGTATTTTAGAAATAGCAATCTAAATCCATCTGATCACCTAGAAAGAAAAACAAACAAACAAAAAATGACAGAGAAACTATCCATCTAACGATTTTTCTTTGTTCCTTATACTGCTTAGCATAGCTGATATATACATTTTCCTCCTCATTGTCATCTGATAGTTCTTCGATAGTCTTCTTACCCTTAATTGCTATGAGGGAGAGATCTCCACTCCTAAATAAAGACTGCACACAGCCTGAGTCTTAAAGATAATTACTATTAACAACACAATGTTTCTGCTAAGTGGTGATGAAGATGATGAACACAACATGAAGTGAAGCTTGCTGGGATGCTGAAAGTAGAACCGAATTTGAAGACAGCAGCACCAAGAAATGGACATACTTTTTTTTTCCAAGTCATTTGCCATCTGCAGTCTTCTGTCCACAGAGACATGGAAAAAAGAGAAAATAAAAGAGAAAATAAAGGAAAAGTTTACAGATTTTTTTATCGCCTGAAAGGCTAAGACATCAAAAGAAATGCCTCAATTTACTTTGACAGCAACATTACTAAATTATGTCTCATTTCTTTCTGTGACAAAGGGGTTGAAATTTTCTCAGCTGGTTTTTCAGTTTGAATTCTTTAGAGTAGCTGTCAAAATACTATTTTAGTTCTTATCTCATTTCCATTGCAGAGAGTAATCTTGAATATGACATGATGGAAAAAGTTTTGACAGTATTTTCAATAAATTGCCTCTCAATCTTTTCTGGTAGTGTTAAACTTAAGAACATGCCATTCACATTACCATTCTAGATAAGGCAAACTTCAAATTTATTCAATTTTTTTTTAGTTCCTAGTTTAGACAGCTTATTGTCCAGTCTGGAAACAACTTCATTTGGAACAACGTGGTTTACTTTCTCATTTGTGATCCTGATAACTGGAAGAATATTCCATAGCACAGAACAGAAATATGCTCCTGCAAAAAAAAAAAAAAAAATCTCCCCCCCAAAAAAAAACAGTAGCAGTAATATCATATAGACTAAGATTATAGTATTTCTCCAACACTTACAAATTTAAATGTTTATATAACATTACTGAGAAGCGTTCTCACAATTTGTCTTTTATCAAGTTACTCAGTAAGCAGATTTGTTGTTTTTTGTTTTTTTAAATAGATGTTTCCTTAGGGAACATGAACAAAAGAAAATGTTTGGTTCATATCTTAAATGGATTTCATTTCAGAGAACAAAGTCAAAGTGACTAAACTTTACAGACTGATAAGCAGCAATGTTTACAGATATTTAAGAACAGTAGAACATAATTACAAAGGTCTTTGAGGTTACCATGGAACAGGTATCTTCATTGGGGTTTGGAACATGAGGTGATTAAAATTTCTCCCTATCTTAAAAAAAGTGTCATCACTCCCAGATCTGAACACACAAATCCAGGTATTTCACTCTTCCACTGTTCATAACCTGTCTTTTTGCTAAAGGCTAGAACTGTGAATGTTTTTGTGTCTTGCAGGCTGTTCCAATAGCACAGATGAAGTAATTATACTTCAGTCTCAAAATGCTGCTGAAAAGCTTCCTTCCTGTCCTGCTTTTTTATTTTTATTTAGGTTCTTTAAATTAGTTTCTGACCCCAGCTATCATTGCATTAGTGTCTGACCTCAGCTGGAATAGTAGCTGTTCCTTATTAGACCAGTTATCAAGATAATAGCAACCTCTATGTCTGACTTGTCAGTATGATCAAGATACCATCACATTTAACTGTATAGAAAGAATCTGGCATATAAAAACATGAGAAAATAAATTATTCTCATCTTTCTCTTTACTATTACTATAATTCATAGGTGATCCGGGAGTACCCAAACACAGCAGTCTGCAACAGCCTTATTCATACCCTGCTAGATACCTCATTACACAAAATATAATTCTACCTTACCTCAACTTCTCAAAATCCTTTTTTTGAATAACATTAGTCTGTTAACGGCTAAATTCATCATTTGAGATAATGAGCCTTTCGGGCACAAAAAACTGATAACAGTCACTACCAAAAAATTTAAACGGGTTCAAACTATACTTTCTTACAAAACAAAGATGATTACAAAACAAAGATGAAGCAATGACATGTTCAGGAAATACTTCTTTCCATAACCCAGCTAGAACTATAATCAAACATTATAAACCATGATGACAGAGAGCAAATGGAGTTTTCAGAGCTGTGTGAGGACGCAGATATCTCTTTTAGTATAAAACAATATTGATCTGTAATTATCATAAACTTTTCAATATCTGAGCAGGTAAGTAAACCACTTCATTACTAACAACAGTTCCACCCCCAAACCATTATGCTATTAGTTTACTCTTCTTACCTGCAATGAAGGCAGACAGCTCCTTCAGAAATATTCTTACATCCTTTGCACTGTCTTTTCTAATACCATTAAGTGCTGCAGGACTTAGTGCATTTGTGTTTCTTGAAGTTTGTGATGTTCCTATCTGCAGGTTTCTTCAGCCTTCTCCAGAAGTCATTTTGAATTGTACTCCTACCTTCTTGCACATCTACTGTCCCCAACAGTTTATTGTTCAACTTCAAACTCTAGTAGCATTCATGATGCCCCATTGTTCAGATTATTCATGAATATATTCAAGATTGGTCCCTATATCAGCCTAGGGAATGCCACTCATAGTTAGCTGCCAGCTGGAATTTACACCATTGATGATGAATCCTTGAGCCTGATGGTTCAGTCAGCCAGTTTTCCACCAATGCAAAGGACACCAAACTCTCTTTCTAATTTGATGATAGGTCAAAACTGCAAAAACATTGGTGTTGAGGTAAACACCAACACCTTGTCCCTAGAGTTAGTCATATCGCAAATAGGTGAGGCAGAAGTTCCCATTTCTAAATACTTTCTGCTACATCCCAAGAAGAAAAATTCCTTCTTGGAAAGAGTGGTGAGGTACTGGAAGAGGCTGCTCAGGGTAGAGGTGGAGTCACCATCGCTGGAGGTGCTCAAGAACAGGTTAGATGTGACACTGAATGAAGAGACATTGTTTAGTGCACAAAACGATAGATGAGAAAAGCACTGGCAGTAACAACACTGAACAACTTCAACTCAGGTGCATTTAGTTTTTTTCACTTTCTCCAATATTCACTAACAGATCTTTATTGCAGTTGTGTGTAATTCAACAGTTAGAGATCTCCATGCAATTTTCTTTGACCTGACCAGAACACCTACACATTTCTTCAAGGGTTTCTTTATGGTAAACATAAAAACTCTGCTTCAAGACAGGAAAAAAAAGCATAATACTATTTCTAACAAAATACTTGGTTTTCTGATATTCTTTTGAAATCACTTGCCAAAGACAGCAGCATTTATCATGTAGCCATGGACAATATATTTGAAAATGTGACAACCAAGTGCATATTTGTAATGGATAACATCTTCTAACTTGGAATCCACAAGTAGACACTGAAGGAGTAGAAAACACTTTGCACTCTTTTGTCCAACTTTTGTGGTTCACAGATATCGAATTTAACAATTCAGTCACTTAAATACAGACTTAAATGGTTGATATCTAGACAACAGTTTCAAAAAATGATTATAAACTATTCTTCTATACTGAAGATGTTCATAGAACTGAACTTTATATCAATTTATATTAGAGTAGATTTGTCAATTGCTTCTGGGCCAGTTCAGCCTGGTTCTATGACTAATGGGATGGGGTCCCACAGACCCACACCCTGGGTGAGGGCAGGGAGATGGGCCCAAAAACAAAACAATGGCAATGATCTGAGGAGGAAAATTAATTAAAAAAAAAAATACTGTTATTTTACATTAAAATATAATAGGAAATGAAGCTAATAAATCAAAGTGAGAGTGTCAAAAACTGAAGGCAAGATAGCTAGGGAACCTGCACTGCTGAGATGGCCAGCAAAAAGAGAGATCTCACAACTTGCATGCAGTTTTACCTTTCCCTCTGAGTGGAAAACAGGAACACAAAGTCCTTTGGGGTGTGTAGTCTTTTCTGAAGATACTTGGAAATTTGGCAGTCCACAGAACTGGAGCATTAATTCTTTAACTTCCAGTATCCTACATGATGTTATGTTGTGTTGTTTTTTTTTTTTTTGCTACTGGTATTCCATATCATAAAACCATGACAAAAGTAAATGGCCTGCAGAAACAAAAATAGCTAGTTAAAGTGTTAGGTAAACATGAATAATTACACTACTACTACTGACATTGCTTTCTACAATTTCAATCAGAATTAATTTCATTTATCATTAAACTATTTTACATGAATCATCTTACAGATTCTAAATCTAATACTTCAGCTAATTTGCAAATTTCTTGCAACTTTATTCTCAGAATATTACCTATCAAACATTAAAACTTTGAAATGTTAATAAATAATAAATGTTAATACCCCTACAGCAAAACCAAACTTACAGTCTTTTTTTTTTTAAATTAAGTATAACATTTACAATAGAAAGCGATAATTTAAGATTGCTTTATAATACAGAAAAATCTTTTGAGATTATTTTTCTTCTTAGATCCTTTAAAGGACATAAAAGTTTAGAGAAGCAACAAAGAAGCCAGTTCAGATGAGTCACACCTTACCCACTGCTACTTTATTTTGGGACCTCAGAGGCAAAAAAAAAAATAAAAAAATTAAAAAAAATTGGGGGTTTGGGGCTTTTGGGGTTTTTAATGGGTATTTTTTTTTTCTTGATTTCCTGATTCACCAAAACAAGCAATTTCAGTTTTATTTAATATTCCCTCCTACAGCATCAAAACAGAAGCTTCATGAACATCACAGGTAAGACATTATCTTAAATATGTACTGGTTTTATATAGACATTTTTTCCTCTTTCTGCTTAGTATAGTGACATAAACACCCAAGTTCATATTGACAAGTTGTATTATTTCTTAGATCATCAATGCTTGTCCACAAAGAAATACACTGTATAAATAATTGTGCTGCTACAGTAACAAGGGCAAAAAAAAAATTATGGCAAAAGGTATGAAAAGGTAACTTCTGAAGTAGAATGGTTACAGTCAAACAAAGAATCCTTATGGAGAATTATGACTTTATGGTTAGATGATTATAGTTCTATAGACCCAAACAATTTTCTCTGTGCAATGAACGAAGGAATGTATTTTACCCACAGTTAAACTCTTGTTCCAAAGATGAATGAGACTGTGTAGAAGAATATAGAACTTCCTACAGCCTTCCTGAGGCCTGGTAAACTGAACTGTCATATAATACAATATTCAGCCATGTTTGGAGAATATAGAGTTCAGAGAAGCTATATTTTAAATGTCATGCAAGTGTACTCAGAACCCAAATTTGCAGATGTACGTTCTTCAATCATCCCTTTTTCCACGTAATTACATCTAATTACAGGATAGAAACAGGATATTCACAAATTAGATACACATTTGTAATAGCAAGCAACAGAATGGAATGGTGGGTGGCCTGAAATTCTGGCTTTCAAAATGCACAGCTTGTCTATAAGTTGATCAAAGTCCCATTTTATAAAATTCAAATTTTCAGTTATATAGCTAAACAATTTGGATTTGTATGTTTCTATACAAACAACCCTATTAACAAGGAAAATAGCATAGCTGAAAAATAACCTCACACTGCTGCATGCTGCCCCTTTGTACTTACCCTTTCTCTGCTCCCACGTTAATTCTCATTCTGTCATTAAGAGTTTAAGTAATCCCAGAGAGACTATTGAAGAGAAGATACACCAGATGAATCCAAGTTAAGCCACCTCAATTCAGTTCCTTGGGCCCCTATACAAATGGAGAAAATGGGACAATCTCTTTCTATGCAAGCATGCAACAAAGTGGCCATACTTGTCTGTTTTGTGCAGTCAGTGCTTATCTTTCCTGTCTGCCCAGGTACCATTCTGCTAATTTTTGTCTCCTTAGCATAAGGGTAAAGGTAAAAGACGTTTTGAGGGAGCAGAGTAAACTATGTGACCGTGTGAGACTGAGTTAAATTTAAAACATGAGTGATTTCCCACTAGTCTAATGCTCCACATGTGAAAATTTACCAGCTTTCTATGTATCTTCTTCAGCATTAACTGATATTCCACTTCCTAGCTTTTTTCTCTTTCTACTCTCTAGTAGCTCTATGTTATGAAGATGTGAACCATTATTATCTCCTTTAAACCTTGTGCATTATAACATACTTAGATTGAATAACATATGCTGTCTTTTTTTTTTTTTGATAGCTCCAAAGCTGGAGACTGCACAGCCTCTCACTTGCTTCAGGATTCAGTCACTTACACATTAGAAGAGTATGTTTGTGTTCTGATGGAAATTCCTGTGACTCATTTTGCATCCACCACCTCTTTCAAGTCTTCTCTAGACTGAATAGTCCCATCTCTTCCAGTCTGTCTTAAGCTCCAGACTAAATCTTCTTCATGAGCCTCCAGTGCACCCAGTACTTCATGCCCATCTCTTCCATTTAATGGAGATTCCAGTAGTAGACCTGTGGCTCCAAGTTCCAAACTCTCACCAAGGCTAAACAAAGTGGAAGAATCTTCTCCCTTATCCTACTGTCAAAACTCCCTTTTGCAGACCAGGAGGTTATTGGCCTTCTTCACCATGAGGAGACATTACTAGTTTGAAGTCAATCTAGTATCCATCAGCATTCTCAGAACCAGAGTTCCAGCCAGTCAGCACGCAGCCTAGAGTTATGCATCCCTAGGAGAAGGACTTCTCACTTCGCTGAAGGTCATGAAGTTTTTCTGCATCTTTTTGTCCATCCTGTCAAGGTTTCTTTTAATGGCAGTAATGAACTTCACCTGCAAGCTTGACCAGGCTGAACACTTTTCACCTGTGGTCTGGGTTGTAAATGAAGAGATCAGATAGCAGTGGACAGGGTATTGACTACTTGAGTACATCACTAGTGACTGGTTCCTGCTCACTGGCCTGTAATTTTTCAGATTTCCCATATTGTTCATCTTGAAAAGAATACTGTCATTTACTACCTTCTGATCCTTAGGAGCCTTCCTAGATTGTCATGACCTTGCAACAATATAATATAGCTACCAGAGCACTTGCGGCAAAACCTATAAAGTCCCACAGATTTGTGCAAGTGTTCAAATCTTCCATGCTATAAACTTTCTCATTGAACTCAGAGACCTGTGTTCACTGAAGGCTACTCTTGCTAGTGCGAATGAGGGCAATGAAGGCATGCAACTAGCCTTCTAGAAGGCTTTTCTTATTAGGGTATTTTCCCCAATCAGCACCGGACTCAAATGGTCTGGTAGAAAGCACTAAACTTCCTTTTTCTACTGCTGTATTGGTAGAAATTCTTTTTACCCTACAAATTTTCTCCTTAGAACAGGCCATTGTAGTAAATCTCTCATAGGTCTTAAACCACAGCACAAAGACATAAGAACTGTATTTCTCTAAGTGATAAACTGACAAAGATTTAAAAATAAGGACAAGAAGCCTTGAAGTTTTCCAGGTCAAACTTAAGCTGCCATTAAGCATAGCCACTTCTTCCTGAGGGTCTATATTTATTTACTTATTTTTTTTAATGACTCTTGAAATCAGTGTTTCAAAATCATATTTTCTCCTGTTCAATACATACACTTCTCATTTCACAGCCTTCCTCCATTTTTGCATTCTCCCAACTACAACAAATGGTTTTCAGTGATATCATGCTTCCTATATTTCTTCCCTTGTTTGAGCTATCATTTATAAGGCTCAGGCAGTCTTAAGTCATCCTACAGTCTCAACTTGAAAGCAGCTAAAAGTGAAGCCATATTTTTTGATCACTGAAAGTCTAACAACAAGATAATTAACATCACAGAATACTGAAGTATAATGCTGAATGAATAGGGAAGCACTAGTCTTTCAAATTGATAATTGTAAGACAATAAGGTACATAAAATAGTATGTATAATAACTACACATTCAAAGATGCCACAAATGTCTTTTTTAAGAATTTCACTATACTATTCAGAATTACAGTTTTAATGAAATGGTTTCTAAGTAGACTTGCATAAATAACAGCAATTAAATAACATATGTGCTGAGAACTGAATATTATGGATGAGAGAAAGATAAATTATTTCCCAAAACAAACAAAGAAAATAAACACCCCACAGCAGAAGCAATTTCATCAGCAAAGGGTGAAAACAGAATGGGCCACAAGAGAAAAACCATACCTGCAGAACCATTAGACTTCACGGACAATGAAGCAACAAAGAATATAGAGGTTAACATGGCAATTGAGTTCTAATTCAGGGCATATAAACTTCTTGCCAGCATAGACTGAAATGACTTAAAAAAGGAATCAATTTCACATTATGTAAAATATTCTGCAAAAAAATCTATTATTTCAACTTTCAGAAACCAGTATTTTCATTACTAAATACATAGATATAAGGATAAACACAAAAAGACCAGTGCAAACAAAGTGGTGTTAGAAAAACAAGGAAAATGAGTGCTTACCCATCTCCAAAGTTCTAGGCTCAGAAGGAAGGAACTCCAAAAAGGAGGGATCTCCAACAAGAGAATTCTCTCTAGTAGCAGTCAGCCCTTAAATGAGGTCTAAGAGGGGTTGAGCCTGGCTCCACCCTTTCTGGTTGCATAGGTGAATTGCCTTCACCTGTGCTTTCAGGGATGACCGGATCTTTCCTTTACATGCTCATTCAGTGGTTCAGACCATGACTCAGCTGTTCCCATACAGCACAATACGATCTTTCGTTTGGAAAATTTACCAGGATTATTCTAACATCTCAATGAGAGGAGTATGGATTAGGAGAGGTGAATTTGACTTAATAAAAAGCATTGCATGCTCATAAATCTGTCCATCATTTGCAATGCGGAGTAACAAGGCAAACAGGTTTGTTAGCTCAATTCTACTAGCATGTATTATTTTTCAATTACACTAAACCTTCAACAATTCAAACAGTTCAAACAATAAATGCATGTACCTCTTTGATAAAATTAGTGTTACTATGTTTGTACAAACCAGCACAGGTAATAGAGTCATACAAGAAGTGGAAAAAATATAACACTCTGAAGGAACTAAATATGAAATCCTAAAAAACTGTATTGACAACATTATCTTTCTTGTTGGTTGTGTGATACTTTTTGTTTGCCTGTTTGGTCATTTTTGTTTATTTCTTTGTTGTAGGATTTGTCTACTCGTCTACTTGTTTGTCTGTTATGCCATCTCTTCTAAACTCTAAAATCCCCATGTTCTACAACCATTAAGTAGATCCTAAATACTTGCAGATAACTGATGCAGAACCAATAGTATATTGAATAAGTGTGGACTCAGGAGCACAACTGTACATGTTGGAAGAAATGAATCAAATGATGGTTTTATACCACTGTAGTAAGACATGAAATCTGATCAATGAGTATTCATTGTGGACAGATGTTAACTGACAGTGCAAAAAGCTTAATCGCATAAACTGACCTGTTGGACTTTCAGTGACTTTGAACTGACACCTGCTCTTGTGACTGCAATGAATTTGATCCAGTAGGAGACCAAAATCTACTTTATTGCACTACTCAGCTGTCTCAATTGTACTGAATGAGAGATGTATGTTTTTACCTATTACAAGTACTTTAAAACATAACTTAAACCACTGTGCACTTTTTGCACATCAGTTCTGGACCATCATGTGAAAATTTTATTTTACTCATATAATATATATCATATTTAATATTAAATTAAAATTATTTTAGTTTATTTTATTATTACTTCCATGCAAACATAATTAATATGATTTCTATTATATTGCTGGTACAATATTTGAGGACATAGGATAGAGACAAAATAGCACCCTATTCCCATCCGAAAATAAATAACTACTCCAGGATTTGATTTCTTTTTCAGTGTACTAGTATTAAAATAATGCAGAAGAGATCAACATTGATTATACTATATCCTATGATACATAATACGACCTTCTCATTTTTTGTTTTAAAAGCCTCTAAATAGGAAAACAGCAACAACTAAGTTTTAAACACAAGGATAAATTAATTAATATTAGTTAAATTGTCTTTTCTTCTGAGGAACTCATTCAAGTACACTGCAGAAACTATAAAAAAATTGAAATTTTGTATTAAATTTCAGGAATAGAATGTTACATTATGCCTATATGCTTTGGATTACAAACCATTCTTTAAATCTCTATGCTCATATTTTCAATTGTTTTAACTCACTCGTATATAATTCATAATTAATACATCTTTTTCCTAAAAAAAAAAAAGTTATTTTACCAAACTTCTATTTTTTTCTGAAAAGGAAAAGAACGACAATTAGATAATTATATGGACAGCTGCCATTGGAGTTTCTGCATTCCAAGTGAGATTAATTATACTATTGGCACTAGGTGTATTCTGGTAACAAAGCAGAGAAATTGTATCTCTGGGCATAAAAGTTAAGTCTTTCCCAGGTAGTAGTGTGTGATACAGGATGAGAAAAGTACAAACCTACAAAAGAAACCTACAAACCTAGCTACAAACTTGGTAATCTTCCTTGCCTGTTTTTCTTATACTAATTCACGGATAGTAGAATACTAGACTTTGGCTTGGAGTCTTAGTAATTAATTTAGTAAATGTATCTTTAGTAAATATACTTAAAATACAACAGGACCATTTGATCTCAAAATCTGTAACTAAAATTCATTAGTGATCGCCTTCCTTAGCCTGCCTTACCTCAGAATTTCCATTTCATATTGTCTTTATTTCTCTGCTTCTTCAGCTAAGATCCAGTTGAAAGTACAAAATACCAGTATAAGGTTTTCTCCTTAATTGCCCATTTCTACACAGATAAGGAAACAGCCCAGTTGTAAGTTACCTTTATCATGAGGGAAGGACTGTTTTTGCATAGCAACAGGATGTTAAGACACCAAAGAGGCACCTCAGAGATCTGATACAAGATAAGTTCCCACTTGTAGAATTTAACTTGTAATTTAGCATATATTTGCCTCTGGGCTGGGTCATGGTAACCAAAGAACAAGTGCACACCACTAGTACTCTACAAAGTTCAAAGACTATGTGAAATGACTAAAGAATCAATTTAAGTTCACCTGACATGTTCCTTTGTGAGGGTGGGATGTCTGACTTAAATCCATCCAAAGCTTTATGAACACAAAAATGATATGATCTTGTTTATTCTGCACAGTAGTAAACTGTTCCAAGTTACTTCCAAGTTTTATTTTAAGAAAGGAAGATTTGCTTAGCTGAACTTGATAATGCATAGTTCCTTTAACTACTAAAGCTAATTGAATTCTAAGAAAATAAAAGGGGGAGACTACTAAATAGAAATGGATATTGCTTAAGTTAATTGCTCATAAGGCTGTGACAATTCTGCTGACATTTGGAGATTGATGTATAGCAAAAATTTATTGAGTTCATAAAGGCTAATCTGTTACTCTCTTCAAGGGCTTATCTGTGTACTACAGCTCATACTATGGTCACAGAAAATGTCATTCCACATCTACTATATGTATTTTTATTAGTTTTAAACAGTAAGTGATAAAGCAAGCATTTTAACTACATAGCCAAAAGCAAACAATCCCAACATTTGTAGTGTTTCAGGATGTTTGAAGGGGTTCACACAGTGCAGAAGTGCCATGGAAGCAGCAGCTGGTTTTCTCTGAGAAAGCTATGGGGGAAGTTCAGCAGCTGTTATTATCATTTTTATTTTGTTTTGTTTTGTTTTGTTTTCCCTTTAATATTATTTACTTTAATATGCTGACATACATAGTAATTGATGGACATCATATTTCATAGATTTCTTATTTACCTTTCTAATTTTTACCATGATCTAAACCTGCAAATATGCTGCATTATTCTAACTGTTAAGTATGTGTTAAGTCTGTGGGATATTCAGTATTTTTAAGCAGAAGACAAGCTGAAGCATCAGTTCTGTCCTTAGCTTACCCAATGGCCTTTTAAAAGTCTCTTCAACTTTTCATTTTTTCAATCTGAAAAATAACCATAATATTTTCATACCTAGATTACAGGAGCCCTTTGAATTCATTGATATCTTATCAGTGTAATAATGTGTTCTCCCCTGCCTCCAACCCCCTTCTTTGGTTTGGCCATTACATCCAAGGTCTTTGTGTTTAACAGCCAATTGGATACTCATTGTTTTCAGAAGATACTAAACTTTATTTGGCAGCTAATTGCTCCACTGTTGGAAAGGAAATTGTTATGAACCTTAAAAAATAGAGCTGGCCTAACATGAAAATGAAGTTTCATTATAGATAAATTAAAAGTAATATATATAAAGAGAAAGAATATATATCAATCGTATATAATTCTTTACTTGTTATTTTACATTATTATGCTTTTTTCTTTTCAAGCAGGAAACAAGTTGATTAGCCATCCAAGTGTTTTCAAAAATGAATAACTCAATGTGCAGTAGAACTTAAAAGCCAATAACAAAAAATTTCTAGCATAGAGGAGGGTGCTACAAAACTGGAATTGTGATTATTTATTTATTTATTTATTTATTGCTATATGAAATTTCATACATCAACATCTTGGTTATATATACAGTTCTGGTTGAAGCATTTCAAGAAACATATTTTGGAGTTAGAGATGTGGCAGAGAAGCATGGTTAGAACACTGAAGGAAAATGAGGAAGAAGCCTGAAGAGGAAGCCATATATTATGAGGAGGAAGTCTGAAGTTTTAGGAGGAGAAAGTACCAAAGAGACAGATAAGAGATTTACTAACACATGAATACAGTGAATGAAGTTACTGAAACAGTCACTCATCAATACTTGCAGTTCTGGAAGTTTGGGACAATTGGTAACATCGATAAGTTATCCAAAGTACATAAAAAATAAGATTTAACAGAGCAGGTAATGAACATCTGAAGGTTGTAGCATGAGATTTTTCTTGGAAAATCATTAGTGAAAATTTAAAAAATTATATTGCAGTATTTTTATGCATTTTTGGTTTAACGCTTTTATATATTCTGCTTTAATACGTGCAGATACTTTAACTTATTCTACACGTTAATATAATGTAATTTAAATGTTTTAAATTTTCACCAGCTGCCAGTACCTGAAATTAATTTATCTGCCTCCTAGCATCTGAAAAAACTGATACTTCCTATGATTTTGAAAGTCTTCTGCAGTAAGAGAAAACAAGATTGGGAATCTCTAATTAAATATTTATATATTATCCTAATTTACTTTATATTTTATTAGATGAATCTAAAGTAAATTGTATAAAAGAAAGTATCAAAATATCTTTATGTTTGCAATCTAAATATTATTTTATTCTAATTAGATTTACACAAGGAAGAATTATGTAGTTAAAAAAAAAATGACAAAATTATTATTGTTATTGGATGTATCCTGCAATTTGTGGAGGAACACTGCATGGGGATGGAGGTATTATGAAGTTTTGACTTAATACTTGAGAAATGTCACTTATTGCAACAAAATGAAGGATGACTTAATATTTATAACAACTATTTACATTAGTATAAAAGTACTTGAGAATTCATGTATAATAGATTGCTTTTGTATTTCTCTGTACAAAGATTTTTTTCAAACGAAACTGAAATACAATTTATGCTTTCTCACCTGTATCAGTGCCTGCTTTCCAAGCAGAATCTCATTTGATAACACATTTAATTGTAAAGTATTTTTCTCCAAGACTCTTAACAGAATTGTTTCCCTTATTCCTCAGACTTTGCAAGTTCTTATGACCTTTTAATGATATTTAAATTTTCACTCCAGACAATCATGAAGGGATCTCAATGCTGTCATGGAAAACTTTTGCTTTCAACCTTTCTATTTCACAAAGAAGATAAATGTCAAGTTTGTTCTTTGAATACGACTCCTGACTTATTATGGTATAGAGTACTACAGATACATAGCTGTCTGTCTCCAGACATAATTATAAAAAGCATTGTTAATCACAAATTATCCCACTGTGCAGAGATTTTCTTATCTAAAGGTGAATATCATAACTTTCTCACAATGTGACAGGGACTAGTCTGCATTTTCATTAACTATAGACATCATAATCCCTCCTCAGGAAAACAGAAATTTGTTTGCCATTAAACATGGACTTCTTTGATATTTTCAGCAGCACACTGAGAATTTTGATCTTCTGTAATTCTGGCCTGTTTCAATCCACTCCATTTTCTGTCTGTGCCTCTTCTGCTCTCTCTTCTTTCATCCACTATTTCATTAATTCTGAATCTGGCTCCCCCATCCTCTTCCTCCAGATTTTTTACTGTATTTGCAGATTGCCAAACCTGACTAAGTGTGGATCCACTTGCTGGTTCTGTCACACACCAACTCCACATTTCTGATGACAGATCATATAAATAAGCATAATAAATAAGAATGATAAACCTATGCAGTAGAAATATCCACATTAGAAAATTATAATATTTTTATCCTATCTGTGAAGAGAGAGGGACACTATTCAAGGTTGTTTTGAGTAACAAAGTTATATAAATATATGTTTGTTCTTTTTTTTCTTCTTACCATCACCTTTTATTTGTTTTTTCAATAACTAAAGCAGATCGTCATGGCTGATGGTGAATGTATGCTTAGTCGCTCATATAATTCTTCACAGCACTAAGGAGTTTCTTTCAGGTTCCAAAAGATGCAAGCATCCTCCATCCTCAGAATACCTGTCAGGTTTTCCAGACTTGACCAGAAAATTCTGCTTAAACTTGGAGGCTATATTACCCCCAGCAATCCATTCTAAAGATTCTGCTTTATGAGCTTTCAAAAAGCTTTGAACGTTTCAACTAAGGAAACTTTTATCTTAAATAGATTTAATTCATCATTTTAACTGTAAGACCTGAAAATTCTTCACACATGGCCCCCAGCCTGTTCTGGTACCTAGGATTACTCCTCCCAGTTCTAGGAGTCTGCTTTTCCACATGCTGAACATTATGGGGTTTCTGTCAGCCCTTTTTCACATCATTTCAAGATTCATCCAAATAGACACACAATTATCCACTGTATCAGTTATACCTTGCTGTTTCATATCAGCAATTCTGTGACTCAGGTTCAACAGAATTTATAGTAGCTTTTATCATAGGAATTGTTGAATTGTCAGAGAGCAAAACGGGGGTAGTAAAGAAAGAAAGAACAAAACAAAACAATACAAAACAAGGCAACAACAACAAAAAAAACTACCGATAAGGAAATCATCAGCAAGAACAAAACCCACAAAGAAAGGGGGGTATGACTATTCCTGCTTTTTCTGCCCTGTAGAGAGCTGTGTAGATTACCTAAAATTGAACCCTGAATGAAGGTAATAATATATTTAATGATAATTTTAAATATAGGAAATAAATAATTGATTAAGGAAGACATAGATGTAAGTTTGCAGTAGTTAATTGTTCAGCAAATGTTTCATAACTGAGGCATGTTCTTCGTCTATGGAAGAGAAAAATTGCAGGGATTCCATATTGAAAAAAGCATTTCAGGAAGATGAGTTTCTTCAGTCACACACTGATTCTTGCTACACTCTGTCTTAATGAATTACTAGTTTGTACAGTCGTCAGAAGTCATGCTTTGATGGTGTGGTGAAACTAAGCCAGGAGAGGAAGAATGAGTGAAGAAGTGACTGCACGCAATGTTTCTACTTTTTTCTACAGTTAACTCTTATACCTTTGCAAATGTTGGGAACAAAGGTTCTAATAAGGACAATATAACCACAGTGAACTGAGCTTAAATCTATTTAAGAGTTTGGTGAAAACTTTCAAAAAAAGAAAAAAAATGGAATACATATGATAAATTTAGCGGACTCAACGAAAAAGTACTGTTACAAAGTCAACAATACCAAACTTAGAAAACTGCCAGCCTTTTCTGTATGTTACTCTAGTAAGGAAAATGAACTGCCATTTAAAATTCTCCTTAGGGGATTAGGATGTGTACAAGAACTGGAAGAAAGCATTATCATTTTATTACATGTATTTGTGTTATGTCATTTTTGCTTCAGGGCATCATGTACAGATAGCTGTTAAATCGAAGTTCTGTTCTGCACAGGTGTTATTATGCATCTGATATTTGATGAGTTGTTTTGGACTTTGATTAATTCCTCATGGGAGCTCTAGTGCTCAGTACCTTTTCAATATACTGTTGGGGTCTAGAAGATTAAAGTATTTTGTAATATTGAAATTGTCTTCTAAGATGTCTTTAAACATCAAGAAATAGTTTCCTCTTTTTGAGCCAAGAATTTTGATTTGAAGAAAAGTTCAGTTTTACTTACTAAATTTTAGATTGCACGTTTGTCTACTTGTCTACAAATCAAAGTTTCTATGAATTAGATTAAAATTAAAAAAAACTTTACTGTGACAACTCATCATTTCCTGCTTCTCTGGTATTAATTTTCAATCTCTACCCAGTTTCTGATTGTCTCATAATTCTCTCCCTGATCATCTACTATTCTTCCCCTAATATGCCTCAAATACTTTGTCTGCTTTATCACCCTACTACACTCAGCGTGAAAATTCACTAAACTCCACACTTAATTCTACGTGAGCTTGAACTAGAATTAGGGGCTGTATAGACAATCTGGATATGCAGACAAAAACATCTGTTGCCTCTACTTTATATATGATTCAATTTTATGAAATATTTTAAAAATACTTCTCCTTTTTTGAATTGACAAAGCTAACCATTTCCTTCATACTCTCAATAGAGAAAGAAGTAAAATTCAGTCAACAATTTGAAGCAGGATTTGTTAACATGCCTATGACTATAATAATCTACGTTAATGTCTTGACATTCTGTACCTATAAAAAAGTTTTGAAGCAGCTTACAAGAAGAGATGGGTATGGTGTTGTGAACACTGTTCATCCAGATAAGACATAAGGTGATCCCAAATCTCTTCAAATCAGATGGAATATTTACAACAAATTTATTAATCCCAGAAAAAGACTTTAAAGTACTGCATAATTTTCATTATCTGTGGGTTTATGCTCTGTTTAGGACTTAGAGATTAGAAAATAAAAACATATAGAAATGATCATATGCTGCTGTTTTCTGTCTATAAATGTTTTGCATGTGTTTGCCACATTTAACTATCTGTGGTGCTTAATTACTTGAAGAGAAAATAATAAATTCAGACATTCCCATTCACCTCTGTTTTATTTGCCAAGTGAATAATATGTCTATTTACAAAACTGGAAAGTCTTCTTTCAAAGTGATTTATGCTTAGCCTATTATCTTTATAAGGAGGAGCACTAAAATCTGATTAAAAGTTTTGAAACAGAATTTGTTTGTCAGGGTCTTCTTTCAAATATAGATTGTCATAATAATTGCTTGTGGCACATATGACTTACAGTAGAGATGATGGTAGTGATGGGAAAGCACTGATGTTCTCTGGGGATGTGAATTAAATTTGAAGACTAAGCATGAATCTCCCATTTCAGATTGGGAATTTTTTGTGTGACTTATGTATCAGAAGCTTAAATTTCATTTCAGCAGCTGTATGTAGATGTTTCCTTCCACACCAGAGCATTGCCATACTTAGAAAATAAAATTTAATATAAATAAAATATAAATTTATTTAAACATATAAAATTTCATATAAATAAAAAGAACTTATATAGTGTAATGTTAGCAGTTAATGTTGTGTTTATGAAGACGAATAAGCTTGTGCTAAAATTTTGGCTGTTCAAGGCAATACAAGAATATCTGAATATCTATAATATACCCTGCATATTTAGGTGACCAACTTTTCAGTAGTTTCTCTCTTTCATAAGAGTGAAATTAGTGATGTACCCTATTAACATTACACTTCTCCAAAGCTCAGCTAAATATACTGACAAAATCGTCTTCTGTGCATGTGAAAATATTTTTTCTTCAATTTGTGACTTTTTCTACTTCTAAGGCTGAAAACATTCTCTCAGTTAGCCTGATGAGTTTTTAAATTAAAATAAAATGTGTTTTTTCTTTGCTTCAGCTTGCTGTTTTTGTTTTTACACAATAATATTAAATATGTCTCCAAACATATGCTACTACTGTAATCAAACTCTTATAATTTTAGATGCTTTAAGCTTCCTGTATATGTCCATGACCACTGTTTCACGTATCAGACCTACCTGTTTTTTATATGCCTGAGTTTGCAAAATTTTCCCAACAGTTTAATGCAATCTGTTGAAAGGAATTCTGACTCATATATTGATTAAAAAGAAGACTGACTATTCTTTAATAGTGTTTTATTGATTAAAAATAAAGTAATTTTATGACAGGCTAATCTTTCCTCCTTAAAAGAACTACATTCAAAGGGCTTTAACAATTATTCTTACCTAAGAAATAAGCTTTAATATTACATGTCCCTTCTTGAAACAATTAAAAAAATTCTGTGTGATTATGTAATTTAAAATAACATTTGTTTCCAGCAAAATAGCAGTGTTTCTTGATTATTTGAATGCTAAACTTCCTCTAAAGGCAATCATATTTCTTATCCATATTTTTTAATTATATTGAAGGGAATAATTCTTTTCTTTTCTACAGAAGTTGGGTCACAGGTATGTTAGTTTTTAACCATTCTTTTTAACCATACTTTTCAGCTGATGAGACCATTCATCTGAACATAAAAAGATAACTGTTGTAGAAGTTCTATATATTTTCCACAAAAGACTAATGCTATCACAGGTACTTGAGGAATTCCTTGGAGAAATGGTTAGTATTCTGGACCTTCAATCCAGACACCTAATTTAAAATCTCAGTGGAATTTAAAGATTTTTTTTATGCTGCCCTAAAAAGGAACTTTATGACTGTGGACAAATGGGTTGACAGGAACCCCATAAAATTCAGCAAAGAGTCAAGTATTGCACCTGGAGAGGAATAACAAGTAGCTCAACACAAAGGTTGTTCGGTGTACTATCCATACATAGTGGTCTTTATGCAAATTTATCACTGTAAGTGGCTGATTGACTGCTAGTGTGTCTAGCCATGTGTCACAGCACATTTTCTGGCTAAATCTTTGTAAAAGATGGCTGTCAGTTGTCATTAAAATCCACCTGCAACCGTTTGAAAAACAGACAGTCACAATAGACAACAGACAAATGTCATCAAGGAGATGAAAGGTAGGAAGAACAAATATATGATTCTGGTTTTCAAAATGACATTATCTACCATTATTACAAATATTGACACAAATATTACTCAAAGAAGAGGAGAAAAAAGCACACTGTGTTCTGAAAAATGCATTTAGGGGAACAAAATAGGAAAACTGCCTTCTGTTCATATCTGACTTTCACAAAAATTGTTTTTTCTGAACACTCATTAATTCTTGTGCTGAATAACCTTAAAATACGTGAAAAATCTCTTCTGTCAAATTGCCTAAAAAAGTCTTGACAACCAATGAGCAGTGTTTTCATAAA
The DNA here is from genome assembly GCA_023055505.1 of Callipepla californica brunnescens. NCBI lineage: Eukaryota > Metazoa > Chordata > Aves > Galliformes > Odontophoridae > Callipepla > Callipepla californica. Next base: position 20,540,733 of record JALIRH010000003.1, on the reverse strand, counting down.
ATTGCATGAACAATAATTTAACTGTCTTCTTATTCAGATGCAGTTTCCTGTTTCTTTTGTCATGACTGGACTCCAAAGCTTATCCAGAACTGATGTCTCTAGTTTACTGTACTAGCATAAATATTAATTGTCTACAGGAAAATCTTTTTCATTTCTGTACCAATTGGGAAAATGATTCTGACAAACAGAATAAGTCAGAAGAAGAGTTACAGAAAGTGGAAACTTAAACAAGCATGGTGAAGGCAACAGTAAAAACCAAAAATGAACAGGCAATTCTGTTTAGAAATAAGGGATTTAAAACTCATGTGCATAACAAATCCTCTGAATATATATAATTCCTTCCCTCCTTAGACAGCCTTCATCCATGGAATATGGAACAGAAATACTCATGTAACAAACATTCAGTCTTTCTTTTTCTGAATCATGAAGGACATGTATTTTAAAATCATAACTTTAAAGCAAGCCCACATTTCGTTCAGAAAGCTATTCTTTAACCTCACATCGAAAAGGCATTCTTCTTCCTGCAACCAAAGACATATGGGAACTGAGCCATTATGTTTTCTTTTTCATCAGCCAAACACAAATAGAGTTAGATAGATTTCATTGCCCTCAGCATGCCCTCATAACACTTCCAGCCTTGCATAAGGACTGTGATTACAATCAGATCTCATTCTTCGGGGCTTCAGATGATCAGCTGTAAGAGCCAGGGCCATAATTTGACTTGTAAATTCTCATCTTCCTCTACATATTCATCCTTTCTTTCGAAGCACTGGCAATTGACTGCAGCTGGTGATTGAGTGAGGGGTACCCGTACTTCAAGGTGGCACAGTACTTGATGGTGCTCAACTGGTGTGTTTGATTAAGCACTGGAAGTCATTCTGCAACACAGTTTAGAATCAGAAAGGAATTATCCAAAGATACAAGAACTCCAGCAGGGATTATTTCTTCTAGTCTGATCAAATAGGATTTTTTGTCAGATTAGAACTTAAAAAATGGACACATAACTGATCTGATGTTAAGTCAGTTGTGGATAAAGTTTGTTTGGGGATTTCTGGGTTAGCATTGAACTCTTTTCCTGAAATATACTGTTTTTATTTTAAATAGTCTTGAAAAAGGCAAAACTATTTGTTTTTGTGAACAGTGAGTTTGTTGAACTGCTTGCATCTCTCTAGCATTGTGTGATGAGACTACCTATCATGGGTTATTACATAGTACTTTATGAGATCTACCCATTCTTTTGTCAGATTAAGTATACTGCTACATTTCTCCTCTGGCATTCTGAAATGCTGAAACTATTCTGGGGCTGCAGTTAAGATCTCTCTTTTCGAGCATATATATGGATAAACTTTTGAGTCAAGGACAGACTAATCACATAATGAAGGACATTTTAATAATGCAATATACAGTTCTGAGTGAGCGGTAACATATTTCTTATTTGTCCCGCATTTCCAACACTGCAGTCTCAAAAGCACTTATATAACAGCTGTTCAGTTTTTTTTTTTTTTATGAGATTATAGAACTGAAATAGAAAAAAATAAATTGAAAAAGAGGAGGTGTAATAAATTCATATAATTTACAACAAGAGTAGAGTCTTAGAAAATAAATGCTAGAACAGAAATCTTAAAATCACAAATTTTTGCAGTACATTTTTGCATCATTATTTACTTAGATTATTAAACCAAATCTTTATCCGTGTTCGAAGTCTAAGAGGAATAGAAGGCAGTTGTGCTTAACACTGGAACTAGATATGAGAAACAAAAAAGGTCTCTAGACTTCCTAAAGGGACGCTGAGAATATACAGAAAGTATTGTGAATATTTTGGGTCCTCTTAGGAGTTAGAAAGTCACAGATGGATTTTGAAAGTGGAGCAGCAATTAAAGTTAAAATGAAGTGAGGCCATAGGAAATAAGTTCTGCTGAAATGCTGGGGGCAGAGTAGATGAAGATGTACCATGACTTCACAGAGGAGCCCCACAACTAGCTGGAGACAGTAAAAGTGGAGATGAATCTGATGCATGCACTGCAGTTGTGCCCATGATTAGAGCTTGAACTTGAATGTTTTAATCCCAGTGAGATGTCTAGATCTCTTTGAAGATCTGGTTGTCTGACAGTGTTATTAACCTCAGATCACTTGGATAAGAAAGAAGGAATTATCTACTGATTTTGAATACATAAAAATAAAAATACTTAAGCAACACAAATGTTAGAATCCTAATTAACTGTGACATCAGGCAGATTGGTCCTTTTCTTATCGTTAGATAAAAAACTCTAGTGGAAGCTGTGAAAGGCAAACATAGACAGCTGTTCCAAGATAAGAAAATGTAGAAAATTTATCCTGATAATTAGGTTGAAAGGGTATTGTCGGTGATTCATGAGAACATCAATAGAAATCAAACTAAATAGGACTTTTCCACCAAAAGAATGTACCTCTACTAACTACAGTATTCAGAGAAGTTTACAATAACGTCAGCAGTTAATGGCATGCAAAAAACCATGATAAGTTTACATGGGATAAAGAATGTAAAATGTACTTTTAATACAGGAAGGATTACTGAGGACCTTATTTATTTATTTTCTATGGGATTTCTTACTGTAGAAGGCAGTACTGTCAGAGTAGTTTTATTGTACTGAGAACACTGACGACAGTAACTGATGTATATTTCAGAATTTTAAAGTGGCTCTTCTGTTCAGAAAGGTAATTGTATAATACTGTGTGCCTTCCAGTCCAGAGTCATGATTCTTTTATACAAGCAGTTGTATCTTTTTAGCTTTATGAAAACTCTATTAAATTCATCTTTTTTTCTATTCTTTTTTTTTACTCTTGATATACCTCCTAAATATTCATATATATAAGCCCAAAGTCTCAAGAAAATCTTAATTTATTGGTCATACATGCAGCAGACAATTACCTCAAGAGCATCCACTGAATCTCACACAGAGATTGCAAGCCAAGAGTCTGAGACATTAGATCACCACAGTAGACGAATTTCATTGTACTGATTTAATAAGACTGGTGAATGTTTTTAAAGCTTTACAATCTTGCTATTCATATTGGTTATCTGTATGTTAACTTATCCTTTAGAAGTTCCTGTCAGACTGTCTGCTTCTAGTGACATGCAAACTCAGGTCCACATCTCAGATTTTTCTACTGTAAAATTTCAATGAACAAAGTGTTTCATGTTTAGTAATGTCTGTAACTAAGCAATGTCTTCAAAGAGGTGTATGTAAGAAGGACACTTTGTATTCACTGCTCTATGTTTCTAAATAAAGGTACTGGTGTGAGAAATGTGGATCTGCTTCTGAGATGTGAACCTTGTTTTCACACTCCAGAGAACTGCAGCCTCTATAGCTCTGAATTCACTGCTACTGAGGTCTTCTGGTACATATTTCAAACTCATATTTTCGTCTTTACAGAGCAGAGTTAGCTCCTTCATGGCCTAGTCCTCCTCAAGAAAGTACAACAGAAATTTGGAGATAACTTTCCCCATGGGTTTTCTTACAAAATTTTCTGGGAATCTGTTCAAGTAAATAAACAGTACTCTGGACTTTTCTTTTTCCTCATTTACTCAGAGGGTGAGTGCATCTGGCTGCTAGATGGGAAGACATTTTCTTAAGGCTGGGAACTTCTCTAGCTCCCTGCACACCTTGCAGGTGCAGTGGAAGAAATCAGGGCTCACCTGCTCCACATCCTCTTCTGGTGCCTGTGATCTGATTTAAAGTCCATGGGTCTTCTCTTTTCTACATAACATAACAATGCAAATTCTAACTGCAAAGCTTCCTGTCCCAAAAAGAAACAAAAAAAAATATAGCCTTCACATTTTTTCTTTTGGAAATATAATCTTAAATAGTCGATCAATTATGTATTATTTTTATTATGAATTTTGTTGCAACACAACATATTTGGGTGATGTTTTTACACCAAAGTGATTCCTTTATTTCTTTTAGACAGTGTTTCATATCTTTTCCATGAACTATTAATCTGAGGCTGTACATTTTAGATTGATTGGTAAGCTTGTTTTTCAAGAGTTTGAACTCAGTTCCTACCATTATCTAGCTTGGATTTTTAATCTCATTTTTCAGAATTCAGAAAGCCCCATCAAAACAGAATACCAGAGTCGCAAGCAGCTTCTATACCACAAGCAACCAATAGAATTCACAAATTACCTCAAAGAAAATTTTGTTAAAACTTCAAAAGTGTTAAGTTTATTTATTTTAAGAATTGCAAATAACAAATATTGCATTTAGCAGCAGGTTAATAAAATGCCATTTCTTTTGGGATAATCCCCAAACAAAAAAATTACAGTCAGAAACAATCTCAATCTCATAATGTGCTCAGGAGCACACTGCCCTGAAGGCACTGGAAATATTTACAATTCCTCCAAGATAAAGTGAAGGTAAGGGGAATCAATTTCTTTGCTGATGCTTACAAAATACTAGTTTCAGGAACTAGAAAAATGTATCTTACTGCACACATCAAATTATTATGATTTGATAACATAAGGATAACCATTAAAATCTAGTTAGGCTTAGTGACTTCTATATCTTGTTCCAAGTACTGTACTTAACTGTAATAATTCAAGTATAAGCAACACCTTCCATCACTTAAATACAGTACATATGACATTGCTTAGAAAGTCAATAGCTATCTCTTCAGCAGATACATTATTGCATTGCCTAATGGCCATGAATGTCAGTAAACAACAGGGAGAGATGAAAAATGTGCCATTCATCTTACTAACCTTCAGCTGGGAAATGACAAAATGGAAACTTGCATTTATTTTCATATTGTCTGAATGTCTACTCTTGCTCAGGATGACTTGAACTAAGCCCGAGAAGGTTTCAGGAGTTATGAGAGTTGTGAACCACCTATGTTGCCCCTGTCTACATACCTGCTGCAGCAGCTAGAAGCCTCAGTCATTGCTTGCATCTACTTGAACAGCTACAAGCCAGACCTCCATCATCAGCAGGATCTCCCCAGGAACAGTCCCTGTACAGAGGAAAGTCTCCAGAAAATAGCTCACCCTCATCTGAGTACTTTTGAATGATCTCTCCGACATGTGAGTACAAACCTCACTGTAGGAACTGTTCTTAGTGCAGAGCACCAGTAATGCTGGAGAGGTGGGCTGAGGTAGAACCCTCCATCCAGACCCAGGAAGGATAGACACTTCTTGATCAGAGAAGGAAAAGCCTTTTACAGAATCCTGAGCCCTTTCCTCCTCTGTTCTTGAATGGCCATAACTTCTGAGATTTCTTCCATTGCCCAGGAAGGCTTACAGACAAGCACAACTTGCTAAGCTACATCATCAGATGCAAAAAGGACTACATGCCTTAAAAGACAGTCTTTCCTCACAGTTCACAAGTGTGTAACAAGACAAGCCTGATCAGAACCTGTGAAGTTTATAACAGTATTGGTTTATACCAGTTTATTTCCGTGTAGTCAAAAAGCATGCTGTACAGAAAATCAGAAAATGCTCTGTGAACTTCAGCCCTGATTTTGCAGCTGCTACAAATAAGCATAATGATGTGTGCTTGCATTAAAATAAGATTTTCAATAAATTACTTTAATAAAAAGAAAGTGAATTGATATCCATATAATAGCAGTGCTTGTAGTAACATATTTTGAAATGAAGTAGATCCATATAAAAAGATTAAAATAAATTTAAGATAAAATGTATTCACATTTTATATTATTATTGAATTTGAAGTTCTGTATTTACATACTCTAAAAGATGAATCTTGTGTTGTTCAATGACCGTGCTTCAGAAATGTTTCCAGTGCAAATATTTTCTCAAGTCTGAAAATATTCATTAGGTAATTCTGCATATTACGAACTATTTGTGGATGGAACTGTGTGGTAAGGAGATTAAAAACAAAAATCAGGATAATTTGCAGTAGAATATTTTATACCTATGGCTGTCCAAAAATGAATAAAACAATGGAAGCTTCAGTTCTTTGTAGGAAATATCAACTCAACGAAGAGTGAAGGTTCCTTCTGTTATTATGTTTCAGTAGAAATTTTCACCTCACTTGAGATGAAAAAACTCTTGACCTGAGTTGAATTTTAATTTTCAGTTCAAAATCCTCTTTTGTAAATTGTTTCTCTTTTTTCATTATGTGTACATTTTATCAGTGACACTCCCTAGCTGTGAATTCAGCCTGTTTGATCTTGACACTCAAGTCTTAACTTTGTACTATAGACCGACAGTGTCATCTGATGAGTCAAAGGGAGTGATGTTCCACTTACAACAGATGTACACAAACTGCAGTACTTTAACAGAATTAGAGTTATACTGAGGTGTCTATCTTTCTTCTTCCACCTCCTGGAGGAATATCTGTAAAAAGCATCTCACCACTATATTAAACTGTCCTTTTTACAGATGAATGAAAATTAAGTTAGAGAACATAAGACAGGGCTGCTCCCAGAGTACAAGAGAAGTGGCAGGATGCATAAACATTATTTCTGATGTAAATAATTTCCTCTAGATTGTGTAAAATCCACATATTATGCCTAAAGATATCTCACTCCTTCCTGGGAGTGAGGAAATCAAACAAAAATTTTAAAGGTACCCACAGAATATGATCTGAACACTTTGTCGTCAAAATGACCTAGGTAAAAAATACTTAGGGTGACCGGAGATATCATTATCTTACATTCTCACAGCACACTATGACATCGTGAGCATATTTCAACTTAGCTCTCATAGGGACTGCACTTTCCCATAGTCTTGATATATTTCACTGGAATATCAAAGCAAAGATTCTCTTCTGGTTAATAAAGCTGTTAATCTAATTGTGGTGATAGCCATGATATCCTGTGATGTCCTTCTGTGATGGGTGCACACTTTACATTGCTTCTTGCATCTCTTCCTATACCTTGTGTTGAGTGAAAAAGTTAAGATATATAGCCTTAGCTCTGATGGCCACCATGCTCTACAGATACAGAGTATATATATACCAGTGGATATGAAGACACTACCAGGTTTGTCTGTGGATCTACAGGCCTCACAAACTACATCTCCTCAATTTTACTTTTTCCCTTTTTTCAGCCAGGCTGGCCCTGTGTCATGGTTTTATGATTTTTTTGTTATCAGTATTCCACATCATAACACCACTGAAAGTACATTGAGAGTTGAAGAGTTAATGCTCTAGTTCTGTGGATCATCAATATTTCCAGGTATACCTGTCTCAGAAGAGAAGGACTACATATCTCGGAGGAGTGTGCATTACTTTTGTTTTTCCATTTCCAATCCACAGGGAAAGACAAAACTGTTGGCAAGTCTCCCTTTCTGCTCATCCTGGCAGCATGTGCTCCCTCTCCATCTTGCCTTCAGCATTAGAGTAAGGTCTTTGGTTTTCAGGCACTCTTCCTCATTTTATTTGATTTATTAGCTTCAATTCCAATTATACTTCACTGTATTGTATTATATTGTGTTATTTTACATTCTGATATCTTATTTAGTAAATTAGCTTTCCTCCTGAGATTGTTGATGCTGGGTTTTTTTTGGCCCAGCTCCTTGTCCTTTTTCCCTTCCTCTCCCAGGGTGTCAGTATGTGGGTCCCTCCACCACATTAGTGATGAAACTGGGCCAAACTGGCCCATAAACTGCTGACATCCTACTGAGTACCCTCACCATTACGGTATTACAGTAAGCCCTATATGAATAGCAGAGCTTTCAGAATTCAGGTACACACGTGACTCTTCACAGTGCCAGGAGAAAAAACTACCAGGTTTCTCTTCTGCCTTCAAATGCATAGAAATCCAGAGCACTTTATAGATTACTGCTGTTTTGAGCATAGCTTAATCTGTGATCTTGCCATATCATTTTCTTTATTATTTTTTTTTTTATGTTGAGTTTCCATCTCTATGAAAACCACTAGAAAGAGATTTTCTAAATTACAGTTCCAAAATATCAATTTTTCTCAAAGTGAGGGCACAAATTTACAAATTAATATTGCAGAAAAGTGTCACATGGACCAGCCCCCCACATCACTCAGTCACATAATCCCACTGACTTCAGAAAATACTGTTTTTAAGTTAAGTAGCAATGTCTTGACTATTTTTCCACTCAGACTGAGTTTATGACTCACAGCAAGCAACTTGACAAGCAACATCAGGTTTTCTAGTCATGAATAATTAGTTATTAAGCTTTAATTATACATTTGTCTATCACGTGTGATTCAAGGCATGGTTTATACCTGAGATTTTGTCACATGGTACATCTCACATATATGTAAGAATGTGTTAAGTAATTTGCTATTCATGCTATGTGGTAGGTATTTTACTTATGTTATGTTAGGTTTGCTCTCAGAAATTCTTTACCTTTAGAAAAGACTCAGTACAGAAACATCAGTCCAAACTGAGGTTTGAGCAAACATTTGTGACATTTTCATTTATAATAAATAGTCTCCTGATCAAAATTCATGAATCATGTTGTTACTAAGTTAGTCATTAAGTATATTAGAAAAGATTGATTTTTTTTTTCCTCAATGGGACAGTTTCTCCCTGATGTTTTTAAACTAAATTTTGGATTTATTTTTTTTTTTCTGAAGAAGAGAACTTTTTTTTACAGAACATGTAATTCCTACTTCAAGATTATTTCAAACAGCAAGAGTAAATTTTCTTTTTCTAAAAAATAATTTTCTATATGATGCACGATCTCTTCTATTTCCTACTTATCACTATTTTCAGGACATACAAGTAAAATTTGAATATTTCTCTAATATCACTTGAAATTAGCTTTTCTCAGTTATTACTTCACAGTTTTAATGAGGTGATAATACTTCTTTGTATAATTCAAGAGCCAGCTGGATTCTTCTTATCCTTGCTGCAGTAGCCTGATGTTAATTCAGTCATTTCTATTGATGTGAGAAGAGCTGTATTTTAAATTTGCTAATTTATTGTACATTACTTGTCTGCTGTGACATAGCAAATTTGGATGTCTGCTACTTCAAAATGAATGCAGTACACTCTCACATCATTTGTCCCATCTAAATTTTTCCTTACAAAATCTCATTTAAGCAATCCTAGTGATTTCTCTTCCATTAGACACACACACACTCACGGAGAGAGAGAGAGAGAGATTAACCATTTGTTTTCTCTCTTTCTCACAATCTCAGGAAATTCTAAACTGTTAAAGACAGAAGTCAGGAAGGTATGCAAACAAGGTTCATAAAAACTGTAATTTTGTCTGAATGAAAGAATTGTGTGTAGCAGAGATAAAAGACTTAAAATACAAGGGGGAAAGGAGAATAATAATGCTTCCTCTTGACAAGGTAATCAAGCATATTGTTGCCTCAAGAAATAACTAAAATAAAAATAAATAATAACATACATTGGATATTCCCTTGGTTTTACATCTTTTCTAAGAACCTGTTTTACCACCTTGTCTCAAAGTAAGTGAGGTTGCAATCTGCTGGTAATTCAGTGTCCTGCTGAAGGTGTCTCTGAAATGAAGAACTTTTCAATCAGATATCTAGTGAAGAGATAACAGAATAAATTCTTCTGTACCTCACTCTTGTCTGATATACACATTTGAGTATGGTTTAGAGGTGGGATTTACTCTGTTATTACTTAATATCTTCCAGACTGTGGTTTGAATTCATTCTATGAATTCAAGAATGAATGAAAATAAAAGGACATGTCTAAACTGTGAGGTTTGAAGGAACCAGAACTTCTTGAATTTAAATCCTTCCCTTCGCTCCGGAAAAAAAAAAAAAAGTTTTGCTTTACATTTTTGAGGTTTTTATGAGCATATTTCATCTCTATTTCAATGTTGGCTTTTTTTGTGTTTTGTTGTGTTTTTTTCCTTTACCTAACACATTTTTTCTCCCAAATTACCAACCAGCATGTGCCTCTGAAATGCATCTTTACAGTCAGAAAGGTTTCATTCTCTTACCATGGCAATTATGTTGATTATTTCCATGTGTAGACAGACCCAGTCATGCTAATGCATTTAATTACTTCTGTCACATTAAAATGGTTGGGAGGGATTTGCCTGGGCACTAGCTGTGCCATTTGTCACAGCTGTCTGTACGATGGGAATTATTCGACAGTCTGATTAGTATGATGATTAATGTCTAGAAGAATATTCTGCCAGGCGCCAGAAAGCCTTTGTATTTTACTTATTTATTTATTTATTAAGATATTCATAGAAAATTAAAAATGCTAACATACTTGCTTTAGAAAATAATTCAAGTGCTCTCCAAGTTGTCTTGAAAACAGGTGAGCACTCAACAGGAGAGCTATCCATTTTCCAGAAGCTGTGTACCTTAGAGTGGTAAATAAGCTGCTAAGGGAATTGTAGAATAGATTTAATCATGCTTTGACCCAAAAAACTGGGTGGAAGAGGGATTTTCAAAGAGAAAAGTGTAAAATTATTAGAGATAAACAGAAGGATTGCGCTTTGAGCTGAAGATCTTCATGAAATCAAACGTATGTGATGATTGTGTTGGAGAGGTTGTTAGAAGTGCTACTGTCTCTGGTTTTAGCTACAGGAGCTCCTGCTGATACCTGTCCTCTTCTGGGATAACTTTCCAAAACTAGGCAGCACCAACTGCAGTTGTAATGTAGGTAGAATACAAGAGGAATTCAGTTCCAAGCTGTCCCAGGGGAAATATGCACAGAAACTTAAAAGGAATAGTCTCTAGAGGATACACCAGAAATATAAAGCTGGCTTAAAATAATTCAGAAAGTAAACCACGATTATTGAAATGAGAGCACAAGCATAGAACAACAAAGAATGGAAAGTTTGGAGCAAATAATTGGTCTAGAAGAGAAAAAAAAATAAAAAAAAGAGAAATCACTGTACGTGGCTGAATTTTGTGACTGTGGAGTTTTTTACTTGGGGTATTTTCCTCAAAAATGCACACAAAGTTTGACAGAAATAAAATTATTTGAAAATGTATTTTGGAAGACTTACAAAATACCAAAATATCAGGCTTCTTGTGTCACTCTTGCAAAATTAAAATATAATAGAGTTGACTCACTGCATTTATGAGTACTGATATAAAAGATGAATAAATAAATAAAAAAGGATGTCTGGAAGGAGAACTATGACAACCTAGGAGAATGCAGGACACAAACTGCAGTCTAGAAAAAAAGGTCCCGAGAAGTACCCAGAAAGAAAGAAAAAATGGTACAGCATGTGTCTGGCAATCTACAATAATATATGGAATCACTCAATAACATCCTTTTTCCTCAAGGAAAAAGAAACATTTTCACTAACATTACTGTCAAAAAGGGCTATTATCATTATCTTTTGTATTTTTGTGTAATTCCTTGTCTTGTAAAAAAAAATAGATTTCTACTTTGCACCTAGATTCATTCCAATAACTATTTTTAAATAACCTTCACTTTCTATATGATGACCTTATATTAGGGAAAACTTCAGGAAGTTTACAGTTAACATAAAACTATTGTTACTACAAAGTGTGGTTTTCAAAGAATCAGAAAATCCTCTCCAAAATTTTCTTTCCCTTGAAAGAACTGGTTTTATTATCAGCCTTTCTCCATTTATTTTCTATATTAGAGTTTTTTAAATTAAGATTTTTTTTCTTACATAGTCTATTAAGAATAGTTTCACTTCTCCTTATGAAGTAGCTTAGAAATGTTTTCTCTTTCTCTTGCTCTATCTTTTGCTCTATCTGACGTGAATGCTAGTATTATCCTGCATCCACTCTGAATTTTATGCAGTAGAATTTAATTTTGCATGCATTTCTTGATTAAATGCTAAAACAGAATGTTCCTTTTGTTTCTGAATTAACACTTTTCCTTTGCTGCTTCTGTGACAGATAGATCCTGTAGTAACTCCCTTGCGACTAAATTTTTAATACTCACAGATTATCTTAAATCCAATAGCTGTTAAGCATTATCTTATTTGTGAAGGACTAGAATGATAGGATTTTTTTTGTTACATGTCAACAGTGAGGATGGTATTGCACATAAATATTAAAATGCCTTAGAATAATAAGTACGGTAGAATCATAGTCTGGTTTGGGTTGCAAGGGACCTCAAGGATCACCAAGTTCCAAACCCCTTATCACAGGCAAGGTAGGCAGCCACTAGATCGAGTACTAGATCAGATTTCCCAGGGTCTCATTCAGTTTGCCCTTAAACACCTCCAGGGATGGGACATCCACAGTTTTGCATCAACCGGAACTCTTAAGTCCTTCACAGTATGGCTACTCTCAAGGATTTCTCCCTATTTATATGCATTCATTAAAATAACAGCACAAATGTTTTATCATTATGTTAATTCATCTTCCTTCACCTTCTATCATCAGTTTCAATTTCTTTTCTTTTAAGAGAAAATTTTAAAGAGTAAGCTGTGTTTTAAGGCAGATGAAAACAGAAATATTCCTCCATTTGTCTCAGTGTTTTGCTATCTAGATTTATAGCATTAAAACCAAGCCAAAACAAAGTTATCTTGCTGTTTTTAGAGATGTCATAAAAGATGTGAAAAGCAAGCTGTCAAAAGTAGTAAAAATCTGTTGGCTGGAAATCTTTTTATTCTTTTCCCTGGAAATACCTATAAAACTGAGCAAGAATCTAGACTTGCCAAATGAGGGAAGGAGCGGAGGAACTAAAGATATTCAGGGAGGTGGATGGAAGCAGAAGGAAACATCTCTATCGTTCCGACACAGTTGTGTTGTGCTACTTCCTCACCCAATTTCATTCCTCAACAGGAAAGGTTTGTAAGATCTGCACTAGTTTGTGAAGCTACTGGACTATAAGCAACAGATTAGTGCATAGAAATACTTTCTTTAGCAACAACCCCATAGCTACATAGCTTAAGGTATTTCTCTGGGGTAGTACATGTACTCACCAGACTAAAGTGCTAGACTATCATTGAAGGAAGTAAAATTCCTCCAGTTAAGATGATTTTCAATACACAAAATTCTACACCAGTGACATGCACATGAACATGATAAAATCAGCCGTCAGAGCTCTGAAATTCTCATTCTTACTTATTCTATTACCACATTCTCTGTGATCCCAATCAAATTCCTGTCAAATGATGTAGGTATTGACAACATAAGGAATCAGACTATATCTCCACAGAGTTACAGAGACAAGAACCTTAACATCTTGACCTTTGCCTTATTTGTATTACCTGGAGAGTATGGAGAGAAAAAAACATAGATCTACTTGAATGGCATCCTGGGGTGCATTATGGCATACTAGGGTCCACTAAAAAGAGCATGTCCAGAAAATTGAGGGAGGTGATCCTCCCCCTCTACTCTGCCTGGTGAGGCTTCACCGGAAGTATTGTGTCTAGTTCTGGGCTTCCCAGTACAAAAAAAAAAAAAAAAAAAAAAGACAGTGATTTCCTGGAAAGAGTCCAGCGGAGGGCCACAAAGATGATAAAGGGCCGGGAGAACCTCTCTGATGAGGAAAGGCTGAGAGACCTGGGTCTGTTCAGCCTTGGGAAGACTCAGAGAGGATCTGATCCCTGTCTATAAACATATAAGCTGTGGGAGGCAAAGGGATGAGGCCAGACTCTTCAATGGTGCGTGGAGATGGGACAAGGAGAAACAGCCACAAATTGAAGCATAGGAAGCTCTGCACAAATGTGCATAAGAATTTCTTCACAGTAAGAATGACTGAACACTGGAACAGGCTATGCAGAGAGGTTGTGGAGTCTCCTCTAGAGACGTTTAAGACCCGCCTGGATGTCTACCTGTGCAAGCTCATCTAGGGAGCCTGCTTTGGCAGGGGTGTTGGACTAGCTGATCTCTAGAGATCCCTTCCAGTCTCTACAGTTCTGTGATTCGATGAAAAAAAGCTGTCCAGTACAAACAAATCACAGAAGCCCTCATTATTCCCCACTGGGAACAAATTTTCATAATCTTAAATGTTTTTCCTGATGAAGAATTTCTGAATTTCACTAACTGTAAACACAATATAACATTGTCTTCTGACTTCTAGATAATCCTTTTGAATCCCCCTAAGTTACGTAATTCATAATTTCTGTCAATTCATTAAGTAACTTGCAGAAAAAAAAAGTATTGTGACTGACTACAAATAAAAGAATTCCAAAACCTGTTCTACTGAAGTTTATTCTTCAATCACAAATAACCATGGCAAAATTTAGTCCCAGGAGTCTAGATCTTGTCAAACAGAAGAAAACAAAACAAAAAATAGCTTTTACAACAATTTTCACCAAATATTTCATGAAAATATTTCAAAATTAGAAACATTTTGAAAATCTCTTTTTCTGAATTACCTAAAGTACTTTAATTTTATAGGGTGAGAATGAAAAGACTGTTACTGCTCATTCTGTGCTTCTGCTAGCACCCAGCTGTTCCACAACAGCAGGGAATCTGACTTAGGGCATCTGATTATGACCATGTGATTCCTTGCAAACTGAAATCTTTTTCCACATAAAAGAAAATAGAGGTGGTAGCTGGGCTCCTGGGGTGAATATTGGCACATGCTGACATGCTTTATCACTTAATTATTTTTCTGCCAATTTTCAAAGGCTTCTAGCTATAGTTCGTGTTGCTTTTTTTTATTCTCCAGTCTTCAAATCACAGCGACTACTTGAAACATGGATCGCAAGAAGACTATTCTGTTCATTCTCTACCTCTGAAGGAAAAATAAATTTGCTCTGGAATAAAAGTCTTTGCTTTTAATATGATCTTCACATTTTGTGGGTAAGAGAAAGCACCAACACTATTTTTTCTTATTTTGGAATTTGTCAAGGTCTTTCCCCTCCAGCTATGTTATTTCCTAGATATTTTGCTCAGTAATAATCTCTAAATTGCGGTGGAAAAGAGAAGAGAAGAGAAGAGAAGAGAAGAGAAGAGAAGAGAAGAGAAGAGAAGAGAAGAGAAGAGAAGAGAAGAGAAGAGAAGAGAAGAGAAGAGAAGAGAAGAGAAGAGAAGAGAAGAGAAGAGAAGAGAAGAGAAGAGAAGAGGAAAAAAGGAAGGAACACATTCTGATAGGAAACTTTCAAAGTAATGTTTGTCAGCAAATCTGAAGTTTTTTTCTGGAACTGACAAACACAGGAATATCCAAATTCTGATGTAACTTTCAGTGTTTTAACCTTTCTTAGTAAGATCATTTACAGTGTGTAGAAGGGCAACTGGTCAACAGCATATTAAGATCTCATCAGTGGATCCACTTACTCCACATGTGGGTCCGCTTAGGAGGAAAGCAGATGCTACTCGGTATAGGAGGGTCCAGGTGGAACCATGAAGGTTGAACTTTGTAGAACTACACCATGACTGTTGTCAAGGCTGTCAACTGCAGCTATCAAGGGAGTAAAAGTTATATGATGAAAAGGGATGGCTCTCATTTCTAAAAAATCAATTTTGGTTAAAAAAAAATTGCATATTCATTTATTCAAAATCTTTCATAATCACAATGTTTGCTTCATATTCACAAATGTTTGCTTCTCTTTATCTCTCTCTAAATAGTTCTTTTAGACTCTAGGGAAGTTTAATATTGTGTAGAGATTTTACTTGTTGTCATGTATGAAAAAGTTGCCTACAGAAGAAAAAGATCATTTCTATTTAATACAGAGAGCTCTTTTCCTTCACCAGGTAATGTAGATTACTGTTGCAACTGAAATAAACAGGGGAATGTCAAGGCACTAACTCAATTGTTAGTCATTTTCTGTAGGAGATTGGATTTATATAAACAGAATGAGGAACAGAAACACATTATAGTTTTTGAAGCTCAATCCATCTGTTCACAACAATTTAAAAAATGTGGTAAGAACAATTATCTTAACTAATAATTACTCACAGAGATCAAGGCAACCTGCCATTCAGAGAAAATAATTACCTGAACAAATAACTGAGTATGAAAAACAAAATATGCGGACTTATCTTTCCTGTGGAGAATGTACAGTTTTTCTTATTGTTCATTTCTCATGAAGAAACTTTATTCCACTGGGAGAAAGAGTACTTGTAGAAAGAATCTTCCTTTAAGGAATGTTCTTTGTGTCAGTTAGGAATTAAGTAACAATAAGCAAAAAATGCTGAATATAAGATATCTAAGAATCTCAAAACACTGGATGAAGCATACTTAGCTGACACGACCCCAAGTCCCTCTAAATTTTTAAATAGAAAAGGCAAAATCTTTCTTCTGAGGGCAACTCAAATATGTGAGAAACAATTAAATAAGAAATATGTCATCACTTCATATTTCAGTCTTGTCTTTAGACGATGTGTACAGAGATGATTTTCTTCAAAAGATCTATAACCTTAAATCAGAGCTTGATTTTGTATAGTTCTGAATATTTGAATGTACAGAACCAAATTTTAGTCTTTGTGTATATATATGCTTTTATTTCCATTTCAGTAAGGAACTTCAAAATTATATTTGAAGCAACAGTAAGATTCAGAAAGGAAGAGATAAAAAATACTTCTGGAATTGGCATGATCAAAAATATCACAACTTTCAGACTGCTCTGTTCAGAACGAATGATTTTTCAAATACTAATGAAAACAGATTATTTCTTTCATAGACACCCTCAAAGTAAGAAAAACATCTGGACAATAACATCAAGTGTTCATTTTTTTATTAATAGTATTAGCAGATAAACACAGTTAGAAGTGGATAACCACTGACATCCATACTTCTGTCCTATCAACAGATATGAAAAAAGAGCAGGAATTACCCAAGAATATGATCTTCTATCAGCAATTTAAGACTGTTGAATGCTTAATGTTGTCTCAGTATTTCTGTAATGGTTTCAGCTGGGACAGTTTTTGCTTTCATAGTGTTTGTTTATTTTGGTTTGGGGAGAAAAACAGCGCTGATATACAACTGTTACTAATCAGTGTTGCATAGAGCCAAGGATGCTTCAACTTTTTCTGCTGTCCTGCCAGTGAAGGGATCTGAGGAGCCATGAGAAGACAATAGGGGACAGAAGCAGAACAGATGATCTAAACTGTACAAAGGGATATTCCATACCATACAGCATCATGCAAAAAAAATAAAACCTAAGGGGAGCTTCCTTGTGGACTAGCTGCTGCTCAAGGATTGGCTGAGTGTTGTTTGGCAGGTGGTGAGCATTTACTTCACAGAAACACAGAATCTCAGAATTGTAGGGGTTAGAAGGGACCTCTAAAGATCATCTAGTCCTTGTGCATCACTTGTTTTGAAAATATATGTTATATTATTTTCATTACTTATTTTTCCTTTTTTTTTCAACCAATATGTTCCTCGTTGTTTTTAAAATTTTCTCTTTCATCCCACTGGGAAGGAAAAGTGAATTAATGGGTGTGTGGTGCTTAGCTCCTTATGGGTCAAGCTACATTTCCCCAATATTCTCAATCTGCTTTTTCTAATCCCTTTTCTTAAGCTGTAAATTCTTTGTTCCAAAGACCATCTTCACATTTTTACTTATTTATTTTTTTAATTATTTTATTACATTGAGTTGTACTGAGTGTCAAAGGTCTGAAAATGATACCTTTGATATCTGTATTCAGTGAACACAGTAAGATGAAAATGTGGCTTGAATTCAGCATGTTCAATAATTGTCTAAGACTCCAATTTTATGCAATGTATTTTGATAGTTAAAATTACTGGGAAAACACACTCATGCCTGAAAGAAAGCTATGGAGAGCAATGATTTTACAGGGAAAATTTATCAGTAATAAATGTAGCACAGATCTTTATATACAACTTTGAATTATCAAAATGAACTACATAATGATTCTTTTCATTAAACATGATCATGACAAGGAAATCAGAGCAATGAGTACTGAGTACGACTGACTGCAGTTACAACATAGATATGTTCTGAAACTGAGCTTTGTAATTTCAGAGACAGATAACTGTTCTTAGAGTTTCACTGTTGTTTTTGCTTTTCCAAGTATTTGGTGAATGTATCCTGCTTCTATCCATGCAGGGAAAACGGCAATAACATTTCCTACCCTTTTTTATTTTCAGTACTACATAATGTCAACATTTCGGTATTTTAAAAAGCTGTAAAATAGTTTGCAGCTTTCATTGCTAATGAATGTGTCTGTCAAAAGATTCATGTATTCTTTCTGCATATCATTCAGATGAACTCTGCTGGAGGCTTACATAGATTAAAGGAAAAAAAAAGAGAGAACAAAAGACTTTAGAAAGATTGCTGGACACAGTAATTCTGAATGATGCGGAAGATACATATTCCTGGGGAAGGTGGTGCACAGGGTTATTTACAATTTTGATTATTATATAGTCTGTTATTTTAACCTTAGGAATAAGGAATTGAGTGGTGCTAGTCAACCAGATGAGATGTTGTTGCTACATTGTGCTTTGCTGAGTAAATGTGTTTTTAGTCAGTACTCTGCAGGAAAAACTGCAACTGATGTTTCTACATGTAAAAGTAGCGCCTATGTCTCTCTTGATTACCAAGCTCAACATGATGTCAGACATTATGTTCAACTCTTAACAGCTGTTTACATTCTTTAAAATTTTCTATGTTATTCTGAATCTGTAACATTTTCAGCCAGTTAACTAAGTACAAGTAACGAACACAGGGCTGTTGGAAATCAGGATCTTTTTAAGCCTGCATGCAGTTCATCTTACACATTTCCAGAGAAAGACAGTATATCTTGTCAAATCCAAGAACACTGAGAGTAAGCATGGAAATATAGGCCAAAAAAATTTCTTATTATAGAGCAATACACATACAGATACATGCTTTTGAAGAAAACAATATGAAACAAAAAAGTTAAACATAGCACAATGAAATGAAAGTAGCTTTGAGTACAGATCTATTATATGCATCATTTTCTGAAAGTTTTACTCATACTTTGCAACTTTCTCTCTCTTTTATTTTATTTATTGCTAGTTTAAGTTGCTGGTGTTTGCCTCTGAGCTATTAACATGTTTAGCGAGAGTTTTTAGTTCTAGAAGCAGTTCTCGTATTTGATAAACATACTCAAAAGATAGTATACAACACCAGCTCTTCTGAATTCAGTCCCTGTGATGTAGGCATAATTACATTTATTTTAAGAATAAAAGCAGCTTAAGCATGATTGTAGTTAATATTTATTTCTTTTTTTTTTCTATTTCTTTTTTTTTTTTTTTTCTTCTTAGACTAGATTTCATAAAATGGCTTGTCTTGGAAGGGACCTAAACGATCATGTTTTGTATGAAGTTCCAACCCCAATATGTTGTAGCTGCTGTGACTGACTAGTAGCCTATAGTTCTAGGTTTAGGACACCTTGTTTCAATTTTAATTGAGTCTACCAGGAAATTCTTTATGTTTAAGCCCTTTTACTAATAATTATAATTTCTAATTTCATGTGTATTAAATTCAAATGTGTTAAATCTACAACTGGCTTTACAAAATAACTGAGATGGCCTACATGTAATTAGATTAATTTTACTCATTCATTCCATCTCTCCTCTTATTTTACCTCTTAATTCATGACTGTTACTATGCAACTTGCTCATGATATTATGGAATTGTCCCTTCTATTCAGAAAGTAGAGAAGACAAGCATTCTCTTCTGGGCTGCAATACAAACTATTTTCTTATTTGCTTCCTTCATTTAAAAATATAAAAGATCAAGCACCCATCAGTGTTGAAGGATATCCCTCTGAGACATTCACAACAACAAAAAAAGATCTAGAATTCATTAAGTAAAAGACATTTTAGTCAACTAAGATATTATCATTGGTGACCAGAGAAGTAGCATACTTTTGCGAAGCCAGACCCAGGTGTGTTTCTAAAACTGTAAGGATATAAGCTTCTAAATACAGTATGATTTAGTTTGCAGTTCTTGCTGCCTGCTCCATCTCACTCATTTTTTTCTCTATAACTTTCTGTTGAAAGAGATTTCTCTCACCCTGGTTCTCCATCAGTGTCAGTTTTCAGGCAGGAGCAGAGATGCATTCATCACTAAATTGCCTGCAGCCTTCCTAGTATTCCTGTCAGAGCAAGTTTGAAGAGTTGTAAGCCACTGTGTCTTCTTCCTTAACACCATCACTCAATATGTATGAGCATCTGGGGCTACTGAGTCACAGGTCTCTCACAGGTGCAGCCCATCTATTAATACCTGTGGACATGCTGTCAGCAGAGCCAGAGAGGTTATTACAGATCAGCTTGTTCATTTGCTACTTAGCTTCTGTGTTCAGTGTACAGAATTCCCTCACTCTAATTTTACCTTTCTTTCCCCCTTTTTCTCTCAGTGTCTTTTTTAAAAGAAATTATTATTGGTATCTCCTGTAGAAAGACCCACGTACGAAACTCAGTTCCTCAGCCTGAAACTACCTGACTAGTCTGAGAATACATGGATACCAATCCGAATATCTCACATTTTTCAGCTGTTTTTTAGGATTTCTTTCTTTCTTTTCTTTCTTTCTATTTTTTTTTTTTTTTTTTTTTTACACTGAGGAAAATATGTCGAATATATCCACTATCTAAAAACCTGTTATTTCAGAATGTCCAGGGCCTGCAGACTCTATTTTCTCATGTCAGTGCTAAAGTTCTGCTCTTCCTCTGTTTTTATGTAGGTGCTTCAGTTCCTGTGTGGAAATGTAAATTCCTTGCTTTTACTTGCAGAAACTTCATATATTTATCTCCATATTTTATTTGGTTCCTTTGTGACTTTTCAATTCACTCCTTTTCCTCTTTTAACTTGCTTTCCACTTTCTGCCTTATATACTCTTTAAATTCTACCATTGAATGTACCTTTCCTATTTTCTGCACCAAGGTGTGCACAGTTTACTCTTTTTTATTGTTTATTATTTGGGACCATAGACTAACTACAAAAAAATAGTTTTGTAATTCATTCAAGCATTAGAGAACTATTAACTTCTAGCAAATATCTAAGCAAGAGAAATAAACAAGATAATTTAAAATTATGGTCAGTATTTGCTTCCCCGAAGAACTATTATATTAGACTTTCAAGAGTCTTGTTTCTAAATAGTTCTGTCAACATTTTGTCTTGTCTTCAGTTTATACCTACAAACTCCATTCTTTAAAATGCAGTATACACCCTTGCTTTCAGTGCTCTTCTTAGTTCAAGAAAATTCTGAGATGAAAGTTTATCTCAGCAAGTTTTTTTTCAAAGCATTCTTCACAAAATAGCTACCTCTCATTCTCAATATTTTTTTTTATAAAATAATCTTCTCTGTTCTGAACAATGCCATTCACAAAATAAACCACATGTTCTCTAAGCCTGAATTGAGTTATCTGAAACAATTTGGGGATTACCTGCCTGTTTTAGTCATCCTTTCTATGTCTTCAGACTCTCGGAGCTTACTTGTCTCCACTCTCCTTGCTGCTTCATTTGTACATCACAGATGCATTGTCAAAAGAAAGTTACTCAGGTTGTTCTTTGAAGGTACTTCAAATGGGGCTTGGAAGGCTCCTCTGACAGAACTACAGCAGCCAGGAAGCCTGGTACAATGTCTCAGGAGCTACTGCAATTCAAAGATTTCTCAGTGATAACTAAGAGTGCCAATGTGATCATACAATCCAGCAGATCAGAAATGTCTTTTTCATTCTGTTCCTCCTCAGGTGGCCAATTTTAAATCTTTGGAGCTTTACTCACATACAGATATGATGCTCTGTGACTCTCTTAGAAGCTACTGTAAACATGGCACTTCTACAATAGTAGCTGTAATTTTGCATTAATATTTCTGTACTTGTATAATATTAATCCTATATACTATGTTTATTTTTTATATAAGTGTTATTCATATAGTAGAAGTGAGAACTGTGCTCCTTGCCAAACTTTCATCCACAAGGTGTACATGCTTGGAAACAATCAACAAAAGAATGTGTTTGTTTCAATGCCAATGAAGCAATGAAAGAGAATTAAAGATGTCTTTGAATCTGTTGTGCTCCTGAAGGGGTAAGAACAGAACAGGAAAACATGGTTGGATTGCTTTTGTTTACAGAAACACATTTAAGTTACAGTTTACAGTTGCATGGGAATTTTGATCCATTGAATCAAAATACATCTTTGAAAAATGATAGGTGGTAGAAAAAGAACAGAAAGACTAAGTGTGCAGTATGCAACATTTATATGTGACTTTTTATTAAGACATGTTTTAGAGCATATGTTGTTCTATGTTATTTTTTTAGTGTTAACTGAAATATAAAAATAAAAACACGTTTCTTTATGATCCTGATTAGTAACATACTCATAATCCTGTGCTGACATCTTATGATGTTAGTGATTTATAGATCTTCTTTTTATTAGATCTTTATTTTCAGATTTTATAAGTATTTTCAGGCATCTTCCACGCATCAATTGATACTGGAAATCTTTTGAGATCTGCTTATTATGTGATTTAGTTTTATGACTATGGAAAACAAGTAACTATTCATTATTTTACATTGTGCTACTATAAAATGGACACATCTCTCCAATCCAAATGCATTGAAGTTAATAAAAGACTCTGTTATCTTGAGTGAGAAGTGTTCTGAGCCATTACAGAGGAAATGAAACTGGCTGAATTCATGATGAGATGGACTCTTTCTGCTCCAGGGCCTTCTGGTGCAGCACTAATCCCAGCAGTGTAGCAGGTTTGTGAGAAGTGCTGTGTTTAGAATAGCTGCAGTGTAGGATCTCTCACTGATGATCTGCAAGTGATGACACTAAAAGAGATGCTTGCATCTCTTCTCTTCCTTCCTTCTCCTATAAAACTTCCCAAAGTTGCTGCCCACTGCGTCCTGAAAAGCTGTTACAGTTGCAAACTGCCATGTAATTCACATGTAAAACCTTTTTTATACAGTAGAGCCTATTGTCCATGACAGCAACAACAAAAAGTAACAAAAAACAGTGTATCATAAATTGTAAACAAATTCATACATCACTCTGCTCACAAAAGAATTTCTATTCAGTGGGACATTTCTCAGCCCTGAAATAATGAGAATAGAGAAACACAGACCTGGAACAATAAGAGGGGTATTTTCAGAGTACAGCCATAAGATGTGGAGAAGAGAAAGATAGACACAGTGCCATTAATAATTGGGCATAAATTTGGAACTGGAGACCCCATACCCATTAAAAGCTCCCTTACAGTCAGATCACTTATAGTCAGAAAAACTGCAGACCTGACAACAGTTGTATTAGTATCTATCATATGCAACAGGCATCATATGGTGTAAATGAAGATGTACTGCTGCAGATCAAGTAAGAATGAGCAGAGGTTTACCAGGATGACAGCAAACACAGAACAGAAATTACTTTAAGTGTACCCTAGAATGAGGAAGAAGAAATTATCAAAATGAACATCATTTTACTCCCAGAGAAGGACTCCAGGTGCTAACAACTCACTGTAACACCCCAGCATTGCCATCAGACTGTATTCACAGCTGCAAAACTCAGATGATTATGAAGGGTATCCTAAACACGATAAAAAGAGGCAGGAGCTAAAAAGTGTGTGTATAACAGTTCTAAGTGTATGATTTCTGTAACAACCAGATCTGCACTGATCGAATGACTTGATTCAGAAGATTTAAAACTAAGACAGACGAAATTTAGGTTAGATGTTAGGAGGAAGTTTTTCACTCAGAGGGTGGTGAGGCACTCAAACAAATTGCCCAGAGAGGTTGAGGATGGCCCATCCCTGGAGGCATTCAAGGCAAGGCTGGATGTGGCTCTGGGCAGCCTGCTTTAGTGGTTGGTGACTCTTCAACCCAAGTCATTATATGATTCTATGATACCCTGATTTCCATTGTATTAACAGTAATATCTTGTCTTCAGATAGATACATATAATGTTTCTTTTTAATGTTGAATGTATCACAGATACTACACTACACTTGATCTTAGCCAAAAGGCCGAGAAGCGAATGTAGTATATGTTCACACCAATGCAGAGATTTTGGTGGGGTTCCATTTAATCTATTTAGCTATATACTTCGGCCAAACATTGTCTAAAGCTAGGAAGATAGTTACTTCTTACCCCAGGGCCGGTCCCAGTTCTCCCTGGACTTGCTTATATAAATCTGTATCTCAATTGGTATTACGCAGGAACAATGCTCTTCATGGGATGGTAGGAATTGCTTCTCAGAAATTATGGTTTCTACATAATTAGTAACAGTTTGTGTCTGTGTAATAGTTTTTTCATCTTTACTAATGTTTGTAATATAACATATTTCTCTTTTATGTGAAGAATTCAGGATGTGACTAATCTCAGATTGCTGTTAACCTTAATTTTTTATTTTTATTTTTTAGAAGACAACAGAGGTCTAATCTTTGAGCTACATTTTAAATTTTATTGTTTATAAAGCATCTGTTTTATTAAAGTTGGATGCTCAGAGAATGACAGCACAGAAGCTAATATTTCTTTCCTCCCTTATTTCCCCAGTGGAAGGAATATGTTTTTCCATTTCAATTAGTTTTCCATCTCCCTTCTGCAGTATGATCAAAATGTTTCACGCTGGCCAGATTATTAGTGACAACTGGATGACATATGAAGAGTTGAATCTAGAATGTGATTTAGCAAACTGAGTCCTAACCGCAGAGCAGACTGACTTTCAACGGACCAGATCAAATCCATTTAGAATATTATAGTAAAACCAATTTCGCTATTTTTTAAATTACTATTGACAGGATTTTTTAAACTATATTGTTTTTCCTGTCTTCTTCACACCTTTCCTAGCTAACTCTTTCCATTGACCGTTGTCAAAATTTTTTTAACAGTAGGCCAATAAAAATTCCCATTCTCATCAGCTGAGTCCAATCATTTTCCTATTTAGTGGACCTCAATCTCTAGGTCACATAGAAATGTGCACCTTTACTTTTTGTACCACTCTCTGGGTAGCTCTCCTGGCAATTCCAGCAAGAACTTCTACAGGGTGCTTTACACTGAAGATAGGGACAGAATTTTTCAGATACCACAGTTGCAACCTTAAATCACTTACGAAATGTTAAATTATGTGCTACTTGCTGGAGAATGAGTCTTTGGATTCCAGTTCTGAGTGTTTTTATCTAGAAAAAAAATGTGGTTAAGATACGTACTATAATATCACAGTTCAGATTTACTGGGTAATGGAACAGAAAATTAGGTTATGATGAAGTAAAGACAATTGAATAGCAGAAATATATGCACTCAGTAATTGAGGCCACACATCATGGTACTGCATATAGCAGAAACTGATTACTGTTGTAGAGTTGAGTTGTATCTGAGACAGAGACTAGAAGCCCTGTCATAGTTGCTGATGTAAAAAAAACAACTGACAGTAAACTATCATTTTCTTTGTCCTGCAGTACCAGTATCCTATGTGTAGCCTAAGAGGCTACATATGTTCTTCAGGCAAATTTCATTTTCATCTTTTCAGTTTGTGAAGAAAGAAGTTGTGCCAACACATCTAATGCTTTGTCAGGATCATTTCAGCACTTGTTTTGAAATTCATACTAAGTCTGAAATAATTTTTGAAAGATTTATCTATCTTGCAGGAAACTGTGTTGTATCTACAGGCATCCCTCTTTTCATATGCTGTTTTCCAAAAGTACAGACGTACATTTGTCTTCATCTGGTAATTGGAGCAATCTTCTTGCTTCCTGTGAGCTTGCACCAGAAACTCCTTAAAGCAAACATCAGCAGAGCATGTTCTATACCCCTTTCATCTTACTATGTTTACTTGGATGTCCCTCAAGGCATAATGTGACCTTAAGCTAAAATTGTTCTGGTTTTGCAGAAGTGTTTTACTACCGTTAGCAATATATAGTTTTGCATTAATAGCTGTGCTACAAAGTCTTTTATTTCTCTAAGTTATCATTTCTGACCCAACTTACAAGATGTTTACTACTGTCAAAGAGTTCGGAGCAGTAGAGAAGAGAAACTGAGCTCTCAGCAAATGCTGTATCTCAAAAAAAAGAGAGAAAAAGAAGTATCTTTAGAGGTGTCAAAATGAGAACAAAATGGAAAGATGAATATAAAATGTTCTAAGAGTTTCAAAACATTTATATATTTCTTATTAAAATCCTTATAGGCACAAATAATTATTACTTTTTTGGTGTTGCAACAGTTCAATTTTGTAACTTTTATGAACAGATGTTAGCAGATAGACCACTTCTCTGTTGAAATTTCCTTGATCTTTTCCAAGGTGGTATGAAGTATTTGCAGTAAAAATAATAAAGCTTTTCCAGAGCTCTGAGTTTTGCAGTGTTCATTATTATTTCATACCCCGCTCTTGCTGACATTAATGGGCAGCTGTGTCTGCCTGTGATTTTTCCTTTCACAAATAACTAGAGTTAATCTTACAAACGAGCAAAGAAGCTGAGCCTCCATACTATAAATCTGAAATAAGTTTTGAATTCTATGCTGCCTTTGAACATACTTCAAAGAGGTAAAAATGTCACTGCCCCAAGAAAGAAACCAGGTGTAAACTGTGTCCTGTTTTTGGCAACAGCAAAGTGAATGCCTGCAGGAAGTATAAGAATGAAGACCATTTCTAAGCAGCGCTTTCTGAAGTAGAAACTGTGTCCAGACCACTGCACTGCAGTTTGGACAGAATAGGTAAATTCTTCTTGACATGAACTGATAATTCTTTCATCTCTTTATACACTGATCTGAACAAAACTACAACACATAAAAGTTGTTTTCAGTTTTTCTCATTTACAGTATTTCCCAGAAATTCCCATAATTCCTGCCATTTTATTATCCATTCACTCAGCACAGTCTAAATTAGTAAGTTTTGTCCATTTATTATCTAGACTCTTTTGTATATGCTTTGTGTACAGATACATAAATCACTTTGAAATTCTGGTAGAAATCTCTTCTTATTGGTAACATTGATCTTTTGTTCATTTTTATGTTCTTTTTTATTCCTATCCTTCCATGAATTATGAAATCTCCAAAAAAAAAGTTCATTTTCTCCAGTAAGACTTTGCTTTGTTCAATAATATCTGATGAAGGAAGTTGCCAGAAGTTTTTAGATCTCTAAATGCAATTTTTTCTGAAACTTTGAAAATGTTGTGTGACCCAGGCATTTCTCTTCTTTTTTTTTATTCTTGAGTAGTAATAAATGAAAAATGAGAAAAGAATATAACGCGGTGAAACTAGATTTCAATTCAAAATTTCTTCATCTTCTATCCTTCATTATGCATTGTAAAATGACAGCAGCATTTCCTGCATGGAAATCCAAATCTGATTAGCAATTTATTTATCTTAATATGTTGCATACATGATCAAAATACATTTATAGTTTTCAGGTAAGAGGGAGATTTCAGCTCAGAGTGCAATACAGATAGAGTTGGGAAGTTTTTTTCTGGAACTAAAGTTCATTGTGTAATAGTGTAACACTGGCTGTATGACTTCATAATACCTGCCTTGAACCACCTTTGAAGAAAACACTCTAGTATTCCATTCTGTATTTTGTTTACTTCAACATTATTTTCTGAAAAGCTATGGTACACGGTTCTTAAAGTGCAGAATCATATATGGTTTTTCCTGGCCTTGAGTTGTGGGAAAGCATAGGGGAGATTTATCAGGTGTGTGTTATATGTGTTAACATATACACATTCACACAAACATCCACACACATTTGCTTGCCATGAAATACAGTTCCTTTTTTATTGCCTTGCTGTGTACAGACCAGGCATTTCTTCATTCCCATGTCCCCAGACTTTTTTGAATTAAATAAATCAAACACAAAGCTGATGACCAGGACTTTGAAAGAACAGGATCAAATACACTATGATCGAACAAAGACTGCTGATGAACATTCAGTTTTTTCAGTGTGAAAAAACAGTTGATTTCCAACTCATATGT
Source organism: Callipepla californica brunnescens (assembly GCA_023055505.1). Taxonomy (NCBI): domain Eukaryota; kingdom Metazoa; phylum Chordata; class Aves; order Galliformes; family Odontophoridae; genus Callipepla; species Callipepla californica. Next base: position 20,513,049 of record JALIRH010000003.1, on the reverse strand, counting down.
GCTTCTAGATGCTGAAGTGATGCAATGGAAATGTTTTCTGCTGTTTCTTACTGTGACATCAAACAAGAATCTGAGGAGACACTATACAATTTCTGATGTAATTGCAGAAAGAACTACAAAATATTATGTATATCCATCTCTCATACACATTGTTCTTGGTTCAGACACCTGCTGATCTCCCAACCCCTTAGTATTAAGCCCAGTGCAACTATGAAAGACATGTTTCAATAATATCTATTGCCCCATTCAACTACAGCTTCAGATAAAATTATAAATAGGCTGATCTTCCACACACAGCTACCAAAGTCATTAGAGAAAAAGCTGATCTATTCTCTCTCTGGGAATAGGTGTACAAATCATTATGCTTTAAACAGCATTCTTGGGGAAGGATGAGTTGATAAAAGATCCCTTTTTCCTTTGGCTCCACAGAATTGTGCAGTTGCACTTTGGTCCTCAGTGCCTTGAGCCTTGCCTCTGAGGGAAATCAAATCAGAGATGCTAAGGAATAAGTAGATTACTAGACTGACTTTATGATGTTTACTGAAGATTATAAAAAGATTATATAAGGCATACTCTCATTTTCTTCAATTTTGCCTTGACCCAGTAAATCATTTTACGTACAGTTGCCTTGGATTCTCACCAAAAAACAACTACTTTTAAATGGAAATTTTTATTTTCTACTTCACATAGATATCTTCCTCGGAGAGTAAGAAATGACTATCATAAAAGTACACTTTTACTTATAAAGAAAAAAGTAGTAAGGATTTTACTCCAATTTCCTATGTAATCATCATCTTTAAAATAACATTGAATTAATTATTCTTTTGAAAGTGTTCTCTGAATGCTTACTCTAATTCATTTGATATAAACTATTTAGCTTTATCTACTTATTCTTAAAAATGAGAGTCAAAACCAAATTAAATGCAACTGAAGTTGTATAAAAAAAAGGAATTCTCCAGGCATTTTCAAACCACGGTTTCAAATTTTTTTTAATGTTTCCATTACAACCAAATGTGCAAAAAAAAAAAAAAAAAAAAAAAAAAATTATTTTACAGTTTACATTTAAATAAAATACAATTTCTTGGAAGACAAGACAGACCATAAAGAAGGTGAATCTTATGATAATATCAGTGTGAAAAGTATGTTGAACATATGAATAATATGTGCTATTTTCTGATGAAATTAATGTTTTCCCTTGAAAGATCCTGCTAGGTCTAATTTCTTCTGAAATTACTTCTGCTATATAAATCTGTGGGCCAACTTCAATTAAATTAACTTTTTATTGTCTCCCACAAATCAGGAGATGGATGATAATATCATTTTCTCTGTGGAGACAAGTTTCAGACCTTGTAACTATTTTATTTAAAAAATAGTAATTATTTTCATTATGAAATTTACCAAAATTCAATTAAGTAATTATTATCCTGAGCTATCAAATACAAATTTGTGTATAAAATGTCATTTAAATATAAAAATATTTAATTATATCTGCTTTCTTCGGAAGATTGTAGAAAAATATGATGTTATACTACGCATTTGGAAGGAATCCAGTACCATAATAATCATCAAAAGTTACTGACCAAGCACAGAAGAAATTCATGGAACATAAACCAGTAAAATTGAAAGTTAGAACAGTTCAAGTAGAATACCTATATTTAAGCCATGCAGTAAAATATAAATGATGCTTGGGTTATCAGTTTTTAAACATACAGCTTACTGAAAAATTAGACTCCATATTCTGACAAATAGTAAGAAATTAGAACATGCCTTTAATGCTATATATATAATTGATTATTAAAAACACAAGGCTGAATGTGCATTTGGACTTAGGTTTACTCATTTCTATAAAAACTGGGACTGCACGCAATTCATTGTTCAATCTCTGAAGAACAAGTTAAAATCAACCGTATCCCTTCCTTGCCCAAGACATTAGCCAGGCTGGCTAACAGGGCTAGTGTGAGCTATTATGAGCACCACAGATCTGCTTTTTAATAAAGAATTGGTCCATATATGCATAAAAAGCAGCAACAAACAGCTATCAGATATGTGCCATCAGCACAGATCTATGAGGGCTGTTCAGAAGCTAATGCCTCCTGTTTCATTATGTCGGTCCACAATATCAGAGGCAGAGGGGTAGTCTGACAAATGGCATCTGACGTGGAAGTGCATACGATGCAAAGATACAATTGGATACTTCTGTGTGGAAAAAATGACACCTATTGACATTCATCAGTATTTCTTGCTGAATGTTTATGGAAACCAAACAGTAGATGTGAGCACAGTGAGGTGGTGAGTGGTGACTTTCAGCAGATGTGGATTACTTCTGCTGGTACAGACTGTTACAAGTGCAGCATGCAGGCTCTTGTTCATTGCTGGCAAAAATGAACAATCAGTGGTGGTGATTATGTTGAAAAAGTGTTTTCTAGCTGAAAATTTGCTCTATCACATAGTGTTATTGTGCTCTTTGTATCTATTGTAGTTTCCATGGAAATAAATAGGAGACATTAGTTTCAGCGTAACCTATGCATATAGTATTTATTCCTTCTCCAGCAAAACTTCTTAACAAGATTGATCTTGCTCCTCAGTATATTTGTCATTTTAACAACTCCCTTGTGAGACATATTGATTCTACCTTCATTTCTTATTAAAGCGAAAAGGGAAAGAAAAAGAAAAGAGGAGAGGGGCTCTGAAAACAGAAGTACAAATTTATGTTGTTGTTATGTTAATGACAGAAGGTGCAAGAAGTAGATGCACTTGAAGAAAGATGGTTGACAGTTGAATTCTGTCAGATTGGCATGGATGGTGTGCTCAGTGACAAGCAGAGGAGCTGGGAGGGGCTAACAGGTGTCCCTGTCAGCAAAACAGTGCATCCCAATGAAGAAGAATCTCAGAATTACCTTCTTAAATCAAAATATCCAGATTTTTTCTTGAGCAAGCTGCCATGGTAGACATTATGTCCCCTGCAACCCTCATACCATGTACTGGTTCTTTGGTCCAAACCTTTACATGTTTTCTACATATTTGCTCTTTTGAGGACTTCAGTTCCAGCAGTCATGTGATAACATCTGAGCATTCATTCTAAATCTTAGAAAAACTTGCAGAAGATGTGACTAAGAGGACATGTTTGGGGGCCTCTACAATCTTTACATATGAAGATTATTATAAATTATGGCATTTATGCTTACTGCTTAGCAAGAACTATTCATATATTGCCAGCTGGATTTTATGTTGCTGTTACAGTGGTGGCTCTGTGGCAAGAATATAAAGATATTGATCAGAACATTTAAGAAATATCAACATTTATTTTTACAAACCTTCTTCAGAGTATTGTAGTTTTCTCTGCTAGACAAAAGACATGGTCTGATTGAGGACTGAACTGACTGTTGCTCTAAACATAGTTGTGGTAAGCTGGAAAGGCTTCCTCTAAATAAATATCGATCATGTATATTGTCTTCATGGCATTTAAATATGAAAGAATATTCAGTCTGAAAAACTGAATGGAGTGTAAGGATTTAAATATTTGTCTACCTAAGAGAGGTAAATTAAATCTACAAATGAAGATGCTCGGCCCTCTCCATCCTTTAGTGGTAGATGAAACATAGCTGATTTTAAAATTCTACAAGAACTGCTCCACAATCCATATACTCAAAAGGCAGGTGAAGATCTTGATGAAAAGACATGTTCAGGGAAGTATGCATAAACTGTCAGTCAGGAACTGCCACCAGGTAGATTATTACTGATATACTCATGTATTGCTAGTGTTCTATGTTTTATTAGTGATACAACAGATGCTGGTATTGCGGAGAGATATCAATCTGGCAAACAGCTAATATTTGGTCCAGAAAATATAATTCACTATGAGTAAATAATCTTCCAGCACATCAAGGGCTGCATCATTAGTGCACAGGATCCTTTTATTCTCAGTTTCCTGGAGGTACATTTGCCAGCCAAGCATATTTCCGTTGAACTGCAGACCTTCAGACCTGTGTATTAGCACAGACAATTGCCTAGTTGTCTGCTCAGTACTTCTCACATCTGCATGTCTGGATGGAAGGAGTTCTATTCTCTCTACTCTATGAATAGTACAGACAGCTATCAGATTTCAGTATTCACTGCTATCTTCAAGTATTAGAATACCCTTCACTGCACTGTCTAATGAACCTGTGTCTTAATGTAGGAATATCTGATAGAAGGAAGCTTAATTTCATACAGAGCAGCAGTAAGTTAGGGCTTAAATATGCATGTAATTAGCTGAAAACTTTATTGCTTGAAATCCCCCTGTATGTTCATCTTAAAATTCTTGAGGCATGTAAAAAGAGAAAATTTTACTGAAGACAAAAGTACTAGAAAGTGATTTCTTCCAGACCCAGGTCAGAAAAAAATGAAGATGCGCTGTAGATCCCTTGATCTTAGACTAAAAAGTCCTTGTAACTTTTCTGACTTTTTAATCAAAATGAGTAGGTTACTAGCAATTGAATCTAAAAATTATCCCTAAATCCTGAAATGAATAAGATATAAATGGGTACCTGCTAATGAAAGAAAGATTTAATCTATGGAGAAAAGAGCTGGTGACTAGATACTCAAAGAGCACAAGAAATCTGTCTGAGTATAAAGGTTTAAATATAATTTGGTTTTAAATATATTTTTCTTTTATTTTTTTTCCTCATAGGCAGCCATCAGATAAAAAGAAGGGATAAAAACTGAAGATTACATAGGATTATGAAAGCCTCATAGAGGTTTTCTCAAGAAATGCTGTTATAGCTGAAATTCTGCAAGCACCCTATGTTTTCTACAAAGTTATTAAAAAAAAAAAATCAAATGAAGCCTGAAGAATTATTTGCCTTGCTTAGAAGGAACATCAAGCGCATCAGTGAGCTAAGATTTTATTTCACCTCCTACCAGTTCCTTACTGTGTCATTATATGTTATGAGCTGATAGGTAATCCACTGTGCTTCAGAAGAGCCTAAAGGAATAGAGATTTCACAGATTCAGTTCAATGAGGGATAAATTTTTACAAAGCCAAGAGAATCTTTTGGTTCACCTTTCATTGTAAGAGGCAAAAAACAGTGCTACAAGCATGGAATTGTACCATACAGAGAGTTTTCCTCTCAAACTATTCCTTTGGACTGTGAGTCTGAAAATGTAAATACTTCTCACTTATTTTGAGGCTGAAGCAAAGGACTCACCAATCCAGATTAGTTTAGTGCTATTTTTTTGCTGGCAATATCACCTTGCTTAGTTTATCCTGAACAACTAAGAAATTAAAGATATTGTGAGGAACAAAATGAGTTCTTTGTCTAGAGAGGACAGCAGGGTTTAAAAACTTAATTATAAAAATTTCTCCCTATTTATTATTGAAGCAAATTATAAGTGTTGAAAAATGAATCATAAAAGTAATATGCAAAATCTATTCCTTACGAGTATGTTGCATTTACTTGGCACATTCACCTTCTGAGAAATTTGCTAGAGAGACTTTAAATTTAAATAGAAATGCAGACAGACAGAGAGATAATTTATCTGCAGATAGATAAGTAAGTGGAAGAAGTTGTAACTGTCAAAAAACTGAAAAACATTTGCAGAATATTTGTCTTCCTTTGAAAGTATTGTTTCAGCATAATAAAAATCTCTCAAACACTGTTTGACTGCAGGAGATCAGACAGACAGCAGGTATACATATCAATAAATGTCACTTGCCTTCTTACTTAAAATCATAATGCAGAAACTGGAGGGAGCTGTAAAATATCACATGCCCTGGACTGCAAATTGAGTTATGCATCCTGATCATTGAATGAGTCTTTCATTATCTGATTCCTCATGTTTTCATCTCATTCAAATAATTGCTTAGACAGAGAGAATTGGATAACACATACCTGGGTGCCATCCCAACACAAAAGTAAAGTGATATTTCAGAAACCCTTCTGGACCTCCAAATTCAAGCAGCCTCTGCACTGGGAAGGTTTGGCAAATATCTGTGGAAATTATATTGATGTATTAGGCTAGTAATCATAAAAAAAAAAAAAAAATCAGTGGAAATTTCTGCAACAAATTTATGCGCTTATTGTGACTGGGATGAATTTATGTTTCATTTCTTTAACTCAAACATCCCAAGATCATGGAAATAAAGTCCATATTACTCTAGGAAAGAGTTGATAGCATTTGAAGCAGACCAGCCTCATAATTTCTATAACAGAAGATAAGCAATCAACTAGTCAAACAGACCTGAAGAGGAATTACAGCTACTGAAGCCACCAACAATAAACATGGAGCCACCAAGTTTTAAACATCCAGGATAAAATGAGTACTGGTGACTAGCGCAATGTTCTAGTTATTTCTGAACACATTCATTGTAGTAAGTAGTTTGTTTACAAGCAAATGGAGTGTCAGAAACAGTGGCTCAGGGAAAATTTGAAATTGATGATGCCTTGATGAACTGGCAAGGTGCTAAAATTTTAACTTTTCACTTCGTGTAAATTAGCAGTATATTACACATATGCTATTCCAGCTGAAGGTTCAGCCAATGAACATGACAGTTCATTAAACAAACAAACTGAAATTAAAAACAAACCAAACAACCTGACCAAACAAAGCAAAGAAAAACAAAAACCCACTTGTATTGGAGTTAGGGAAGTTGTTTCAGGCCACCTTTAGGAGTATCTTAAAGATGCAAGCTGTCAGTTCCCTTGGGAAATGCACAGAAACTGTTGTACATATAAGACAGCCCTTTACATGGTGTACCCTCCAGCTTCTGAAAAATATGACTGTGAAAATTTATTAGTTAAAATTGCATATGCTTCATCAATAAAAGCTGCTGATGTGTGGCAACAGGACAAGGGAAAATGGCCACAAACTGATGCATAGGAAGTTCTGCACCAATGTGTGTGGGAACTTCTGCACCTTGAGGGTGACGGAGCACTGGAACAGGCTGTACAGAGAGGTTGTGGAATCTCCTTCTCTGGAGATGTTCCAGACCTGCCTGGCTCCTACCTGTGCAACCTGGGCTAGGGAGCTGCTTTGGGAGGGGCACTGGACTCAAAGATCTCTAGAGGACCCTTCCAACCTCTACAGTTCTGTGATTCTGTGAAAAAATAATAATTAGTAACTGCATGTAAGACTCAGACATGGTAAAAGAAAATATTCTTTCATTTCTGGTTGTTGCAACAGCCACTAAACCAATGGAGAATGTAGAGGAGTGAAAAAGAAAGATCATTTAGAAACAGTACTTCACATCAAAAGAATATCATTTACACCATCACACAATACACAAGTCTCCCTGAAGACCTAACAGTGACCCAAAGTGTGTGGTTTGGTATAATGTACATATAATATAAGCTTTTCAGGATGCATGATTTAGAAAACGCACTGTTTTTTGAAGTTAAATAGATGAATAAGCCTTATGCTCAGAAGAAAGTAAGAATTAAGTAGTAAAATAAAAGTGGTGATTTAGATATCTCCAAATGGTATATTAAATCTTAGGGTCCCTCTGAATTACATTTCTGGGAATTAAACTTAAAAAAAAAAAAAAAGGGGGGGAGGGAGCGAGCAGTGTTAAAAACAAAAAAAAAGAACTTAAGTGGGTGTGGGAATAACTAACAAAGCAAGGAGGTGCACCACAAGGCAGGACAAAAGAGATCACAGCAGAAAGAGCAGACAGCCTGAAAGTGTTAGCAAAGGTGAGATCCCTGCATGTTGGAAGAGCAGCTTCCCAGGCCAGCTGCAGGCAGGAGCTACAGCACTGCTTAACAGGCCTCTTGATAATGCAGTGAAGAGCAGACCAAAAAGATTTATTTTAGTCCATGTCAGACAGACGACATTTTGTTATTCATACTATTTCGAAAATCATTACAGAGAGAGAGATAAAGAGAAGAATAATTCCCTGTTTCTATGGATTTATAAAAGTTGGACGTAGTGCAGAAAATATCCTTTTCTCTGTAGAAGACGTTCATATTTCCAGAGCACTGAGACCAGGGTACACAACCCCTAGATTTCATTCGCAACTGATACAGTTTGTATAGCAAAGGAAGTGGCATTTCTGCACACCAGAGCCTTGAGCTCAGTCATGCACTCAGTCATAAACTTTGCCCAGACAGAGAAAAGTGGCTATTCATCCAGACTCTGTACTTTTATATATAGCTGCTTGCATTCCAACGCATTTCTTCACATAAAAAAATCATGTTCCTGTCCAAAAAGAGACTTTGATGAGCTCAAGATAAAATATAGCACACTCAACAGGAGAAAACTGACTCAGGGACTTCATAAAATCTTTGAATCCAGATCATCATCTTTTATCACTTCTTCAATTCTGTACCTGTCAGGAGAATGGTAGAGTAACTCATTTTAAACCACAAAGCTGATAAGTGATTTAGACTGAATAATCATGAAGAACAAGCCTGGCAAATACAAAAAAGGTTAATGATTTCCTACAGTCATTTCACTGTTTCAGACTTACATTTTTTAAGCAACCAAAATTGTGTGATGAGACGCAAGGCTGGTAGCTTTGTTCATAGTTAATAGTTAAGCTATTCCCTTTTTTGAGACACAGTTCACCATCACCTTTTAATTTTGACATTCTTGTGATGTGAACTTCCAAAGTCACAACTTTTCACTCACTGTTGTCCAGACTGCTACTTTTTCCAGTTGCAGCTATTTTCAAGACTACAATGAGAGAAATAAAATTGGTTGTTGATTAGGTGTGTTTTTTTTCAACTTTATATATCAAAGATATATATACATATATATATATCCTCAGGTCCTTTGGCAATTCAGCTGTGTTTCAGAACTTGTCAGGTGTGTACCAGAAATAGGCCTCTTGTCATATCACTATACTGCTTTTTGCCATCTGGTCAAATTATAAATCTTTGGGAAAAACATTCTTTTTCAGAGTGAGTGAATGAAGACGCAGTACATCTGGACAAAAAAATTAGATAAGAAAGATTTTCTCTCAGCTCTCAGTCTTTCCATGTGACGTCTCTTAAATGTGAAAAGCTGTATGTGAAGAGTGAGTAGGATGAGTATCCTTCAGTGAACAGGAGGCTATCAAATGAAGGTAGTAGGAACTGGGTTGAAAGCAAAAAAAAAGGGTTTTACTAAAACATCTTATTTAAAAAAAATCACACATATATACCAAAGTATAAGAAATGATGTGGATTGTCTTGTTTTTATTTCATGTTATTTGTTTCCTAGAATAATGAATGAGAAACTAGTAGACACTAGTTACTTGAGGAGAAGGATTGTAAGGAATTCCTTTACAAACCACCTCTTTGTTCCTGGCATTACAAAGTGATTTGTTCATTAAAATCATAGGAAATGTTCGGAAGAAACTTGAGAAATGATGTCACCCACTCCCCAGGTCCTGAATAAGATCAACTTTGAAGATCTCTTATCGAAACTACATAGTTACATAGTTATAACACCCATAACTACACAATCCATACCTCACTCTGCTTTTCTACTGCAAAACACAGGCCTATCTCCCCCCCAAAATAGATAGATACGTATGGAAACTTCTCCAAAATACGTTTGGCTAGAAATTGTTTTTCAAATGTAATTGCAAGCATACACTTTCTAGTGGACTGATTTATGTTTTAGTCACAATGAAAAATGCTGTCTTTAGATATTCATTTTTATAACAATACATGTACAGAGAACTCAGTGTCTGGAACTGAACAAAAATGTTAAAGGGTAACTGGAATGTTGGCCAAATATTTTAGAGAAGGTTTGGATTTGAATGAATTTTTAACAAAACCTAGCTACTCAATATTTGATCTGCAAGAGCGTAGAAATTTTAGAGTGTGGGAAATTAAAACTACCATATTTGAATGATTAAGAATATAAAAGGCTGTTTAAAGGTGAAAATAACAGGTGCTTGAAGTGAAAAAATGGATGAAAGCAAATCAGCTCAACTATGAATGGATAGTTCTGACCTTATGGTCTGACAAAGCAATCACTGCAAAGCTGTTGATTTTATACCTCCAAAGAAGATGGGAGAACTGAAGTAAAATGGGAGAGAATGCTTTAAATGGCATACATTATTACATTTCCTATCAGTTCAGCCACAGCTGTGTTTTGTTAAGGATGACAATTATTTACTCTGAATTATAAGAAAAAGTCAATTTTCTGGCCAGTCCTGGCTTGAAGAATAGGATAAAAAGGCAATTACCTAAGGCTGCTGGCTGAGACAACAACCTGCACACCTTCCAATGCTTGAAGAGATGGCATGAATTCTTCCAAAATGAAGTATCATGCTCAGTTTCTGTTGTTGTTGCAGCTGAGCTAAGTACTGAACCATGTAGGAGGATCTACTGTGCAGAAGGGAAAGAACTGATTTCCCCTTTGCAGAAGTATCAGCTAACTTCATTCCTATCCCCAGTAGCAGAAACAGAGAGAGCTGCTTAGCTTTATCTATAATTCTCTGTCCATTTCCCTTCCTTAGAAAGGCAGGAAATGTTACTGAGCCTGTCTTATACTTATCTACATCTCAACAAGAGTCCATGGAAAGGTAAATAAGGAGATAGGAAGGGAAGAAAAAATACCAAAGCACAATAGGTTTATGAAAGGCTCGATATTGCACCACCCAGCTCTATTGCTCAGCCTTGGGCAAAATGAAATGGTGAAACAATAACTCAAACACAGATATTTCCACTACCTATTGCACAGGATAGCCTTTTTTTTTCTTTTTCCTTTTTTTTTTTTTTGGATTCAGTCGCAGTCAGGACATCAACGCCTGTGACAAGTCCTCCACAAATATATACACTGGACTTAAATCAACTCTCAGCTTTTCATAGTGACCTCTGTCTGTAAACCACCAAAAATCTCTGCTTAATATATGTCAGTAGTTCTAACCCTTAGAGCTTCTACCATCTGTTTCCATCACTTCTGCAATCACCTTCATAGCAAATAAAATCCTGTGCTTTCATCTTGCTTAACACAGCTGGAACACTTTCATTTCTGTAGCAACTGGTATGTTCACCTCAGCTTTGAAAGGTCTCTATTTTTAACCAGTCACAAACACAGCTAAGGTTGTGTAGCTCCTTTCACACAGGCAAAAAGTCCAGCTGTGACAATCGACATACTTTTTTACCTCTCCTTTGGAGTCTCTAGTTTGGCTGCTGCCTTGCATAAGCTTTCCTTGCTTTGTCCTGAATTTGGAAAAGAGAATTTTGATAAAATTCTCTTTCTTGTTGCCCTGAGTACTTTTCTTTTATAGAGAATATCATGTTTGTTTCCCCTATTCCTCTGGTCTTTTCACTTGTTTGTTCAGTTTTTTTTGTTTGTCCCTTTTTTCAGCTTTTAAGAAAAGGCTTTAACAAGAACTAAAATGAAGTTACCTAAAATGACTTCCAGTGGAAGCATTTTGTTCCTACCCTTGAGTGATTTTCTCATTCCATCACAAAACAATCCTGTATACTGCAATTAATAATGACAAGCTAATAACTTTTAGCTGAGCTTTTTTATTTTGTAGCTTTTTTGTTATTATTGTGGGTTTTTTTTTCCCTTTCATACATATTTCATATAGGGAGTCCAAAGCCACTGTGAAAGTTAATTTCAGAAGTATCTTGCCTAAAGGCTTCGAAACCAGTGAGAAACTCTAATGTTTCACATAATTAATTATATGTTTTCCTATCAGAAATTTTCTCTTCTTCAACAATCAGTCAGTAACTTTGAATGAGATTTCACCTACATAATATTAGAATGAATGTTTCACTTGGTTTACATTTTATATAACTTTTCTTTATTTACATTTGAATCCTGAAATCAAGCTAGTTTTGGAGGATTTGGTATTCTACTAATTGTACTTGTTTCTTTTGAGAAGTACACATTTTCAAAATTCAACTTAAAAATATTGAATGTAAATCTATATTAAAAAAAAATAAATGTTTTATCACAGAAGAATGTCTATTCTTTTGGAAGGAAAAAAAGTTACTGAAGAAATGTATATACCATACAATCTAGCCCATACATACATTGCCAGAGGAGGAAGTAGATATTTCCTGAAAAAATTCAAGATAAAATGGTATTTTTAAATGCCTTGTGAACAATTTATGGTGATTATTTAAAAGCTACTGCTGCTTTGGTCCTTCCTGGAAGACCACTGTACACGGAGCAGCTGGTGGTACACTCAGCAGTTAACCTGGGTACATTCAGAACTGCGCTGAGCTGTGCTGCGCATGCAGTGTGGCTTTCACCCCTGTACTACTGGGCACTCATCTCTTGGCTGCATGATCAGCCCCACCACTACAGTATAGTAGCAGAGCCTGCAGTCAACTGAGGACTGGAAAATGCAATACCTATTTATCCTTGCTTATAATTAAAAGTGCAACAAGAATTTGTCATGGGAACATCCATTTTGTGTTACAGTACTAATGATAAACAGGGTTGTTCTCCTGTAAGAAAATTCTCAAAAAGCTCAAATGACAAAAATTGGGTCACCTTTTTCAAGACCAGGGTCCAGATGTCTTGCTGCATATTATCTGAAGCCCATTCCAGTCAGTACAACGGAGTTCCCAGCACCTAAAGTGATGTAAGATTATCTTAACTACCCTTTCTTTCTTTACAGTGTTATCTCTAATAAATAGTATTTTAAAGGATACTTTAAAGAGCTCCAGTGCCCTTCTTACTAAGATCATAACATATAACCATCTCCTAGTGCAACACAGCTACTTAGTTAAAATGATTATTAGGAAACAGCAGGACTACCCAAACTGCAAATGAAAATCAGTTTTTCTCATAACAGCCTAATTTCTATTTTTCTCTTCTATGTTTAGTGAAAATGCTTGTACCACTCTTTGAATAAAGGGTTGATGCTCTGCATGTGTGCAGCTATTGATGAAGTTCTGATTGGCTCTGAAATGTATTTTCCCTGTCCTCTCCCCAGGAATACTTTCAAGAGGCATTCAGAAAATTGGCTTAAACAACCTGCTCACTCTAGTTTTAAGAACCATTTTTGATGTACTCCAATACATGCAAATTACTCACAAAAATATTCTTCTTCAATCTTATGTATTTCAGACATTTAGTGGAAACTGTCTCTGTAGCAATTATGTGTACCTATTACAGAATGTGATGTTGTCTCAGTGTTAATCCAAAAGCTCAAATTGTCAATGCTGATGTAACATTGAAGTGATTCTCTGACTACTGACTTTGTGACCATAATACAAGTAAATGTTTGGATTTACATTATTTTTTCTTTGGCAGTCATCTATACACACATTCCCATTATAATTAATGTGCAATCAATCTCACATTTACTACACAGAAAATATACCATCTGCTCCTGCAGAGACTGTAATTGCTGCTAGAATAATAGTATCATAGAAAGGTTTGGGTGATAAGGGATCTTAAAGATCTTCTAGTTCCAACCCACCTCCGGTGGACAAGACCAACTTCCACTAAATCCAGTTATTCAAAGTCCCATCCATTCTGACATCCACTGAACACCTCTAGGGGTGGGGCATCCACAGCTTCTCTGGGTAATCTGTTCCTGTGCCTCACCTCCCTCACAGTGAAAAGTTTCTCTCTAATACCTAAACTAAACTTACCTTCTTTCAGTTTAAATCATTATCCCTTTTTCTATCACAACACTTACTAATAAAAATCCTTCTCCAGTATTCTTGTAGGTCCTTTTTATGTATTGGAATGCTACACTGATGTCTCCCTGGACCATTTTCTTCTCCAGGTTGAACAACACAACTCTCTGAGCTTGTCTTCATAGAAGAACTGACTCAGCCATCTCATCACTTTTGTGGCTCTCCTCTGGACTCTCTCCAATAGATTCACATCTAAACTGTGTTGGGGGCCCCAGAGCTGAATGCACCACTGCAAGTAGTAATGAAGTAAATTAATTGTGTATCAGTACTTCAGAAACCAATGGCTTCATTTTCCTTTTTCATCTCCTTTTAGGAACTATGGTGCTGATACATGGAGTCATGTGACAGTCCAAACTGAGACTGTGCAGCAGTAGTAGTCTGCACTGGGTTTTAATCAATGTAAACTTGCTAATAATCTTTTTATGTTTACCCTGAGAGATTTTTTACTTCCTATAATCACAGATAGAATGACTGGAAAAGGCAGGACCCCTAGAGATCATCCATTTCACTCCCACTACACTAATGACAGTCACCTACAGCAGGATATTCAATTCAGCTCTGAACTCCTCCACAGACGAAAACTCCACATCTTCTCTAAGTAATGTGTTTCAGTGTTAAGCTACCATCCCAGTAAATAAATATTTCTTTACATTTAAACACAACTACCTGTGTTTCAGGAAAGTTATTCATGCACACTGATAAGATCCTCCTGAACCAACTCTTCTCCTCTACAGGTTGAACACTCTTCAATCTCTCAGCATCTCCTCACGTGCAATCCTTCGGCCACCTTTGAGGTCCTTTTCTGGACTCCAGCATGCCCATATCTCCATTATACTGGGGAACTCAGATCTGAGCCCAGCACACCAGATGTGTATCATCAGAGTTGAACAGAGAGGAAGGATCACCTCCCTTTATCTGATGGCAAACATTTCTTAACACAGAATGGATTGCTGTTAACCTTCTTTCCTGCAAGGAAAATTTGTTGGTTCATGATCTGCTTCATGTTTTCCAGGATCCCAAGGGCCTTCTCCTCCACATTACTTTCCAGTCAATTGGTCATTTGACTCTTCTTCCTCACCATGCATTTTTGTAGCAGATACCCACCACAATATAACTTAAATTGATGTGCCCACTAATCCTGATCTGTAAGTTCTCAGCTGGCTTACCATCTGTCCCAAGACACTGCTCTGGGCATTCCCACTGCTTTCTCAAAAATGATGTCTCCTCTCTTTGCTGGTACTTCCTCAAGAGTTAGTAACCAATCACTGCACCCCATCATGCATTTATTGTGCCAGTGAGATCATAAGGCTATAACTGTATGCATGCAATAGTGGACAGACACTTCAGAAGCATCCAGCTGTGCCAAAGTCCTAGAAAATAATAATTTGCAAATGTCTCATTTTTCTCAGCTAGAGAGGAGAACACTTGCAATTATATTGCCACTACTGAGAAATTACCTGATAAGTCTTCTTGACAAACTCATCAGGTAACCACACTTGAAGTGACAGAGTCTACTTAATATCATGTGTTAGAGGATGTGACTCAACACTCAGAGTTGTACAATAATACATAGCCCTATTGCACTGGCTTTGTTACACACACAATTAGCCAAAATAAAGAATTCTTAAACTGTGAAGAGTAGTGCATTTATCTCGTTAAATAGCATTTTGTCAGGCAGTGAAAAGGGCAATTCAATAAAAGCACAGGATAAAAAACATGGAAATCTATAACTTCAGCTCAGCAATCTATGAAGAAAAACAATAGACAACAATAGAGCACATTGAAATGGTTGCTGGAAGAGAATGATGAAGGCTGTCTAGGCCAGTTTCAAATGCAAAACAGAAGCATTTCCAATGGTGCCCAGTCAGCCCAGGTTTTGTCTAGCCAAATCTTGAAATATTTCAAATACAGACGATATACAACCTCTAAAATTGCAGTTTTGTGGCCTGTGTCCTCATTATATCATTCAGCACTAGAAAAATCTACCTGGAACCTCCTTTTCTGGAAATAATGAAAACCTTCCTGAATGGCTTCATATGCAACCTACTTTAGGGAACCTGCTTTAGCAGAGTGGTTGGATTAGATGATCTCCAGAATTCCCTTCAAATCCCTAAAATTCTGTGATTCTTTAATATCTTTAAGTTCAAATCTTCCCTGGCCATACAATAAAACATTTGAAGTCTCACTTTTTAAGAACGAATAAGTGAGCAAGGGAAGAGCTAGAATTTACTTAAAGCAGAAGGAAATAATAATAATGTAATACAGTCACATGTCAGCAGATCAAATTTTAAAGGAAGAGAATGAGTCTAAGAGAACACCATAATGCTACAGAGAATGAAAATCCTTCAAATTAGCTTAGATAAAATGAGCCTGAAAAAGATAATGAAATTTCTTGAAAAGAAAGTATATGACACAATGGTGAAGCAATGAACAAATGTGAAGAATTGCATGAAAGGACTTGAATATGGTAAAACACTTGTGAATATTAGAGCATGCATGGTTATAACTGGAATGGTTTACACGAAGGAAAATACTCAAATGCAAATAAGTCAAATACAAATAGGCTCAGGAGCATCAAAGTGCATCACTGTCTATCACTGCCACAATAAACAAACAAACAAATAAATAAATAAATAAATAACAAAAGCAGTTAGGAGTTGTAAATCTGAGTCTGCTTAGTGAAAGTCTGTACAATAACTTCCTCCTCATTGACCCACTGTGGCCTTCTACGTCTGGATGCATAAACTTGAGGATAAACTTTCAAGCTATAGAATACATGCATACATACCCTTAAAGAGAAAGGGGGAAAGGTTGTAGTTGCCTACAGTGGCCTACACATGTAACACATTTTTCACTATAATGTATCTTCAAACTGACTTAAAAGTAATGAATTATCTTTGCCCCATTCTCATTTTAACATATTATTGTGAGTATATTAATATGATCTTGAGTCTGTAAAGCTGATTTCTCTAAATGTCTCTATAAATAAAAGGAGAGCAGGCAGCAGGTTTTACGTTGTCAGGGGGATTTACAGACATAACTTATACTTTCTCAAAAACAAGTAGTAGGAAGGTGATCTATGCCTTTCTGAAGGAAGTGCTTCCTCAGATGTGATTTTTGAGACTATATTGCTACGGAGAATATTTTAAAGAAGATTTAGGTCTCAGACAGTACATAGATACATCTACCTAAAAAAATATAAGCACAGCAAAAAGTAATTTTAGTTGCCTGTTTCTTATTATGGAATCCCCAAGCCTGAAGCAATAATTGATTGAGTCAATTTACAAGCACTAAGAACTCAGCTGGGTGGCTAATAAGAACTCCTGGATTCTAAACCTTCTTTTACAAACATTACAGATTACAAATTTTATCCAGAGCATTTTACTTACATGTATTTGGAGTAACAAGCACCCAGTCAACTGTACTAGCCTAGAAAGTCATGACTTATTAATTCTCATTTTTCATCACTCAGTGATCTTTTGCAATCTTCTTCCCCAAATACAAATATTTCAACAGGAAGAGTAGCTTGGTTTTTTTTGTTTGTTTGTTTGTTTTACTTTTGTCTGAAAATAAAATGCTTTCATTTTCATCTGAAAACTCACAGTATTAAAACTTTGAAAAAAGAAATCTAGTATAAATAGAAGAAGAGTTAGAGAAAACCTCTCCAGACCCATAATTCCTGGAAAATTCCTAAGGGATTTTTTAACCTATAAAAATAAAGTGCATCAAGTCAATGATGCTGTGATTTAGAGACCTGAGGGAAAAGTGGAGGATGACATCTTGATTAATGTTCATTCTCCTCAGCCATGTTACTTGAAACCTGAAGATATTATATATAAGGAAATATCTTATATGGATGGCATGATCCACTTTCAGCCCAGGGACAGGATTAGCAATTTTTCCTGCACTTACTCTTAGTTCTGGAGGAAAGCCTACATAGAAAAGGAAAAAAAAAATCAGAACTTCAAAGCACAGGGTGAGAGGGCAGAAAGTTGCTATTAATTATAAAATCTATATTCAATTATAAAATCTATATTCTTGCTTACAGAAGCTTCAGACACAAAGTCTGCATCAGAATGATAGGTCGCAAATTATGTTGACTAGTAATACCACCATTTCCATAAAAACAACTCTTAATCAAAGATTTTACAATTATCTCTGTTCTAAACAGAGTTCTAAGGGAGTGATTCAACTGCATAAATACAAGCATTTATTGTTATTTAAATGACCTAGCTATCCAAGATAGCTGCAAGTACTGTTATAAACAAAAGCTTCTTGTGCTCCTGCAGAGGCAGGGGAAGACAGGTAGAATATGCTTGTGTTTCTAAAATAACACCTGGTTCTTCTACTTAGGCAGCAAAATCCACCCTCTACTCTTCTCCCGTCACTCCTCCCCAGCCTCAAGGAATGCCTTTCACTGTTTCCTTAAAGCTAAATTCTTTGTAATACGTCCTGTTTGTCTTAATTTAGGTTGCATTTTCAGAACAGCTATCAAAAGGAATGAGGTTCACGTAATCACACTTTCAATGTGTTTTTATATGAACACATGCATCATTGTCTATGCACATTTTCCCTTTAACACCTTTCAAACAATTTCAGCCAATTTGACAGATGAACAGATGCTTCAGAGGCATTAACAATCTACAAGGGTCATGCAAGTAAGCTAGATAAATGACTCTATTACTGCCCTGACAAGAAAAAGTGTGATATCAATTTTATAACAATCACTGAAGAGCCATACAACAGGGAACTAATATGAGTACTCCAGCAGCAAGAATAACTTCATCTAGAATTAGATGCTCCACAAGTATCAAAAAGCCCATCCACAGGAAGCCAGGCTTCATCAGTTTCACAGCTCACAGTTATTTCAGTTGTTCTTACACTTCCACAGTCATTTTTAATAGCACATGCCCCTCAAGCAGCGTAGAAATTGGATATGGTGTATGAAATTAGAAAGTTTAAAGACCATAAACCAAACACAAAACCAAGAGTCTGCAGCGGTAGACTCTTTTATTCTTATGTATTCTGGGCACAAACCTGATATATCAAAAATGAAAGAAAATGTGAGAAAACCCATGGCATAACGTCTTCAATTGAGCTGAGAAAAAATTTCATCCTTTCTTCTGTCCATCCTTCCCTAGCCTCACTGAAGAGATGGCAGCCACAAAGGTAGTGTTTCTACTTGGAGACTGTCTCCTCTAGAGCGATTGGCAAGCCCTGATCCTTGGAAAGGGGTAAGCAATTCGTTCAATATTACTGGATAATGACCACTACTTTTCTTGAGCTATCTGAAATTGGATTAAAGCAGCTATATCTGCTGCCTCCTGTCTTTACAGTAATACATCCAAGTCCTTGTGCACATAATGAAGCACCTGAACATTGTCTCAGTTTTGCGAATGGAACAAGTATCCCAGTGAGACTGCTGCTTCCAGGTCTAGAGGAATAAACAACCAAACGCTTCTTAAAGATTAATTTCTAAGATAATCCATACAGAAGTTAGAAAATGTCAGAATTATGCAGCCTGTTATATTTCATGTCAGTGTATTATGGTGCTGTGTTTAATGTCATGATGTCACATCTCACATTACTCCAGTGAAACCCCACTTGCATACTAACACTGCCATACTTTCAGATGGTCACAGAGCTACAG
Source organism: Callipepla californica brunnescens (assembly GCA_023055505.1). NCBI lineage: Eukaryota > Metazoa > Chordata > Aves > Galliformes > Odontophoridae > Callipepla > Callipepla californica. Next base: position 20,493,816 of record JALIRH010000003.1, on the reverse strand, counting down.
TTTATTTTGCAGCGTGATAGGAAATTTGTAAAATTTTTCAAATGGTTTATTACCAATTTAATAGGTTTAAATTGACCTTAAACAAAGAGATGGACAGTTCCTATGTCTAAAAGGCCTTTTAATATGGTTTCTTCAAGTACTGCAGTAGCCATTTCCTGAATTTTGACCCAAAATAGTTTAATACTGCTTCTCACTTCATAATTTAAGGTAACAGAACAAAGGTTTTAAACTGGATTATCTCATCAAATTGATTGAGGTTCAGATAGAAATAATAATATTTAATACAAAGATTTCCTTAGGCTCAAAGACAGAACTGCCCTACATGCAACAGTCCTACTTTCAATACAGTGTTCAATACAATTAGTGGAACACATTGACTTGTATGGATAAAGGGCTTATATAACCTTACATAAGTCTAAATTAGAACAAGAATATATAAATTGTAATAATAGAATGACAGATGAAAAAGAATGCAGCAAGCAGAAGAAAGTGTGGGATGTGTAAAGAGTTTATTTCTTTATACTGGTGTACCGTGTTTGATCTTCTACCCCTATTCCTAGTTGGTCTGTGGTATGGAGAAAAGCTCATTTTTCTCTGATACGCTGTCTGATTAGCATACTGTGTACTGACTTCATGGTAGCAGACACTCCTCAAAATAACTCAGACTTCGAATTGATAGAAGGCTAAAGACATCTCATATAATTCTATTCATCTAAGAATATACATAGTAATGAACTTCTAAGTATAATACCCTTCTAAGACACTTTAAAAATTTAGACATTTTAAAAATCAGAAAATTAAAAATACAACACATTTTGTCTTGATTTAGTATTTCAAACAGGTGGAGGTTTCATTTGAACTCTTATTCATGTACAAAAAAATCCACTGGAGCAGCTATCTGTCCCTTATCTCTAAACAAACCTGTATATTTCATTTGAACTCTTATTCATGTACCAAAAAATCCACTGGAGCAGCTATCTGTCCCTTATCTCTACGCAAACCTGTATATTAGAAGCAAAGGTCGTCACTCCCCATCACCTGACTGTCCCTTACTGCAACACAGAGTAAGTAAAAAAGAGGAGATAATGTCCTGATATTTTTGTGCTCATCAAAGTGCTAGAAACCAAGAAATAAAGCCAGATTCCCACCTTATCTCAGCAACGTGCTGTTAGAAGGGCCTACTTAGCTAGCCAGGAGACAAAGGTAACCTGGTCAACAGGTAGATTTCTGAATGAAGAATTTGGATGATCTGGTGAATATCTCAGCTGATATCTCAGCTACTCAAGTAGATAATCATGTTGAGTTTCCTTCGGGAAAGGGTAAATTTTCCTGATCAGAGGTAAGTTTGCCTGTGTGGGCATTTACTTGCCTCCAGTCAGAGCATAGGGCATTATCTGGTGCCAAAAGCTAGATGGGATTCTTAATTTTTCCACTCTCGCATGGCAAAATCTGCAGTGAATTCCTATAATTAGACTGACAACGTAAGCATAGCTTGCCTACTCTTAGTCAACTCTTGAAAAAAACGTTGCTGAATCTCATGTGGTTACCTTGGCAATCCACAAATTATTTTTTAATCACAAGTTTGACACAGAAGTGCATGCTGTTTGTTACATTCCAATGGCTCATATAGACCACTAGCTAAAGTTACATTGTTTTTGAGGCAGTAGACAATGCATATGTAAATCAATACATAAATGTCCTTAACATTCAGCAAAGTGGATGTTGTTTTTTGCAATAATCATTCTACATCAAATCTCACATAACTGAACTGAACCAAGTGGCACTTTCTTTGATATGGGCAACTGTTCATATGCTGCCCCTGTGTAATGAGTCACCATAAACAAAATGATGTGTTAATAAGTTAGCACAGCTGGTATTTTGGGTTGGATCCTGGCTAAATAAGGTCAGCATGGAAAAACAATCCAAGAATTATGATGCTTCAGTTCTCAAAACATCCTCTATTAGGAAAGGGATTCTCTAATGCAACTTTTATTACATTTTAACTCCCTTATATAAATGAAATTAGTGGTGGCTGGGCCTAAAACATTTCAAGTGCTTATCTAAATGACACGGATTTTAGCCAGGTTTGTGAACTTGGATACGAAACTAACTGCTGTTTTTCTCCAGCTGCTGTAGCTACTCAGAAAAAAAAATCAATTCTGTACAATAAAATAAAAAAATACTAGGCTGTATATGAGTAACAATTTGAAGGAGATAGGGAAATAATTATAATTGAATGCATAGGAAGGGTATTTTCTGAAGTTTAGATATAGAGAATCTTTATTTTCTACTTGAAAGAAAACAAAAATTCTAACCTGTAACACGGACAGTAGGAAGCACAAACCTTGTGATGCAGTCAAGAATTATATTTTTGCAGGCAGAAATATTCTGCCTATTAAGCACCAAGAAACACTTTCCCACTAGTGTCACAGTGAACAGAATTCATCAGAAAAATATGCTTTTAGGATTTTGTAGGGCATAAGTACACAGAGTTCATGGTATCTATAGCTTTCCAGGCAACGTTTATACAAGAAATAATGCTTTAAATAATGTTTTTTAAAAGTTTCCATAACCTGTTTGGCACTACTGAAGTGCTCAACAATACCCAGAATGTGAAAAACATCAACTGAAAATGCCTCTATTGGAAACTGAGGAGTTAACTTCTGAGAAGGTCAAGACTAAGAAAAAAAAAACCTGTGATTGAGTAGATAGGTGCAAATGTGAAAAACTGTAACCAGAAAAAACACCAAGTATGATAGAAAGAACAGTCATTTGTCATAACAGAATTCTGTTGAAGAATGGGAGACCATGGATGTAAAATACATCACTCCCCAGTGATGCAGGCGCTAAACTATGAGGTCCTTATTGAAGAAGTCCAGTCCTGTAGGAAGAAAGAGGTAAAACTACAACTTGATTCAAAAAATGAGCAGATGCTGGAAGCAGCAGGAAGCATCATATAGAATGAGAAAAGAACATGAAAATGTCAAGGCTGATGACTGGGAATGATTGCATAGTCTGAGTGTTCTGTGGCCACATATCCATAACCCCACTAAAAAGGACTTGATTGTACTGGTGAGTGGGAGACTGGATATGAGTCAGAAACATGCCCCTGAAATTCAGAAAGTCAACTGTACCCTGGGCTACATTCATAAGAAGCATGACCAGCAGGGTGAGGGATGTAATCCTGCCCTTCTACTTTGTACTACTGAGGCTATGCTTGCAGTACTCTGCAAATGAAGGGCAACCAAATCACTGTCCGAAGATTTAATGTCTGGAGTGATAACGGGTAACTTAGGCTGCCTTGTGGTAAAAGCAACTCGAGACAGGTCAAGCACATTGCCTACTGCTGGCTAATCAAGTTTTCCCAACACCTTTCTGCCAAAAAGCCTACATCACTTTAGTGAAAAAACCTATAGCTGACTCTTATCAAAGTTAGATTAAAAAGAAAGAAGCAAGTGAGCAGTAGGTCAAGAAAGCATATGAAAGCACATTCCTTATGAGAACTTAGGTAATATGGGCTTGAATCCTATCTGAGTTGTACCTTTATTAACTTTTCTCCATTTTGTCTTACAAAGGACTCTATATTTATGCTAACCTTACCTCTACAATTGCATATTTTAACTGCTGAAGGAATAGGGCTACCATTTCTCCTTCTCCCCATATTTACGGGGACCATATCTTTTAGATTTTGGGTGAATTTGAAGAAGGGACATCAGAAATTTGTATCATCTTCTCTGTGAAAAGGTGGCAATTATAATCTGGAAACTAGTTATTTTATACCAGAACTGCTATATGACTATAGTGGAGCTGACCATCTGACTCAATGTGCCAGTCTGTCTGATAACAATCCATGATATCTAAACTTTGCAGTGGTTTCAGAAGAAATAGGAATGTCTTCTTTAAAGGATCATGTATTATTCCAGATGGAAAAGTTATGCTTTTTTAACAGCCTACAACAGTTCACTGTCACTTTCTGCACAATAATAAGACACACATGAAGAGCCATAATAGCATGAATAGTCATAACATCTACAAAGGATTTTTAGACAAGGCACAATGTTAACATCAGGGAGAATTGTGAGAAGCAGTATATACCCAGTGCTCATTAAATCTTTTAACTGTCCCAGAAGCAGCAAGAACTGTGTGCCTGATTCAGTCAAACCCTGGTTCCTTCAAAGCTGTCTCAGTATGATACCAAGGTCTACTGTGTTCTCTACAGTCCACACAAAATCATAGACCATCTTTCAGCAAAGAGTATACTAGTATAGGTAGTACCAGGTGGAGTCAGGTGTTGGACTTGATAATCTTCGTGCATGTCTTCCAAACCAAGATTTTATATAATTCTATGAACTACCTAACCAAACCTAGCTGTGGTCAAGATCATAGTACTCAATGCTAAATTAGCATATAATGGTACATCATTACATTTCTTACCTGTCTCTATCATGACTGCTTGTTAAAGCATTGCCCCATATTCAGACTTTAGGGAATAGGTAGTCCCTATGGCTTATGGCAAGTGAGAATTTCCTATCTGCTTTTATTTACTGGATTCCTTATTATGAAAACATTTACTGGTTCTCACTACATTTTTCAACACATTGTCTCCTCCATTATATCAACAGAACTCCTACACACATGCTTCAAAAATGTTTTCAGGATAGAATTCAGGGTCTACCTCTCTTCCTTACTGACATTCCCATGTTTGAGCTGTGTTTATTCCTTTCCAGCAGAGCCACTGTGCTTACTCCTTAGAACCTGCCATATGAGAATATGCAGACGAAGGAAGACAGATTGAAATTTTCACTGATGGAAATGGATGGAGACATTTTGTAGAATATAGTAAAAATCTTTCATGACCTTAAAATGAGGAGAAAGAACCAATGGGATGAGGAACAGAATGAGAATCAGGTGACTACTTTTGCAGAGAATATCACAATTTTTATTCCACCACTGTTGATTCTTAAGCCTAGAATTTGTCTGTTCAAATCTCTATAAAGTATTTCCTTTGCAAAAGCATTTTGAAAGACTCTAAGATGAGTACTCTTGTAAGTACAAGACTAGCATACAGATTTTCATATGCTTTTACAACACTGCTTATCTTTTGATTGTCTGTAAATTACATCAACTACTCATTCAAAGATAAACCCCTAGCATACATTAGCATGTATTTTCAATACTTGATACAAAACATGTGTAAGACAGTCATCTAGGCACACACTTTATTTATGCGTATGTTCTCATTTATTGTACTACATATTATTATTTGTACATATACCCTCATTTTCTAGCATATACATACTGGAGATTAAATGTGAACAAATCTGATAATTTCTGTTCCTGAATTTCTTAGGATTTTCTGTTTCTTAGGTTGTTCCTAGGCTGAAAAACATACATATACTAATGCCACAAAGTAAGACCTTAGGACTGATTTGCAAACAACTTCATACTGTTAAGCAAATCACTTTATTTATATCCTTCAATCTATACAGAACAGACCACAAAATGTAATACCACAGATTCTGAAATGTATTGGGTGTCAGTCTTAGGTATGCACAGCACATGTGTAAGACCGATGAATTATAGAAATGTGTACGGAAATTTTGCTTCTATATAAACCTCATCTTCTTTCTCCAGAAAATTCATAATCTTTTCTACCTGAGAACTGTAGACTGTCTAGTATAGATGTTTGCTGCCTCTAGTTATGTTCAGAGAATTATATTCCAAACTCAGATCATATCTTGACTTACTAAGTACCGTGTTAAAGCACAATTTCTGAATAACGCTAAGGAAATGCCTGCTGGTTGTGGGTTCTGTCAATGTAAAAGCATACCTTCTGTACAGAACAAATTACAAGCTGCTAAAAATACCAGAAAACTCATTTACACAGCCAATCTTACTCAATATTTGTTGTGAGACTTGCCAGCATCTTTTCTCTCTCTCAAATGTTCAGCTTCTATATGTTTTGTATCTTCTAGGTCAGTAGTAATAGTAGTATCCTGAACAGCAAGTAATATATGCTTTCTTTTCATGTCTTTAGTTATTACATCATCTAAACTTGTTCTGGCAGAACAGAATCTTTTTTTTTTATAGGCCTAGAATGGATGCAGTTGCAAACATGCATATCTACGGAGTTACAGCATACTTTTTTTACTTGCTGACTTTCATTTTTTCACATTCTATATTGCATATACCTGATGTTCATACTGCTACACCTTCAGGTGGCAACATGAAATTTGTAACATAGCATACTGCAATATTGATGAAGTCTGTTATACTTTTTTCATCTATTTCATGACACAAGTAATAAGCACAAAAAATCATCACTTCTTTAAAGACACTATGGTTGGATCACCTGAAAGAGAGCCAACCTACTTGCCCTGTTTTCAGATGAATATTATATTTAGACTTATTTCAGCATTTTTCCTGTAAAGCCCCGTGAATCACCTATAATAGCTGGAAGTATTCATGGAGAGCACCATCATCACAATCTCTGAAAAGGTACTAATATCCTAAAATTACTCTTATCTCATATTTATCACTGCATTCAAGATTATCAGTTTTTTTTTCTGACCACCTTCTAACAGTCATATGCCATTGACATTTTCAGTGAGGTTTTCGCTTCCTGACTAATAATTGACAATACCTGTTTCCTCCTGTTTAGTAGGTGCTTAAACAGTATTATCATCAAACACTAGGAACAGTTACAACACAGTCAGAGAAAGAGACTCCTATTACTCTCACAAACAGGATGTTTTTATGACTAAAGAAATATTCTGCAAAGGCAGATACCATTTATGCACAAATATATACACACCCTTCTTAATTCTCTTTTCCTCTCATGATACCTCTTTCAGCACTGCTGCAGTTTTACAGAAACTGTATATATAGTATGAGAAGATTAGCTGAGAGGGTTTTAATAGTAGCACAAAGAGCTTATCTGAATGCAACCTGCTTTAGCAGGGAGTTGGACTTGATGATCCTGAGAGGCTTTTTCCAACCCCAACAGTTCTGTGACTGAGGGCCCTGCCACATGAGCTCTATTACAAACAGAAATGGAGCTTTTTTTGAAAACACAAATTGAAATACACTTATTTGTCAGTGGAGTAACTTTGTCTGAGGTGAGAAAGTTTTCAAACTCAGGAGAGATTTCAGCATTAAAAAAAAGAAAAAAAAAGAAAAGAAGAGGAGAAAGCCACCTGATATTTGTTAATTTTCACATAAAACATAACAAGCCAAAATGTTTTTACAGGAGTATAGAGCAGCAGAAGAAATGTATCTTTCAAAGTACCAAAAACTAATACAAATATTAATTATTTAACCAAAAACTTATATCAATATAAAGAGATATAACATTATTCCAGCATTGGTTAGTGATAAATTAGATAGCACTGGTTTTATCATATCTGTACGGACAAACAAGGAAAAGACTCTTATTTGCCAGACTAAATAATGTTGGTCTCTTCTCGTCAGCAAAATAAAATTTTGTACTCGTAATAGTTAAATATAAACAGTCTCTGAAATGTGATAGGGTGAAGCCAGTTGAAAAGCTATTCTTAGTTTAAAAAGAATACTTTGAAATTATTCCTCACAGCACAGAGGAGCAACATGATCACAGTGATAAAAATGGGATTCCATGTTGTGTTATATAAGATACGTGTACACTCATATGTATGAAGAGGTCAATGTATAGTGCTTCATAATCTTTTCATTTTTTGTCATTGCATTTTGTCAGCCATTTCAGCGGAGAGTCTTGAAAGTAACTCATATCTCTCTTCACTGTCCACTTTAGATAGACTATCAGAAAAATACTTGTAGATAGTATAAGTCATTACACCTTTCTTCCATTTTTCAAGTCAATTCAAAAGCATGCTTAAAACTATATTAATACAATTTTTAAGCTTTCCTGCCAATAACTCCTAACTGCCACTAAAAGTGGCATTCTATACTGAAGTGGGTAAGAACTAAGATAGTCTGATGTTGACTTCAATTTTTACATCAATTAAAAAGGCTTTGAATATATTTTTGTACTATCTTAAAAGAACCAGGGTATAACATGAATATGAACATCTATACAAAAGTCCTCACTAAGGAAAGATTTTGGGCCCTTTTACTGTCCTTAATCTAGCCTACCCAGTTTAATAGATGTTCAGAATCCATCAAGAGTAGGGTTCAGAGCTTTTATAAATATGTGAGTTCAGATAGTTTCCTTAATTGTACGTTAAGGAATAATGACGTCTTCAAGAAAAAAATGGCTAAAGTTAGACACGTTACTCCCTCTTGTCCTGAGCTTTTGATAATATTCATGGGGAAATCAGAGAAAATCAAAGCAAATACAAAGTTCTAATCTCATTTCTACGGAGTGCTGAAAATTCATACAAAGGGAGGAGATAATATATGCACAGAAGTTACAAATGAAAAGTGGCAGTGGAGGGAGTTGCATGCTATCAGAGTGACTGATGAGAACTAGATGATTTCACAGAGCAGCTAAACTTCATCGTGACACTCACTTGACCGCAGACACACTTAATTTAAAACCACTAAGCCTAGAGGAGAGTATCCTCACAAGCAAGCAAATCAAATGCTTCAACACAGTAATAAAATATCTAATGACAGACATCTGTGCTTACTGTGTTTTTCTTTGCCTTTCACTGGCCCAGCCAACCTAGCCATTACCCCAGCTACCTGTTAATATACAAATCCAAGTGGAAAATCTATAGAAAACTTGAATTAGGCAAAGTGAGTATGTAACACCTCATAGCAAAAAACATCATTTTGAACAAAAAGCAATGGAAAAGATGAAGCAGATGCTGCTTTTGGTATATTTTAACGCTCTTAAAAAGGTAGATTTAGATCTGATCCATCCCAGTGCATCATCTTCCCCACTGGCTGATTTAAAATCAGACAAGAAAAGATGAGAACACATTTGCAAAACGAGTTTTGATAGTTTTGTCTAGCTAAGAACTAGATGGACTCCACAGAAGCTCTCACTCAAAGGCCTCATCATCTTCCTACATTAAATACTGTCTTGGAACTAATTTCCTACTGTGAATAAATTGTAACACCTCTTACAGCAGAAACTTAGTTCTCTTACTTTTCCTAAAAGCACAGCAACTGTTAAAAGGCTAGTCTGCCTTGATATGCTTGAAGAGCACTGCAAAATTGTACTGCGAAATCTATGTGAATAGTTTTCACATGAAGTGAATAGTAATGTGAATCTAAAATGGGAATATTTTAAAACTATTTTTCTCTTTTGCATCTATCATTCCCATCTTCTCCTTGCTACTTGTTCTTAGATATCACTGCTGCCATCCTTTTTTAAGCATGATTCTGCTGGCCATAACAACCTGCTTCAATTTAAACATACATGTTACTCAGTAATTTATGGACCCATAGATTACCATAATTGGTTTAGATTGTACCTGTGGTGAATATTTCCTCATCTGTCATACAAGAGACATTTTGTATATGCCCGGCACATACATCCTAAACAAAGTGACTCTTATGGACATAACGTGCCTTGGATTCATGGATCTTTTCTGACAGAGATAAATATATTGAATTAGAAAGTACTCCTAAGCTACTTATTCCTCATTAAATCTATAAAAAGCTGTCAAGAAAAAAAAAAGAATTAATATAGTGCAATGGCTGCAGTTATCTTCTGCATGTGTACAGAATCCAATTCATTGGTTCTTTTTGTATCTTTCCTCCCTCTCAAGGATATATTTAATATAAATGTATGCTAATCTGCCTACTTATTGCACCACATTTCTTTCTGATTAAACACCACACTAATATAGAAATTTCAATTAAGACTCCATATTCTTTATTGGTTTTATTTAAATGTTTCAAATGATGTATACTTTCACACATGAATGGACTTCTATTACTAACTTATCAGTTACAAGACTTAATTACTATAGATCCCAACAGAGTGCTTAATATATAGAAAAACAACATTTTGTTAGTTGCTCTTCCTACTAACTCCTGAAATATGACTAACATAAGTACTTCCAAGAACAAAAACTTGCAGTGATTTTTTATCCTGTTTTGCCAGCTAGATTCATTTATTTTTGCACTACAGTTGGCACAGCTTCTTATGAACCAAAATGCATTTTATTTGGCAGACACTTATCAAGCATTGGCTCTGTTATTAGCCAGGTGGCTCTGAGACAGTGGCAAAGAGCTTTTGTATGCTTAGTCATTGCCAACAAGATAACAATAAAATTAAGAAACAATAAATACAACATTAACACGGCTGGGCATAGAGAGAAAGAAAAAAAAAGTACAGAAGCTCTTGGAAGGAAATATCATTGCTCTTGTTGTGTCAGCTACAGAAACGGTCAGTATTGATTTATACAGAGCTAAGGTATTTTGTGTTCAAGAACTTTATCAAAATGCATCTTCTATACATATTTCCTAGTAAATAAATTCACTCCTCAGTTTCACTTTCAAGTGTTAAGAAGTTAAAACTGGTGTTTAGTACCCTGCCCACTGACTTTTTGAAATTCTAGGCTGACTCTCGAATTAAAATTGTTCAATCCCATACCTAACTGAAGATACGAAGAAAGCCTCAAATAGTTTACTATTTCAAGTCTAAATTATGCTATGAAATCCATGGCAGTATCAGTGATTTTTTTTATATTGACCATGCTAAAAAGCCTGAACTCATGACCAGCATGGCAAACTTCCCAAAGATATTATTACTGCTGATATTGATTTATCAAATTATTTTAAGAAAGAGTGAGATTTTATATTGCTCATAAAAGTTTTATAGAAGGATTAAGAAGATAGATTGGATGAAATTCTTAAGGATTTGTAGATACTTAGAAACGTACAGAAGGTAAATAAAACAGAAAAGAGAGCTGACTTAAAAATTATGTGCAATTTGCATGGCAGCAACATTAAGCATTATTAATCTTTTTTTGCCTTAAAAGATCACCTCCCACAGGAAATGGGAATGTCTGTAAGGGAGTAAATATATAACAATAGGTCTCTTTTAGAGATTGTAGGAATTACAGGAGTGATGAGAATGCATGAAAAATATATAAGCACTGTGATGGCTGTGACCTTACACAGGCAGGAATTCTCTTGAATAACCAGAATAATCATCATACAAAGGGACTGTATCAATGAAAGATTTTTATTAGTACCTGCAGAGCCAGATATAACTTGTCCCTCAAGATCCTAGTTTTGATACAGAGATGAAGAAAAATAATAATAAATGATTTGCAATCTGATATTCCATACTGAAGCCTAGTTGCAACGTACAGCATGAAAATTAAAGCTATTTTAACTGGAACAACTAAAATAAAGGCAGAGCTCCTACTCCTTACAAAGAGAACTGAACATTTATTATGAAATAGTTGGCAATAAGCTCAGGGAATTGCTAGACATGCTTAATGACAGAAGTTTTTAAGTTGGCATTTCCTCCAAGGAAAAAAGCCAGAAGTTAGAAAGAACCTTAGAGAAGGACTGGAATGCACAGACTAATTTAGGTCTGAATATCCTACTCCACATTTTTAACTCTAGGAAGCATACTGAATATACATAGAATATATACAGAATAGATCACATAAGAACTATAGATAATGCTGTATGTATATAAAGAGAAATCAGGCCAGGATACAAACTGAAGCACATCTCACAGGTGACAGCTAGGATATCAAGAAATAGTTGCATAAAGTAAAGGTCACCCAACACAGAAGAACAGCTATCAGAAATAATTTGATGCAAATTGAAGTATTTTTCAGGCAGTTCTATAGAAAGTATCCTTAACACAGCAAGGGGAACTGGAGAATTACAGACTGGTCAGTATTTCAGCACATGGAAATACAAAAATAATGAAATAGATTAGGGCTGACAAGAAGAAAACTTGAAGGCTATAAATAAAGGTATAAGTGAAATGCAAATCACTTCTAACAAATCTGTTATTTTGATCAATAGGAAAACGGCTTTTGTAAGAGTACTAAAGGGAAAAATGTGTGTTTTGTCTTTAATACCTCTGTCACAGTCTTTCTCAACTTTCTTATAGCACTAACTCCCATAACAATGGGAAGCTTGAAAAACAGATTTAATAAACATGTTGGAAAAAAAGTGTCATACATAGTTCTTGAGCAAAATGGAAGGTCATATCAAGTAAGTGTGTACAGAGTTCTGTGAGCTCCAGTATCTTCAAGATTTTCATTACTATTGTGAAGGATAGTATAAATAGCAGTTACTGAGTTAGAAGACCACACGTTTCTAGGAAACACTAAACCTATACTAGGTTTAGTTTACTCATAATAAATTGGAAAAATAGCCTAAGTAAAACAGTTCAGCAGGTACAAGTAAAGTGTCTTTGGAGGAACAGTCAGCCACATCAATGAAAGGTGAAAAATAAATAATGAAGCAAGCAATTCAAAAGTAAAGATCAGTTGTAATGTCAAACCACAAGTTAAACACATCAATAGTGACACAGTAGAAAAGACAAATATCTCAGAGTGCAAACAGAAGTGCAATTTACATTACATGAAGTGATATCCATTTACTAGGTGCAGAATCAGCAAGGTCTCTATTTGAGAAATGTGTTCAGTTTTGCTGTTGATCTTTAAGAACAGTTACTAACTGGAGATGATTCAGAAGAGAGCAAAAAGAGAGATCAGAAGCTTAAAAACCATGACCTCTGGGGAAAGACTGCAACCGAGGAATAGGGAAATCTAAGCAAGTGTAGTCTTTTAAGTGAAAACAAAGGCTGAAAAACACTGCGTCAAACAGGAAGAAAATTATCTGTTTTAACAGTGGATAGAAATAATAGCCTTAAGTGGCAGAAAGCAACATAAGAAAAGCTTTATAATGGTGCTAGGGACGGAGCATTTGAGTAAATAAGCTATAGGTGATGTAGAGCTGTAAGCACTAAAAAGTTTTAAAAGCACCTTAGGCAAGTAGCTTACAGTAATGGTGCTTTAACTGGAGAACAGCAAAGAAGAAATCTCAAAGTTTCCTTCCAATTGTATGATTTCATTAATATATAATGAAAATACAATACTATGTAAAGATCTAATCTCTCACACATGGCAGATACTGAAATTATTTTTTAATCAATGTCTTGTTTCTCTTGATCTATCCAATATACCAAAATACTGTGGATTTATTGCTAAAAGGATTTGTATTTGTTCTTTTTTTCTATCAAGTGGAACATAACATGATCCTTAATAACTACTATACTGTCTCAATCTTAAATATGTACATTTAAACCTTCAGCCAAACATTTCACTTATGCAGTCTGATAGATATATCACATCTCTAGCTGAAAAACTGCTTCTGTGCTTGCCCAAGCACATACAATCCAAAGCAATACTTCCAGCCTTTAAAGTAAACTGAGGGTGTGACAGCAACATTCCTCAGAGAAGATGAACTGCCAGTGTAATTAATTGAAGCATTTTGATACCCACTGAGCTAAGTTACTGATGAAAAATGAACTTGAAGAGTTCACTAAACCTCAAGGTTATAAAAAGACATAGGATGAGTGGAAGTTCTAGTCAGGCTGTAAAAGCAATACTAATAATGGTTTTTACAGACAACTTACATGCTTGTTAAGCTACTACAGAAACAGCTCCATGTTGTGTTCTATCTTGTATACCCTTTGAAGTCAAAACAGATTTTGCAACTCTGATGTTTTTTCAAGGAGGAAGGAAAGCTTTCTGGAAATGAGGAAAACATTTGCAGATAAACCCAGAATTCAAAATATGACCTGTGAGCTTTACTGGCTCAGTTTTTTAGGTACCTAATTTGAAACCTCAGAAGAGTCTCAAGGTACTGTAAAGTACTGATCATTTCCCATCTAACACATGGTTACATTTCTAATCCTGAGTATAGGACTGCGCAGCAGGCAGCTCAACACCACCCAGCTGCTAGCTCACTCTCCCCAGATTGGATGAGGGAGAGAACAGGAAAGGCAGAAGTATGAGAACAAAAGCAATATGAGTCAGCAAGGAATTCACTCACTACCTTCCATTGGCAGGAAGGTGTTCACTCACTTCCAGGCAAGCAGGGCTTATCATGTATAATGGCTGCTCAGGAAGATAAACACTATCATTCCAAACATCATTTCCTCTCTTCTTTTTTCTCCAGATTTTACTGTTCAGTATTATACCATATTAGGTGATATACCCCTCTGGTCAGTTTGGGTCAATCGTCCAAATTCTATCCCTTCCCAGCTCCTTGTGCACTCTCAGTCTCCCTCCTGGCAAGCCATCACATGCAGAAAAGTCCCCAAGTCTGCATAAGCACTTCCATGGCAGAACTAAAACATTGCTGAGTTATCAACATTATCTCATCCTAAATCTGAAACACAGTGCAATACCAGCCACTAGAGAGAAAGTTGCTCCATCCCATATGAAACCAAGACAGCTCTGTTTTGGATTGTTTTTATGAAAAGAGCAGGATGATCCATAGCAAAAAAAGCAGAATCAAGAAAAAGCTTACACTAAAGAGACCATGCAAAGCAGTAGGAATGATCTCTCCTGCCTTGGCATTGTGATAAGTATTAAAATGGACATCAAGGATTAACCCATATTAAAGAAGTGTAACAAGTTATTCTATGAAAACTGATTCTTTTGTGTAGACATGTTCCTCTAATTATATTGGCAAAACATTAGATTTTGGGTAAAGTATCATTACCTTCCACTGAAATAAAAACAGACATCTTGCATGCTATCTATTAGTAAGATCTTATTTACATACAATATACGTATTGTTACACACAAGTAGGACAGAAAATTATAATTGTCTCTTACCAAAACAATTAGTGAGTCATTTTTTGTAGCCTCACAGAAAACAACAAATGAAAGAAGGAAAAAGTAGTCTCTCCTTACATTTTTCAACGTTATCTACAGAATTATACTGTCAAGGAAAAGTTTTCTGTGAACTTTCAATCCATATACAAGATTTTAGTAGATAGCATCCTCCCATGATGAATAACTTTACAGAGATCATTAAATATTTTAAAGAGAGATTATCATGGTCAATTACAATAAAAAAAAAAAAGCCTTTGAAAAATGTAATTGTGAATATTCTGTAATAAGTGTTAGATAATTTAAAGGTACTATGACATGAACTACGAAGTAAAGACGATAAATTGTGTTATAAAAGTTACATGCTCATGAAGCGCTGAAATCTGCACCACGCCAAGAAACCATTGATAGTGCAAATAATCATGGCTCAATACATTTAGATTTCGGAAAGCTATCAAGAAGCACCTTACTTCCCTAGTAACTTCCACACTTCTCTCTCTTAGTCACCAAAAGTTGTTGGGTGTTTTCTTCTGTACAGATTTTAGTACAGCAGATCTTAGCAAACAACCTCACAGTCCCTGGATGATATACATTTTACAGTTGCTCCAAAGACAAAGTTGTCTATATCTCAATTTTTATAGAGCATAGAACATCACAAAAAGGGTAAATAATTATACTGCTGATAAAAAAGAATTGCCTATATCAGGAAAATAAACTTTTCCTATGTTTTACTTCCTTTTTACAATAAATGTGGTTTAACAGAAGCATATGCAAACAGTGATCTTATGTCTTCTGTGAGATGCAAACATATAACTCTTAGTGCAGTGGAAATATTACTGTCAATACACGCTACAAAACAACATATATGTTAGAAGAGATACACAATATGCATTTGAGTCTTTCTTCCAAATTTAAGAGCAGTCAGTTAGTGCTGCAGAGAGTGCATGGAGCTAGAGGGTTTATGAAGTCACCACTAAACTGGAGAACAGTGACAGCTTCTTCTAAGAAAAGCCTCACAGAATAAGCATTTAAATCTTTATTCAAGGAAACAGTAACCATTCTTACCCAGAAACTCCTATGAGACACCATCTGCCTAGATGTGCTTAAGTTAATTAAATCAGTTAAATAAATCTGAATCCAAAAGACACAACAGAATGAAAGAAACATAAAGAAGAGATGACTTTTTCAAATGGAAAGACAATGTCTTGTTACCAGAATGCAGCTCAAAGCACATTTCTGTCCAACAAATTCATAATTTAGTCTGAAAATAATGCCTCCTATTTGTCTCTATGGAATCCACAAAAGATATAAAGAGCACAGTAACATTGATAAAGAAAATTCTCAGCTACAAAACACTGTTTTAGCCCAGACACCACCATTATTTATGCACTTTCACTAGCAGTTAACAAGTACCTGCATACTGTGCTTGTAAAAATCTTCATGGCTATTCAGAATCTGGCTTGTCATTCTTGTCATTGTCACCACTGCTGAGATTTGCCTACCCACCGTCTCACTGTGCTCACTTCCACTGTTTGGTCTCCAGTAATGTTCAGCAGGTATCAGTGAATGACAACAGGTGCCATTTTTTCTGCACAGAGGAATTCAGTGACCCATCTTCACTTCATAAGGACTTCCATGACAGATACCATTCTGTCAGACCACTCCTCTGCTGCCATCTATCACACAGCAACATAAGGCAACTGAATACTGATGGTAAGGTTCAGCCTCCATCACTGTACTACTTCTGCCTCTGACACATAGGAACAAAGTAATAAAAGAGGAGGCATTACTTTCAGAGCAGCCATTATACACTTGTGCGTGTGTGTGTGTGCGCGCGCGTGTGTGCGTGTGTGTGCATGAGTGGACACTGTCACAAATTTGGAAAGCTCTGTACAAAAATATTTCTCAGCCTTAGGGAGGAATTATACAAAGTGATGTCAACGATCCTTAACTTTTCTTTCCTTCTCATGACATAATATTTACCAAATATAAATATCATACTTCATTTTTCTAGATGTTATATTTCTCCAAACAAACCTTGAACAGGGAACAAAAGGAAAAAGAGAACATAGGTTATATTAACTTCTATACTTTGCTTGATACCTACCATTATTATACAAATAAGGAAAACACTTTCTTCTATTTAATTTATTGTCATTTCTTTCCATACAAAATAACCATTGATTTTTTTTTTTAATTACAGTAGCAAAACTTCAGCCAGAAAATCAATTTCTTATCAATCTCTAGGCAATATTTTCGTATTCATTCTGGTATTTTTGTTTAACCAGAAATCTAATTTCTTTTCTCAGTATTTTTGTTTTGCATTTGTCTTTATTTAAACAAGATGAAAACAAAATATTTCCTTATTACATAGTTGTATCATGCTTTGCATCAAGAATTTTTTATGTGAATGTTTGTCATTGTGTCATCTTTGCTCAGTGCACCAGCATTACACTTAATTATCAGCACTGAAAACATTCTATAATGGATATAATAGAAATTAGAAGTATATTTTTCCATATATCTTACAGATTTAAAGTCAGCTTGAGAATAAGTTGAAAGTTTCATAGAGATACTTAACTCCTTACAACGTAATGCACAAAATATGCCATGTACATGAACATATTTGTAATGCATTTTTAGGTATTTCACAGACATACTGCGGCTGTCTGAAATAACAGCAATGAGGAATCTTATCAAAAGCTCATTCAAAACAGCTCATTCTCAAATTGTTGTGTTTTTTTCGTTTTGTTTTTTGTTTGTTTTGTTTTTTTCTTTTGGTAGGTATTTAAATATAATTCTCTATTCTCCATATTTATATATGGCTGAATTTAAGTTTTGTATTATCTAGTAAAATACGCTAAACTCACAGAAACTTTAAATAAATAACTAATAAATTTGTGTTTGGGGGATCATAATTTTGTTTTTTTACTTCTTTTGACTTCCTAATTGTGCCCCAAGCTGTATAGTACACAGCCTGGCTGAATTTTTGAAGTTCTTCAGGTAAATGAACATGCAGTTCCTTTACAACATTTTTTCATTATATTTTACTACGTTAAGAAGTATTATTTCAAACCTGCCAAGGGGCAGAGTACAGAAAAAGTTACTTCATTCTGCATATGTGCCATGCTTTGGAGGTTGAAGTTGGAAAATCACTTAACTATATTAACTTACAGCTCTAGATAAAATTCTTGACTTGGGGATTTGGTGAATTTGGAAGTACATACTCCTAATTTCTTAACTCACATTTCCTGTATATTATGGAAATTGATTTCTACTGGAGAGAAATCTCAGAGCAAGTACACTTTTTTGTTCCCATACAAACACAAACTCTTCATGATTTAACCATCACCTGGGCAGATCAGCTTCAATTATCTGTACCCCAAAACATAAATATTCAGACCACAAAGTTTTTAGAGATATATGAAGTTGACTGGTCTGGTGATTTGGGGTTATGATTCTAGAGAACAGTAGGCATTCAGCTGCACATTACTAGAAAAAAAATGAAATGCATAGAGAAATGAGTACGCATTATTAAGTCAAGCACTGTTAGACTCCAAGGATATTATTCTGCATATCGTGTTTCTGGCTGCTGAGAGTGAATACTCTCAGACAGTCAAAGTAGCTGCAGCCTTAGTCAAAAACAGTCACTGAACGCAAACTATGAAACAGGCTGTTTCTTTCATAGAATAACTGACAGAAATTTTGTAAACAATGAATATTTTAAGCCATTTCCAGAATAGCCTCAGAATAACAGACTGTAAACAAGTTTACAATCTCTTCTTTCATTTTGAATCAGATACATGACCACCTGATTAATTCTTGTCATATTTGAGTACATCCCTGGAGAGAAGGATGTGGGGGTACTGACACATGAAAAGTTCAATGTGAATTAGAAGCGTGCACTTGCAACCTGAAAAGTCAGTAGTATCAATGCTGAATCAAAATAAGCATGACCAGTCAGTCAAGGGAGGTGATTATTTCCATTTATTCCATTCTTGTGTGTCCCCACTTTGCAGTACTGCATTCATTCTGGAGCCCTCAATGTATGAGGGCACAGACTGTCGGAGAGAGTACAGCAAAGGGCTACAAGGATGATCAGAGACCTCGAGCATATCTCCTATGAAGAGAGGTTAAGAGAGCTGGGGATGCTTGATCTAGAGAAGGAGAAGGCTCCAGGAAGACCTCGTCGTAGCTTTCTGGTACTTAAAGAGACAGTGGAGATGGATGTTTCATTATTGAGTGCAGTGCTAGGGCAAGAGATTTTAAACTAGAGGAGGGTAGAAACAGATTAAATAAGAAAGGGATTCTTCACAATGAAAATGGTGAGGCATTGGAACTGGTTTCCCAGAGAAGCTGTGAATGTTCGATCCCTGGAGGTGTTCAAGGCCTGGTTGGATGAGGTCCTCGTCAATATGATCTTGTCAAAGTTTTCCCTGCCCTTAAAGGATGGGTTTGGAACTAGATGGCCTTTAAGATCTCTTCCAATTCAAATTATTTTATGATTCTAAGATACTCTTGCCACTCACTGAAGTAAACAAGACTTGAATTTAAGCCAAAGGATATTACTGAAGAGTAATTGAATGCTAAATTTAATCAGACTAGTATGGGAGGCATCCTACATGGCAGGACAGTTTTGTGCAGTTCAGTGGTAAGCTGGAGGCTCATTAGTGATATCAGTGGGAAGGGAGGGAGAAAAATGAATCAATCACAAGCATCCCTTCAAGGGGAGTTATCGCTGTGGACTATCTTCCAAGAAATCAAAAAGCAGTCAAAATAATGAAATATCTGTATATAAAATGCCTAGTGCTAGCAGCAAATAAAGATATTACAATAGCAGAATTTATTCCCATATGAAGTTACCCTTCATGTCTGTAATATAAAATGTGTAATTATATCCTATGTAAAACAGCATCTGATGGATTGGGGCAGTATGTCACTCGAGCACTAATATTTTGAGTATGAGTCTTAATATCTGTGAAAAATTCAGCTTCAAAAGCTGCTTAACTGGGGATGACTACATACTGAAAATGTGTCTGGCTAAGAGAAAAATAGAAGAGAACAGAAAAGTTAAACAAATGAATTTAAAAACTGAACTCAAAAATTTTGTAGTAAGAATTAATGTGAGTAAAGTCCAAGATGAAAAAGTTTTGAAGAGAGCTAGCATTTTCTTGAGAAGATGAAACAATTGGTACAAGCTGTCCCAGTGCAGAGAAAGGCATGGAGGCCACGGCTGAACTGTAACCTCAGCTACAGGAACAGAAGAATGCTAAAGTGGAAATCAGGTTACATTATGGAAGACACATAGAAATGATTAGAATGCATAAATACTAAGCTGAAAGAGCTATAACATGATCTGCAAATGACAATCAAGTAAACAAGAACTAGTATGTTAACAGTAAAAGAGATAATCCCCTATAGCAGCAGGGATGCTGCTACTAAATAACAAAACTAAACAGGAAATGGTGTGCCGAAGTATTCAAGGCCTGACTTTCGTAGATAGGGAAGTAGTACAGTTTATAGGAAAAAAAAAAAAAAAAAAAAGAATCAGCATCAAAGGCATAAAAACTCATAGTAAAACTGGAAAAGAACAGGTGGGGGAATTCGAAAAAAAAAATATGTCTATATTAAGTTGCTGAGGCCAGAAAATCATCTTTTCAAGTAGCTGAAAAATTCTCCACATGATTTTTAGTGCCATTACACACTATATTTGTGTGAATTCATGAAAGAAACTGAGGCACTAAAGAATGGAATTGCAACAGGACAGTGTCCATAATTTAAATAATGAAATAAATCACTAAAAATAGAGAAAGAAACGTGAAGAAATATATCAATAGTAAATAGTAAGGATCTGTGTAAAAATGAATTGTCTTAAATAAGACTGATTTAGTTCTATTGTGAGGCAGCATGACTTGTGAATAGAAAAGAAACAGTAACTGTCATTTATCACAACTTTTACTGCAATTGTGACAATAAATACAGTGAAAAATCACCTAACTGTAAGGTGAGTGGCTGAATATTCTCACAAAAAATATTAATCAATCATACTATTTAAAGTAAAAGGATGTTTAAGTCTTCTCTTGCACAGTCTATTCCATATTTTGGCAGTTTTGTTCAATATTTTCATCGTTAAAATTGAGATGAAGAAATAGACCACATACATATAGATTGCAGACTAAAATAAACTGGAGAATATGGTAAGTAGGCTGGAGAATGGAGTTAAAAATAGGAAAACAATTCCTGGAAAAAAAGTATGCAATTCTGTAGAAGCTTAGGAAAATTACTGTAGCTAATTTAGAAATTGATCAAGATTACATTACCCAAATACAGGAATAACAAAAACTAGATAGCAAAAAAAAAAAAAAAATCTGATAATTTAGAAGAATTTTAAGTTTTATAGAAGATACAGTTATATAAATATATAGAGTTAAAACTCATTCCAGGAAGAAAAAGTGAAAGTACAGTCAAGAAAATGAAGCAATTCTTGTAATTCACAATACTGGAAAGCCTCAGCTGTAATTTCACTACCCAGTTAAGAATTTATACTGGATTTTTTAGAATTGAGATATTGAGAGGAAACTGATGGAAAAGGAGATGCAGAACAAGGAGAATTTGGATCAGTTAAGGTCATTTAGCCTAAAAAAGAAAATTTTAGGAGCATAATATGACATAAAACTGATATTCTAAAACATAAAAGGTTGATACAAAGAAAGAGGGAATAATCTGTTCTCAATGAGATAAAAAGCATGAATTGCAGTCAGGAATATTACTGTGATTTTTTCTTTTTTTTATGAAGATTTGAGAAACATCAGAATGGATCATGTGGGAGGTTGTGACAACTCCATCAGTGTCTGAAGTTAAAACTAGAATAGAGAAAGCTCTCATGATTAAAACACATCCTTGATTCCTCTTAGAGTCACCAGGCCTGTAAGGCAACTTCTTGTGTTTTTTTCCCCAAGAATATACATATCTCCAACTTTCTCTGCTTTGCCAAAGTCCCCCATGCCTGTAGATGTCTAGTTTTTGATTATTCATTATCCATCTCTTTGTCTCCAATTTAAAGACATTTGAAAAGCTACCAACATCCAGCAGCATCTTCCAGATCACTAGTTGCAGGAAATTAAAGAATTAACATCCTGGAGCAAGCAAGTGTGGTATTTAGAGCTACACAGATGCTTATGTAACTCTGACAGATAGTACAACAACAAACATCCACATGTAACATCCAGACCTCCTTATTAAGGGATCTGCCCTTCAGATGTTCTCCATCATTCCTTCATCAGTACCTAGGGGAATACATGTGTTTAAAAAGCAGCTACTTCACAACTACCTCACCAATGCCATCCTACCATCTTCCATTTGTCTCAAATGCATGCTGGCAATCTTACAGCTGAACACAATTCTGATAATTTTCTTTCCCTTTCTTTTGGTTTGCTTTGTCATTTTACTTCCCCAAGTTCTCACCACCCTCCCTTTCCTTATTTGCTTCAGCTACTCCTTTCTCATTTAGTATATAAGAAAGAAAAATCTACTCCAGCATTTTACTCTTATTAAGATTTCCTATGATTCTTATACATGTAACATGCAGATGCTGAAAACTGAATAAGTAGTAACAATCGAGTACCAAATAGTTAGAAAACCATATTTTTCTTTTAGATTCATCTCATAATACTGGATCACATATAACTAGAGAAACCATGAATTTTCATGAAATTACTTGCCACTGGACAGCACAAATATTTTTGCTTAATTATTGTTAGAAATACAGTAAAATAAAGTTTTGTAATAGAACTTCTGTAGCTATTTAATCACTATTAAAACAAAATTGTTTTTAATTTTCATATATTAATTCCATTACCAACCAAAACATTCTAATTCTACACTGAAATAAAACATTGCAATAACTTAAATCTGAATTTTGTAGTCCAATTAATAAAGAAATATCGATTTGTTTAAGAAGCGCTACCTTACCAGCACTAATTTACATCCTTAAAACTGGCATACAGACTTCAGCAAAGAAGCAGGACTGCTACAGACCAATAACTTTGAAAGATAGTCAAGGATGTACAAAAGTCAGGGTTTGAGCTAAAGTCTGTCAAAAATCAGAAACGCCAACTTCACCCTTCCTACTGTATATTTTACTCTTTTGAATTATAATATGTGGGGGCATAATTTACAATATTTAATATATAACAATATATATCGCAATATACATATAACAAGTATGTATTTTGTGATTTATGGTATATAATATGTAACATTATATAATATCCTAATGTGTTGCATTAAAGTAATATGCAATTTCTGATACATAATACATAATTAAAGGGGCAAATTCACAAAAGTATTTGTTTGGATTGCTCTGAAGAATCATAAGACTGCCACTTCAAACAACCAGCCATGAAAACATTTTAGAAATATTCCTTAAATAGTCTTTTGCTCTCCTCCATCAAGTAATGACTGACACACTGGGAGAACTTTTTCTTATTAAGACAAAAGGTGAATGGCTGGAGTGGTTACTATCCCTGGGCAAATAGTAGAGGTATACCCCACTAACCCTTAATTGATTCTCACTTCACAGCCACTGGCTTTCCACTTTGTCATTTCTTGCTTGATTTTGGTAAAAATTAAAATGAGGAGTGACATTTACCAGCATTTCTATGAAAATCAGATCAAATCTGGCTTCTAACAAACACTTTTGAGAGCACTTTCCTGTATCTCCATGGGTGCTACGTCTTGCAGGGACAGCTCCAGCATCATCTTGTTGCTGAAAACAAGCCATCATTTCATCATTATCTCTGTCAAATTTATCAGTACAAGAATGAGGTTATAAGGCAAGAACGCAACCAAGGCTAGATGCTTTAGGGATATAATCTTTAAGCATTCTTGAGAAAAACAAGAGACTGAGTCATTCTAGAACTATTTCTAAGGACTTTGTCTAAATTTATACCTTGATGTTTTCTGTCTACTGTACATGTAGGCACTGCTAAGTATCTACATTGTAAATGTGATTTTTCATACAGTTCTGGCTGAAATATTCCTGTTTAGAAGAAGTCTGTAATCTTTCCTAACCTTTTTCTGAGACAGTATTACAAAAACTAAAAACTTCACTTCGCCAATCATTGCATACGTAATATATTCTCTGCTTGAAAGAACATGCTCTCCAAAGAATACATGCATAAAAATTCATCTTCTCTCCCTGAATTGACACTTATAAAAGTGAAGACAAGGCAATAAAATGTCACCTTGATTTTAATTTAGATTCTAAACATTTCTGGATTTACCTCAGTCAGCATTTACAAACTGGCTACTGTTCTCTATAAAAATCACATACAGATCAGGTTAATGTTATTTGTTAAAACAACAGCAGTCTAGTCCATGAAATTTTTCACTGCTGCCAGTCTCATTTTAACATCTACATTTGCATTCCAGGCTCTTTTTTTTTATTTTTTAAGAGCTGCTAACAGAAGCCTTTTAAAAACTGCTGAGAGGTTTCCATACAAAAAGTTGCATTAATGAAATTTAATAATACTTTCAAGACTACACTTCATGTGATCAGATCAAACCCCAATTCACTACCAATAACACGTAAATTTTACATTGTTTATCTAATGCACCAATTAGTTAACCCCTCTAGGAATACCACAACATTTCCAATGATTTTATTTTCCCATCAAGTTTAGCAGCTAGAATGAATAAAAATAGTCAAGATTTGTCTGAAAGGAAAGTAAAATCATAGTTGTTATCAAAAATAAATTTTTCAGATAGAGATCAAAGGTAGAGGCACACTTCTGAAAGAGAGGAAGAAGGGTGATATACCAGTGGCAAATCTTTTTTAAAGCAGTAGAAATTATCGAAAATAAAATAAAATTCTGCTTAGTGTACAACCAAACCCAGTTTCATTAGAAGTAGAAAGGTGAACTGTAAATAAAATACATGCACAAGATGTATATGACCTGTGGATAATCAGTTATCATTTTAAATATGTTTATATAACATTTTTACCTATCATTTACAATCCACAAACTTTTTTCTCTTCTGTAAATGTTATAGTAGACCTTTAACACCACGTGCAAATACTACAATAAGACCAATGAAGAGATTTAAAAGGTTGTGGTGTTTTGTTATGCAGTATGCCATGGAGTTCTGCTGATATTCACATAGAGCAAGTGAAATGCATACCTAAACATGCTGTCTTAGTATAAAGTACTGCATCTGATTTAATTCATTTAGTTTTGATTCAGAAAATGATTGAAGTTGACACCATTTCTTGGAGGTGTAAGAATGGAGATTTACAGTAGGTCTGGAGAGCACTGCATTCATGCAGTTCCCAACTGCTTTTTTGATGGTAGAGAAAATGCTCCATATGTCATCTGTAGCACACAGCTACTGAAGCTGAATTATCATGCTGTTGTGACTTTGATAACTATATAAAATATTTTTTCATCTGCTGTTGCTCCAGTTCTTGATTCAATATCCATAAGTGATTATCTGATGTCACAAATGTCTAATGCATTAATGGGCATAGGATGCTGCTAGTCTTGATAGAAACACAGCATGAGGAGGATACTAGGTTAAATGTGTTCATATATCGAAGGTATTTTGCCTACAGACTCCTACTTTTTCAAGATAAATACATTCTAAGCTCAAAAATAAGAAGTTAGAGTCAATCTGACTGTTATAATTTATGTACCATTTGAGAAACCAAATACCTCAGAAATACATATTAGCCTAATTACTACTCTAATGACTTGGAAAAAAATCTGCCTTAGACATCCCAGTAAACGGTAACCTCCAGTATTTTCTATTAATCTTGTGTACCATTCTTTTCTTTGATCTTACTTGAATTTTTCTTTTTGTTTACTTTTAGTTGAACAATTTTTAACTGATATAAATGTACAATCACCATCATATGTTGGTGTGCAGGACTAGACTGACAACATTCCACCAAAAAAGTAATTCTGACGGCATGTACAGAAGAGATTTTCAATCCTTCTCTATATGACTTAACTCACTATTTCCTTCTATTGTTAGTTAAGTTCTAACAGAAGTACACACAGAAACGCTGATTTAAATACACACACACACTTCAAGTGTTTTTGGTACAGAGTCTGATCATAAAGCTGAAAAAAAAAAACTAGGGTATTTTCTGACTTGAGAGACATACATACAGAATGCATTCCAGATCTAATCTGCTGATTTTAATGTCCTTTTCTCTCTGTATTATGATACATATTTTATGGTAGAATTGCATGAATGGGACCAAAACAAAAAGAAAACAATTATTTTCCACTGTGAAATGTTGTGGCATTTTCCTGATAGCAGTTTAATAACACTGGCAGAATGCTTGTTGATGGTACACAGATTTTGCCTGGCACCAAAGTTCACTGACAGCCTAGGATCACAGAATGAGACAAATATGTAGAATAGAGTGATTTAGGGGTTTAGGCCAACTTTGAGAGTCAAAAGGTTGAAGAAGGAAAATGTCATTTCTACCAGAATTATCACTTCAGTTCTGACAAACTGAGAAAAATAAATAAAAAAAAAAAAAGCTCCTCTTTTACATTCCTGCCTCCCTTCAAATCAATCATTTTTTGTTCAGTTCTGAAAGCTATCTACTGGATAGTCCTGCTGAAATGCACCCTTTACTAGATTAGCATACATAAAAAAAAATCTTAAAAATCATTTTTCTAAAGTACTTTCCATAAATTAAAATGAAATTCAAAGCCATTGAAGTATTCAGGTGATATTTACAAACTACATCTTCCACTGAGTAATTAATATTATCTATTGTATTGTACGCACCCACAGTGTTCAGAAGACCACGTGAAGACTAAAAACTTATTTGGAAACATTGCATGTGATGAAGTTTTGGGCCAGTAATTTAATAGACCTTCTTCATAAAACCAATTTTTAAATCTATACAAATATCTTACTGTTATGAGTATTACAATTCATGTGAATTACATGCCTTGTTTTTGAGCTGTGAAATTTAAATATCAAACAAGATTTTAATAAAAATAACTCTCATTGTTCTCCCCTTCGGAGTATAATAAAGAAATTCCCATAATTTATCAAATGAGAAAGAAATAATTCACTGATCAAACTAATGAAAACACTTGGAAAAGAGCAAAATATATGTATTTTTGATGTTATGAAGTGGTTGATACAAATTGTTTTCAAGAGTCTAAAATTTGTCTGTAAAAATGTAAATATTTTTAGGAAAGTAATGAGAAGACACATGCAGAGTTAGTGTTTTACTTCTTATCATTCCCTTAATAAGCATCTAATAAAATCCTAGCTGAGTGCAATAAAAGGAAATCTATGCTATTGGATTACAGTCCATAAAAAGAGTATCTCAAAATCTGATGTGGGAAACAAAATCTAATCTATTAACTTTTTTTTCCAGTTTTAAAAAGTAAAGTTTTTATGTGAAGTTCTTCCTATACTTTTTTCTTAAATGTTAACGTATCTATTAAAACAAAGAATTATGGACGGGACTGACGCAGTGATGACATACAGTCCTCCCAAATCTGGAGGACAGTCTGATAATGATCCAATTTTGACCCTAGTGTTTGAAACTGCAAGGATGAAGAAAAAATTTGATACATTTTTAAGTGACTTATTCTACTGATTTCTTCAACATACAGGTTGTTAATGTAGTCTACGTAGATATTTTTTTGTAAGACAAATTTGATGGGACACTTCTTGAGCAGGGACAAATAACCTGGAATGAAAAAAATGTTTGCAACAGAATTTTTTTACAATGGAGGAAAAAAATGACATTATTTTAAGGACTTCAAGACTTCACATTTTAATACAAATATCAAACATAGAAGTCTAAAGTAACAAATTATCTCTTATGGCAATAGCACTGCCTTCTGTATGGTTCTGCTTTTGTACAGGTACTATAGAATGAAAAAGAGATAAAGCCTAGAGGGTTGTTTAAAAATATATATGCGCAGAAACTTGAAGGAACACCTCAATGAATCAAATTCTTTAGAAAATATTTAACAGAATTCTGAGACCATGCCCAGATATGTTATTTGGATATGAGTTGTCAGTAAGATGCTATAGCTGTACAAGGGTACATTTCTCCATGAATTAACAACTTAATTTTATAGTTCAGGGCTTTCTGGTCTATAATCATATACTATTTATCAACAGATATAATCTCCAGGAGCCACAGATACCTCAAAATGTGCTGACAAGCTCATCTTTGGCAGGAATGTTTGATGAGTTCATTCCCATGAGACATAGAAAAACACCTTGTCACTTCACATAGGCATTTGTTATGCAAAGCCTTCTCAGGGCAATGGCACGTTTAATCACAATTTAAGAATTGCTCACCATCTGCATTCAGAAAAATAGACGCATCTGATTTTTTGCTTCAGTGAAACCCTGCTATTATCCATATTTAAGTCATTTTCAAGTCTAGAAATTTGGATTCCTTATTTAACAAATGCCTTGGAAGCATTATTTCTTGCTCGAATGATGGTGAGCAGCAGTAAATTATACTTCTGAGCAGCAAGTGTCTGGAGGCAAAACTGAAATTCTTGATAGCCAATCCTGAGTTAAAAACTTCAGGATTTTAGTTTGCAATTACTTAGCTGTGTGCTCATGAACATAAGGGGAATTATGAGTTCAGAAGAGATTATTATAAATATCATAAATATTCTTCTCTAAGAACAATCACAATTCAAAATCTCAGTAATCTGGAAATTACATAGGTATACATAATGTAGACCTGCATCTTTTTTTTCAAAAATGTGTCATATGAGGTGGAAAGTTCCAAATCACAAATGGAATATAAATATGATTTTGTAAAATATGCTTGCTTACTGAAACTCGCAGGTGCAGGACTACAAGAAAAATATTAACTATTCATTTACAGCATATTCAAACTAAGATGCAAACTGTTTCAAAGTTCCTGGCTTTACATTAGTGGTTAGAAATAGCACACTGCAACTCAGGTAATCAGCACATGCAATGAAAGACATCATGAAGATGGATGACTGGGTCAGAAAAAAAAGGTACTAATACATAGAAGTTTGAGGTAAAATTAAGATCCTCCTCCATATTACAATTCTTAGAAACCTTATTTTTACAAATCACACTGAGAAACCTACATAACTTAAAAAAAAAATTAAAATTAAAAGGCCAAGGGTGAGAGACTGAGAGCAGTATAGCCAGGCATTTAAAGCATAAAGAATCCCTTTCACAGAAAGATAAGAACCAACTTTTCTACATGCCTGCCTCTCCTTTTAAAATTCCAGCAGATTCAATATGTTTTTACCAAATTAGCAGCAAAAAAAAAGACAGATGACTGAATGTTTTGCAGTATGAAATACAACTATTCAGAAAGGATTATGGCATTCTTGGGAGTCCAACTAATACAACTCCAGAATGTTCACACTAGAATTGTTTAGTAAGAGAAAAAAACAGAAAATTTCATCCAACACTGCGATACTATCACTGTTGCAGCTTTGAATAGATACCCATAATGTGATTTATAGAATATACAATGGATTATGAAGACAACTAGCATGGATGTTGATGTAGTAAGCAAATTAACCAATTTAATAAATAAAACCATTGAAAAAAATCTGTGCTGTAAGATCACCCGGTGTTTGGCTGTGAAAAACAGTATTTGTATCATGAATAGGATGAAAAATTAAAATCAAATCAACTACCCTGAATTTTATGTAATTTCAGAAAACTGAATAGAAGAATCACATCATTACAAAGACATGTCTTCAGGAGAAACTGTTAGAAGATTTAAAATCCCTCTAGAATTTATCCAGAAAGAAGATAAAGCATTATCAACTAATAATTAATCCCATAATGGGTGAAATATTCCTGAGATCAGATATATTATTGACTGTACTTAGATTAAATAAAATTTAAAAAGTAATCTAAAAGCCAAAAACAACTTTAAGTTAAACATGAAACATTCGGGAAGTTTCAGTTTGGACAGGGAGAACAGAAAATATCCTGTAGGAGAACTTATTGGGGGAAAAAGCCACAGGTGTCAGATAGCATTAAATTTCAAATCTAATAGTCTTTATGAAGGAGAGACACTAATGGAATACACTGAACAGATGCTAGACATCACATGTTGCAGACACCTACAGGGATACATCTTTCACACAAGGATCTGTTTTAAGTCAGAAAAATGAGAGAAGAGAAAATCCCAGTGGTTATACCTACAAATTAAGCATGGGTTGATGACTCAGTCTGTGTTTTTGTATGTATGTTTAACAGTTCCAAATTCAATACATTGAAGATTAATAAAAAAAATACTAGAACTGTTTTCCTATTAAAATATACAGCATACACATGAACATCCGTTAATATAAGCAATTTTAAACGCTTCTGAACTGTATGGTCAATTATAGTTTCAATAGCTGCTTCACTATGGCAACACATTGCAATAAGTATGAAACCATAAATTCAGGAATATAAATATATCATAATCCATGAAGCACTTTCCCATCTGAAGAGCATACAGATTTTAAGAACTCGAGTTCAGACAGCTCTCTATGATAAGCCAAAACCCAAGTAATGAATTAGCTTTACCCCCTCAGCTTCTAATTACAACACTTCCAATCAGGCCAATTTTAGCCATATCTTTATATCTAAAAGTCTAGAAGCGCATTTGGACTTTCTGGATAATAAAAAATCCTATATCTATTGAAGTACACATTCTATGGATTAAATTTAAAGTGCTTGTACACATTCATATTGTTGTTTACAAAATATTTTTCTAAACACAATCACATAGGTAACTTGTGCAAACATATACTAATTTTAAAAATAATGATAAAAGAAATCTTCAAATGAAATTCTACCTGACATCACAGAAATGACTGAACATTTTTTCCTGGAATCGTTTATCTAACGTCACCGTTAATTTTTTAGGTGACATAGTACTCATCAACATACATACTACATTAACAGTATCTACTCTGCTATTCCTCGTAGCCCACCAGCATAGATCCTGGAGGCAATGACTATGAAAATTATAAAATGTATTTCATCTCATTTTGTGACCGACTTGTGATATTTTCAAGATAGAAGTTATAGCTAAAGCCTGTCACTCCTTTTTATCCAGATAATTTAAACTACATCTTTTGCATTAAAGTTAATGAAATCAGATCAGTTTTAAGTCTCTGAAAAGAGCAATGAAAAGTCTGTGACAGGAGATCATGAAATCACAAGCAGTATGGTGAAGGTGAATACAAAATGCCTCTTAACTTCCAACCTGAGATATTAGGAGCCTTCACTGATCAATCAGTAGAAAAGAAAAGGATTTTTTTTCCTCATCATGGGATAGTAAACTTTGTAATAAATTATTAAAAAGGTGAAGAGAAGTGTATGCCTTTAAAAGTGATGAGTATATGACAAAAAAGTAGGGCTAATCAAACATATAGATACTGGCTTTGGTTCAAACAAGAAAACAAATATTTAAAGGCAAACTGCAGGCTTAGTGAAATGCTTGCCCCAGCCTTTCATTCCTCTGTGAGAACTGGCTGTGGGTTGCTAAGATGGGAAAATTCCATCTAATTTGAGCTACATTTCCTGGTTCTTTAAAATTTGTATTAACCACATATAGTAATTTATCCAAATCTTATGGTAATAGCAGTCATTTTCAGAAAGCCCCTTTCCTACTGCTTCTCAGAAGCGATGATTACATCATCTGTTATCATTTTAATGAAATGAGTACCATTTGACAGGAATGTATTTGGGAGAAAAACATGAGCAAGCTTAAGAAATATATATTAACCGGGTTTGAGAGTAGGGAGTTAAAGAAGCATGAAATTAAGTTATGCTAAGAGGTGATTTTTAAAATAGCTGATTTCCACCAGAGCACTACTGTGTTCACTCATGTCAAGTACTTTGTGCTCCCAAATGCATAACAAAATTATTGCAGGTTCCAGAAGCAGCAGCAAAGATTAATAATATGGAAATGCTGAACGTGAGGAGACGAATATAATTTTGATTAAAAGACCAACTAGTCTGAAAAGGTCAGGTCATTTAAGTCTTAAATGTATAAAATAAAGTGAAATTAATATTAAAAGATTATAAACTGATCTTTGTATCAAGAACCAGAGATCTTGCAACAACAAGCATGAAGATATTTAGACATTCTTAGCCAAGTAAAAGATGATCTCATGTTTTTTCTTTTTTCTTTTTTTTTTTTTTCTCTCTTTTAAGACATACTGTTATCCAGTCCTCTGTACCATAGGGTATTTCTTGCTTCATGCCATCAATTTACAGAAAGCAGCAGCATTTCGATGGCTGTGCAAAGCTAGACTACAGAAATCACTGATGGGCTTTCCAAGATTGTAGTCTAAATCATCCTACAGAGAGCCTCAGGGGCTAAACGAGATCATTCTCTACTGAAGTCTCCCACAGGCACTAACAAGTTTCCTTACATCACTGCTACATTTCACACACCCACATTAGCATAGCCCTTATCTTTCTGCAAAATGACCATGATCAAGCTTCTCATATAATACTAGCATTTTTTATTTTTTATTTTTATTTTAAGATGTTAGCTATTTCCATCTTTCCTGCATCCTCAAGCTATGTCTGCTGTGCTAGCTGCTGGCAGCAGCTGCAGCAGATTGCCTTCATGCAGGTATTGCAATGGAGTTGCACTTTCAATGAAAGGAATCCAAAAGCAGTCACGTAAGCAGATTCTACACTGGAGAAAAGTCAACGGCATTGTCACTCAGAGGTGCAGTGTCATCACTGACACCATCCAATGCATTCAAATAGGTGATCAGTTATCTGGCAGAGTTTATTGATGAGACTAAATCTTTGCAGAGTAGCGACAAGGAAACCTGACTGCAAAGATTCAAAGGATCTTGCAATTTGAGCACTGCAATGACAAGTAACCATGAATAACATCACGTAAACCTAAGCAGTGACAAACTCTGTATTAACTGCAACTCACAGAAAGACATCCTGCAGAATTAGAGCAGTTTTCTGAAAGTATCAGCATTAAGCAACTATTACCAGATCAGCAATCAGCTTTTTTGGTTGCTCTGAAAGTAACACCTCCTGTTTATTTCCATGGAAACTACAATAGATACAAAGAGTGCAATAATATTATCAGAACAAATTCTCAGCTACAAAGCACACAGTCTTTCAACATAGTAACCACTTTCTACTTAGTCACCATAGTCTTTCAACATAGTCTCTATTATTACCTACACTTTTTTTTTTTTTCCAGCTACAAACGAAAGCCTGCATGCCATGCTTGTCAACATCTGCACTAGCAAAGACCCACTGTCTCTCTTACCACTGCTCAAATGTACCACCCACTACCTCACGCTCACTGTTTGGTCTCCATCAGCACTCACCTGGTGTCAATGAATGTCAGTGGGTACAATTATATAGTCAGCGGCACTTTTGCTTCATCCACACTTCCACTACTGATGCCATTTTGTCAGACTGCCCTTCTGCTGTCTGTCACACAGCAACAAAATGTAACAGGGTGTCGTCAGGAAGGTTCAAGCTCTACTGCCATACCATCAACATCCACCTCTGTTTACATGGATCAACAGAATAAAATAAGAAACATTAGCTTCAGAAAAGCTCTTATCAAATTTATTAAAGATTAACTGTGTTTTGAAGCTTTATAAATTATCACATACCATTTTCTGCATAACAGGAAAACAAAGCAAAGAAATAACAGAGGCAATACTCAGAAGCTTAGGAATCAAAGACAGCTTCCATAGCCTACAGAAGTGGGGAAACTGGTGAAGAGCCTGGCAGGAGGCTATAAAAATATGGATTACATGCAGATAAAACATAAGGTTTAAATCTAAGGCTAGATTTACTGAGTCATCCTCCAGGTTTGAGTGAGGCCTGATTTTCAATATGGATAACGCATAATAGCTCTTCAGATCATTGGAGAATCACACAAGTGACTGCTTTGTCATCATGAAGCATTTCTGAATGGCATCTACTGAACCTCCAAACACTGAATGATTCCCCCCCCCGCCCCCAAAGTTCACTTCTCATATGACCTGTTTCAGAGTTTAACCAGAACTTTCGGTACAAACATTATTCATTGCCATCAGCAACACCAACTTCAAGTTCAACTTTCACTGTTTATTTTGCTGTTTTTCTTATTTTTAAATGCCCAATCAAAAACTATATAACCACACAAAAGAAAAGGAAACCAATTTCTCATATTTCCATATGGCTGTCTCTCCAGTCATTTCATTAATCCATTCCTCATTGCAATGCCTTGTAAACAGTACATTAATTTACACTTACTTTAAAGGTAGTTGGCAGTGAACAGCCATGGTGTAAATCCAGAATAACTCTGTTTTGACCTATGAATACTAATGGGCCTGAAATTGAGCATAATTGATCTTCCCATACATTTTCAAGTGCTTCAGTACGCACTTTCCAAAGGACCCTGTTTTTCTCAATGTCGTTTTAATCTACATATAAAAATAGACATTATAGAAGAAGGAAAAACTTCAGAAGCTCTTGAATTAGCCTCAACAAATAAAAGTTGAAACATAAAGAATCATAACATTATAAACACTGCATAATTAGAAGTAGCAGTCTTCCAGAAGACTCCTGAAATACTTCTTGGCATGGCAGAAAGACTGTGGGTCTTAAACATGTTTAACAACAGAAATCTCATTGCTGTTTCATCATGATTCCTATGCATGTGGAAAAAGTCTCACTAGTTTTTGAAAAGTCATTATTTTAGTCTCGTGATTCCCACATTTCCAAATATAGTATCATCAGTTTAGAGAGAGACATTTTTCTTGCAAAGCACAGCTATGACTGTAAGGACATATAATCAAATAATAAAATTCAGAATGCTTAACCTCCTTGACTCTGCTCAAATTAAATTATCACTCTCCACTTTCATTCTTTAAGCAAGGCTACAAACTAAGTGGATCACCCCCCGAGGAAACATTAGAAGAAGAAATAGAAATCTCTACAAATAATAAACTGTGTTGATCACCAGTTATGCCAAGTAGATGAGAAGCAGAGAACTAAGCTGAGAGAAATAGAAGAAAGTTATTCAGATACAAATAAAAAGAGAACAGGAAGCATATGGTGCTGGCCTTCACTAAAGATGGGTTAAACAGCCTAGCATGGACCCTTACTCAATAAGGTGAGATCCAAACATTGTTTCATATATTCTGATATTAATACAATGAAAAAAATACACAACTCCATAAATCAAATTCACAATGCTGCAGTAAATGCTTGAGCTCTCCATATTTCAAAAGGTAGGAAATTGGATATAGTTCTAACCTCCAGAACACTAAACTGTTGGATGCCTCGATGTATCAATAGAAAATTATGAATGGAAGTTATGAATGGAAGAATGCACATACCTGAAATTCAGCCCTCAAATCTCCTATCCACTTAGCTGCCATGTCCAGATGTCTATGAAAAATTGTATTCAAAACTATTGTTTTTATATGCTTTTCATCACACAACTGGTCCTTTAGAAAAGCAGAGGCTGCTTTCCATCAGCCTGTGACAGTCCAGCAGATAGGCATCATTACAGGTGGTTTACATGTCCCAAAAACAGGCCTACAATTGATCCCATCCAGAAATAAGCTATAGACCAGCTGAAGGAGAATATGGCTCAGTCTAGTAAAACAAACATTTATTATTCTGTAAACATGTCCAGGTACAAAACAGAAAAGCAGACAGTTTAAAACATCAGTCAGCATAGCTGAAAATGCCTATTTATTACATTGGCAGTGGAGCTGGCAAATTAAAAGGATAGAGTTTTGAACTCAGTGTTTTGTGACAGCTTCACGACTGGAGAAACAAGGACAAGAAAACCTACCCAGCTTCTAAGATATAATCGGAAAATTTTCTGACAAGATTTTAGGAGGTGATGGCAGAAATCTGGAGCTACCAAGCCAGAGACCTTCCAGACATCAGTTCATATACTGCTCCATTGCTATCAATAATGCTGCTTTTGAATTTTTAAACGTTCAAAGAGTAACTGAGAATATGTATGACAGAAGTGAGACAGTAGATTTGACTAAACACATAGCAAAGTGCTTAAACACTGAAAGTATGTCAGGATCTCTATCAACAAGAACTGCTGAGTTAAAATAACTGCACAGATATGAGAGGGTTATTTGGGGGGGATGAATGTATTCATTCCAAGGGTCTACACTTTAGAGCTTGAAGACTTATTTTAAAAGATATTTTTTAAAAGAATGAAGCTAAAAATTGTAGAAAGATAAAATTAACATTCCACAAGCATTATTAGGCATAACATAGTCATGCTTTCAGAAAAAATATGGATTTAGTAACAAAAAAAACTTTTAAAAATTAATATGTAGACATCTTAGAAATTTTTATTCAGTTATAAGTGTATATCAAGGTTTATACAGCTCCAGACAGCTTTGTAAATAACAGGCAGTGTTTAAATGAGCACTTAATCTCAAAAATAATATGTTAACTTGCATCAAATGACTACAAAAGGTGAAAGTGGCTTAGTATTTATCATGTCTAAATGGCAACACAGTATGTTTGCTGAAGCATACCATGTTGAGTACAAATTGACGTAGTCTTGATATTTGTATTTCACTTTTAAAGTAATGTAAATGACCTGCAGGGCAGGCATAGCCAAACTTCAGACTCAACATCACATACCAGAAAGCAGCAAAGGCAGTATTTCATTGATTATAAAGGGTCTCTAGAAGCACATGGTGAGACAGTAGAAATCATACTTCAGAAATTTGTATTAGAAATTCTCATTAATTTTCATGAAAACTCAACATGCATTATTTAGGTAACTGTGGACCTCTCAGGAAAAGTGCCTCCCGCTGCGCTCTTGTTTAGTCAGTACTCCCTTCAGTCTCACTTCACCTGGGATCAGACCACTCTGTCTGAACTTAATCATCAAATTTACATGCACATAAATGTTCATGTGTCATGGGTTACCATTCAGTTAAAGAGTTATCCATGTCCCACATAATGAATCCATATATAACATCCATGTCACATGAACATACTAAATCTACTTAAACAGTTCAGGAAATATAATTTTACATGACATATAGAAAAAGGATGAAGACTGGGGAAAACATGGGACTGGTGGTGAATTAGGTGGGTGCTCTGGTAACAGAGGACACTGAGAAAGATGAGTTTGCCTTATTTGCCGCAGTTTTCACAGCAAAGACTGCCCCTTAGGAATCCCAAACTCTGGAGATAAGAGAGAGTATCAAGAAAGGAAGTCTTCCCATTTAAAGTGGAGGATATGGCTAAAGATTGTCCAGTTTTCTTCAATTGTATATGCAACATATTTAAAGTTAGTATAGGTGTACAGTATTAACAGCTTTGCAAATCTCTATCATCCCAGTGTTACTCTTCCTTTTTGAAACTGTCTCCAGTTATAACCTATCATTTGAAAATTTAGTGAGGTATAGAAATACTCTGTCCAGCATGAACCATGGTAACATTGGAATACACATCAGGGTGAGTGTTTCCTCTCTGCCCCATCTCTTGGCATCACTGGGTACACAGTCATGCTTTTGGGACATATCTATGTCTTCATACAGCACTGTGGTATGCTCTGTACATGCACCTGTACTCCAGAGTTCTTTCCACTTTGGTTCCCCCTTGCAAAAGACAGAACTAGAAATGTAGCACTCCAGAGGGAGTTACACAACATCCTATGGGCTATCAGCCTTCCTGGTCAGTGCAAAACCAAGCCAAGTCCAAACACAGCTGAACTTGAGCTTTCCCCCACAGCTCTGCTGCTTCTTAGTCTAAGAAATTAGTGTTTCTTATAGCCAGAAAGCTGATAAGCGTTGCGTTTCCTGAATTTATGTGCCTGAGAGGATAAAATAACAAGTGGCAAAGTATAATTACACCCAACTCTGCAGGCAGTGTTGAAGTCTTACCATAAGTGTTGACATTTGAATTCACACACCAGAAATTACCAAGCATTTATATGCAAAATTGATTCCTTCTATTCCCCCCCCCCCCCCCCCCCCCTCACCCCCCGGCCTCCACAGAGTGGAATTGAATTCCTTCTTGTAACACAGGCCCTCTTTATACAATATCCATTTAGTAAAGGTGAAGATAGTTCACATAATCCACAATTCAGGACACTCAAAGAAAAAGCTGTTGACAAACAAACTAAGGAAGATTTCTGAAAAGAGAGGTGTATAAAGCTCATTATGTTGATTTAACTAGCCTCAAGCCAGGGGCTATAGTAGTAATTTACTTAAAGAGTAAATTCTACTAGAAAACCAGTAACTATTTACTATAATTTGGTAAAATAGTGCAGAAGCGTATGGTATAATTAAATTAGAACAGGCTGAGGATCAAGATGGAGTAATAAAGTAATAAAATAAGATATTCCCAGTACTACTGTCCATGATGGTGCTCAGGAAGGATTAGTACACTAACAGCAGAAGAAATGAGGACATTTCATTTTGCCCCTGGAAGCTTTCTAATCAAGACAGTGACTTGCAGTGCCTAAAAAGAAAAATAAGGATGGAAGACATAGATCATCATGTCACTCAAAGATCAAAAGCTGATTGTACAGAAGTGCAATTGCAACTGTACTACAAAACAAGTAACTCTCCATGAATAGCAAAAAAAATAATACATTTTTCTTTTACAGTTTTAAATAATCTGCACTTTTGGATATGACATTTATGTATATTGTGTACCATGAACACATTCGCTTCTACACATGAACTTCTGCGTGTGAATTTTAAGACTTCATTCTTCAAATTTTGATCAACATAAAAATAGAATTACTGCTACTGAAGTCTATAGAAATTAAAATCACTTAAGATTCCAACCACTACACCTTTCTGCTTTTCAGTTAATTATGACCTCAGATTCCCATGTTTTTATATGCAAGTGCATATTAAAACAGCAGTCACACACTGCAATTGTCACAGTACCAATTGCAGACCAGTTTAGAAGCGCAAGAGTTCTGCGTTACTCATGCACACAAATTACTTTTTGCTGAACATAATACTTGCGTGTCATCTTACACTTACATCACAAATACACAGCACAAATGCTGCAATAATATAGGAGTTCTATACAGGTAAACTGAAGTAAAATGAAAAGTTCTTCAGAAATTTCTGATATTTATTAATGATTTTTTTTTCCATGAGTATAGCGATATTGATTTTCTCCCAAAGGAAAAGATGATAGAATTAATATGTGTTGATCTACAAACTTATAAAAGTTGTTTTTATTGGAAAAAGAATCCTCCCTTAAAATGACTCTGATTCTGCCAAACTCATTTAAATACGAATATTTATAAACTAGTCTTCCCTCTGAGATGGAAAACATCCAAACATTGTAAATTCTGGAAAAATGCTATGAAAATAAAATGAAATACTGTAGAAAATACATCTCATAGCAAGAAAATTATTTCTGTGAACGTGATAAATATTATTTGCAACTAATAAAGTAGCCAGAAATAGCTAAGCTGTAGAAGAGCACTTCCAGGTATTTTTTAATTAGCAACCAACTTACTGCCACTATGAATTGTTTATTGAATAAATTCAGCTACAGAAATTAAAAAAAAAATTCATTACAAAATTATTTAGCCATAAGAAAATATAATCAAGGCAATAAACCCCCTCAAAAATATAATTAACTTGATCTTAAATAAACTTATAATAATTATTCATGAGGAATGGAAACAGCACTCACAAAATAGAACTCACTACATAAAAATTGCTTTCAATCAAAGAAAAAAATTGTGTGCTTAGTAAAAATTCACATTCTTTTTCATTATAATGTGATTTAATTGAATCACTAGTTAATTTTATTCTCTATAAAATCTTACAGCACCTTTAAAATAGCGTTGTATGAATTTAGGGAACTGTCCTTCACACCATTTTCCCTTCCATTTTCGCTTTCATTAAGCTGAGTAAGAAAGGTAAGTTAATGATGCAAGTAACAATCTGGAAGAAGATCACGACTGTATTTACCTTGCTGTATTACTTATATTGCTGTAGAACTCTGAGATGCACTGGAAAAAATAAGGAGTTCACTATATTTAAAATTATACAATATGCCAACAACGTAGAACATTAGACCTAAGAACTTGTTGATTCACCTTGTACATCTGGCTTATGCAATGAAGTTTTCAGTTTGGATTCAGTACAGCAGTCTAATTTATTGGCAATTTACCAAGTTTTTTTTATTCTATGTAACAATAAAAATCTCAGTCTTCAAGGTAGAATTTAAACTTTCTACAATGCTGCATTACCTGATAATGTTTGTCAAGCTTTACTTGACAAGCTGTTTTCTTAAATAGTAATTCAAGTCTCTCCACAATAGCCACCTAACCATCTCTGCTGCCTTTGAAGATGAGCATTATCTAATAGCAGGACCCTCACTCTGTCCATACAGATGACACTGCAAGGGGGTAGGTATTGTTGATTTCAAGATTATAACACTGAGTTCATGGCATCTTACAAACCAGAAATATTATCAACCTCCTGTTCACATATTTCATTACACCTGTTGTCAAGACCTTTGCCAATGCTCACCAAGTTTGTTTACTTCCCTCTTTTTCAATCTCCACAGCAGAAAAACATTTTAGGTGACATGTTGCTTAAAACAAATTGAAGCAAGCATTATGCCCTGCATGAAAAACAGAAAGACTTGTAATTCCAATAGTCTCAGGGAATGAAATCCTAGCTTAGAAGTCCACAGAGTTATGCTCTTGCTGATCTCAATCACTGATGTTTGCATTTTTAGTAATATAGTCAGAAAATAAGAAAACAAAGTGGTTTAAGCAAGCTAGACTACTGAGACATAAAGCATGAAAGTGGAAAATGGGAAAGAAGTGCTCTTCTAACCTCCCATATACTATTTTATGGCTATTTAAACAATTAGAATATTAGTCTCTCAGGTTCTCATTTTCTACGGCTATAAATTGTGGCAATTCCTCTATTCAAGAGAACAGTAACTGGAAACTCAAGTATTCATTTCTGTAAATATGTGAATAAAAGTAAGAGTTCCATATAAGCAATATTATATTAATCTCTCAAACTGAAAGTATGCATAAGCAGAAGATAGGCAACAGGAACAAAAGTCAATATAAAAAAAATGAGGAGTGTAGGATGAACCATAGAACCATACAACTCTTGGTGTTGTAGGGTGAGGAAGTGGGGGTGGAATAGTAAGTAGGATCTTATCTCTAGAAACCAAGTTGATCTGCCTCTACCTTGAGAACCTGACAGAGAGGAAATAAATTAAAAAGTAAGGTATAGCAGCCTAAACAAAACACTCATTCACAATTAATGTATGGTTTAGACAACTAATAGTCCAACTTAAAAAAAAAAAAAAAAAAAAGTAGTGAATTCAATTGACCCAGAGACAGCTTCTCATCTAAGGCACCAGGGTGGCCTCATGAGCTACGTTAGGTCCTGGTGCACACCCCAGCCCTAAGGCATTTCCCCCCAGTCTCATGGTTCTCTTCCTATTGAGGAGCAGCCTTACCTACTTTGTTCCCCAAAGAGCAGATGTTCAAAGAAGTTATACTGGTCATTTTAAGATCAAGTAGATATACCAAGGAAAGATAAGAATCTGTTCATAAAAAGCAATAACAAGAAGAAAATCTAACTCCTTGAAATTTTCCTGAGAACATGTTAGTTACTTTTTCTTTCCATACTTCACTGTTTCTAGGATTAGACTGAATATTTTCATCTAAAACCAGATGATTCAAAATTCAATCAAAACAAAATCTTCAGGGATTGTCACTTTGGTAAGGTTTTTTGTGTTTTTTTTTTCCTGTGATAGGAAGTATTTTACAATTTCTCTATTTTGTCAGCAATAGAGTAATGAATTATTCTTATAACTATAATGTGCACATTGTTAGAATTGTCTTTTCATCTTTCTTACTTCTTTAGAAGAATGCCTAGGGTCTTTATCTTGTCTGATAAAAAAAATGGCATTAAATTAAGTATCATCTATCAAAGAAATATTATGTTTAGCACAAACAGAACTATTACTCGACCACAGAGGACAATTTGAATGCAACCTTCAGCATTTTAGATAAATCCATGAGCACAGCTGCTTGCTAACTTTGAGATATGTAATCTTTTTTTTTCTTTAAATGTGCTGTGAATGAGTTTTTGCTCTTTTGTTTCATAGGGAAAGGATACGAAGCTTCACCATATTAAAAAGACAATCAAATTTGCTCTCCTCTCCTCGTAGCAATTCCTTTCTCTCTTCCATTCTGAGTAACACCTCTTATTCCATCTCACCATTTTCCACCTCCCTGGTGTTTGCTCACCATCCTGAGCATCTGTCTAATCTACCAGTGGTCCCTTGTACTCATCAGCTCCCTGTTATTTTCTCCAGCATTTGGTCTGTAAAGTAGAGAAAAGCTTCTTATGAAGAAGATAATGGAATAGCTGTTCTAATTTCCCCTACTGCCTTTCTTGTGAAGGTGAATGCCTTAGAATAGAAGTGCATCAGATTCAGTAACAATACACAGTGGTGGCACAGAAGAGATGTTCCAGAACATCAAACAAGTACTGGATTTCCCTTACAGGAAAGTTTTCACAACCTACACTCATCACTAATATGAAAACTGCATCTTTCCCACTGTATTTGTTTGTGTGTTCAATTGGCATAGTGCATACTCAAAGAACAGTGCCTATTGCACTACAGCATCTTTTCTTATTGTTCTCAAGGATATGGTTTCCAACAGACAGACATTCTCTTTTTTTTAATGGTTTACTCAAAAAGTTGACTGAAATGAAGCTTCATAATTTGAAGCACTTGACACTGACTTCAAGAAGACGACCCTGTAAAACTTATTAATTCCCCTTTTTTATCCTTCAGGATACTTTCCTGGAAAATAACAGCATTTGACAGTAAGTTATCATCAGTCACAAGTGAGAAAAAGGATAGGAACCTAGGGTTTAATTTCTTCTTTAATGTATCTATGTATTTTCCCTGAATTGACTCATTTTACTGAAATCAATCAGAAGCACTCTGTTAACAGCTCTTCAGTAGGCCTATTAATCAGAGCTTATCAATAAAATTAGAATTTAGTGCTTTCAATAAATGCTTGAATGTGCAGGTACACTGAGACTTGCATCAAATTCAAAACAATACACTGCATTATATATACAGGGTGGAAAAGAACCAGTGATTAAATTTCCATATATTTGAATCAGTCTGGAACACTGACAAGCATATAAATTTAGAAAAAAATGCACATTGTAAAGTTTCAAGAAAAACAGACATTGGTCAATATTTAGTTCGCTGGTTTCTGACTTTGTATTATTTCCCATTAATTTGTTTCCTGATGCTCTATTTTTCAATGAAAGGAAGTCATTCCAGAGTAGAGGTGACACCTAAAAGCTGATCAAAGATCATGAATTCATGTCTTATATACACATATACTGTGAGGACAAGACAGACCACTCATGAGACCAAGCTGTTCCATAACAGGTTACTGGCCACCACACGCACTGCCCAGGTGAAGGAAAAGGCACACAGGAGGGCAGCTCTGCCAAACAGCACAGACCATGTGCCACAACCAGTGCACAAAATAGCACCAAAGATACTCTTCTGGGCACACTGATTAGCACTGACCCCTCCTCATGACCATCTCTACAGCATGTGGGGACAATAGACATGTAGCACTGTAGAATACTTCATGGGCAAAAAGGATCTGCCTCTCCAAAGTTAGTTTCAGCCCTGAAAAAGACTAGGATCTTGAGAAGATGACATGAACTCTTCACCACATCACTCTCCCTTCTCCTTTCACTTGCACAAACATGATAGTTTAGCCAGGCAGCATGAATAAAGTAAATCTGAGCTGTGCAGATGATGGTATATCAGGTTTTTCCTATCAAAAATGAGGGCTTCCCTTTAATAGTAAACTCTGCGCAACATAAAAGACTCTGCAGCAGCTCTTATCCATCAGGGCAAGCATGAAAATTCTCAGTCAAGGGGTTCACTGTGCATGGGAAAAGTCAAGATTGGATCAGATCTCTTCCACTGTGAGCAGAATAGCTGTTTTAAGTGCTCACCAGGATGCATGTATCCCTCCCACCTCCCCTGCACACTGTGGTCTGATTCGTTTAATTATAAAAAGAGCTCGCAGGACATTGTAAATTGCTCTGATTGTTTTACTCTCTAATACTGTAATACTTTGTTGGACTATAAGCAATTAGCATTGTCTGCTGTTTCCTTAATAGTTCATACTAACGTCTCTAACTTGGTTTGGTCTTAGGGATCTGAAACCAAATGACTGTGTCACTGTCCTGGGAAATACAAACCATTGCATATGTGCCTACTAACATTCCCCAGTACCAATACATTCCTCCAGCGGCTGAACCCCCCATCCCACCAGATCTGGGCTATGCAGGTTCTGAAGTTCCTATATACTTTTTGAAGTATAAACCATCTTTTTTACTGAATACATTTGCCACCCATTGCATCCTTCTAATAATGAAGGGTTCTGTCATGTTTATTCTAATAAAATAGTTCTGAGATTCTGTAACCTGGTTAAACTGGAGAACAAAGCATATTCTTCCCAGTGCATGCATGCGAACACAAAGGCATAAGAAAACGCCTATTCTCACTGTTAATGCTCTTAGTACTAGGTTAAAGTTATCCTAAACTCCCTCTGGGGAATCCGTTGTGATTTAGTTCTATACCTGTGAACTGAGGGAAAAAAAAAAGCACAAAGCTCGTAAACACAGCTTGCTTGTGCAGTCAACCCTACAAAGGGA
The DNA here is from genome assembly GCA_023055505.1 of Callipepla californica brunnescens. NCBI lineage: Eukaryota > Metazoa > Chordata > Aves > Galliformes > Odontophoridae > Callipepla > Callipepla californica. The sequence goes on along the minus strand of JALIRH010000003.1, from coordinate 20,449,289 downwards.
CAACTATTTGGCAATTTGTGAGTGAAAATAAAAATCAACATGCTCTGATTGCTGTCTGGATCTTTATTTAGGTAAGCTTTAGAGGAAATCAGCACTATTCTCTCAAGACTGCCTGAACATTTCTAAAGACAGAATGTTTTGATATTAAATAAAGGATTATATCACAAAGATATCAATTAGTCAATATAACTGTTATACCAGCAGGAAGTAACAGTAATTCTGAAGATCTTCATAAATCTAGATTGCATTTGAATAAGGCCTTAAAGAAAACATTTTCTAAATCAGATTGGGAATAAGTAAATTCCATGTTAGAGAGTAATTCTTTGCTGTTATAAAGAATTCTTACTTCTACTACACTTCTGCCTTTTTTGTACACTTTCATTGCTGAAAGTGATTGTATTACATATTTTAATTACTTTATTCATGCTAGGTAAAGGTCATTTAATCTACTTTAGGGTTGAATAAATTGAATATACCAGGATGAAAAGAACTGAGCAAGTTGGGAGTTTCTCTCTGCTGGAGCAGAAAGCTAAGTGCAAAACCTCCTTTCACTTTTGTCATAAGATTCTCCTGGAATGGAGTCACAAGGACAATTATTGTTTTATAGATGCTTTCAAAAAGTGCTGAGCATGAAAAATGAGGCAGTAATTTATGCCTGGAAGAACACACAATTTAAATAGCTAGCAGAAATAGACAGTTAACAGATGATGGTTAGAGGATGTGATGCATCAAAAAACTGAAGTACTTGAGTCAAGAAGATTGGCATACACCATATTAATTTCATCAGTTTGAATTCTTCCATCACCTGTGCTCTTCGGTTTCAGAGAGATTAGAGTTTCACACAGACATATCAGAAAGAGAATGCTTAGAAAACAGCTGGACTGAAGTTTTCCAACAAAACAATTTTATGTAAAACACCACCACCTTAGCAGCCTTTGATGAATGCAAACAATTTGAAAGAAATCTTGCCCAGTAGACGATATCCTGAAGTCTTGAAAACACCATCTGGAGTGAGGGCTTTGAGAATAACTATGCTGCACACTATGAAAACAGTATCTCCCAAACCACTCCCAAAGATACGGGGAAAGCCATGGCAGTCAGTCCCTATGACTTGAAAAAAGGCAATGTCACACTGATTATTAAGGAGAGTAGAAAGGATGACCCAGGGAATTGCCAACTAATCAGTTTTGTGGAAGGAAAAAAATATTCACTCATAAGGATTCCCTGAAATATATTCTGTCGCTTTACATAAGTTTTATTTTAAAGTTTCTAGTGATAGAGGACTTATACAATATTTTGTAGGAATTAATGCCTCTCTTCCAAAAGCATGCACCTTACTTCCCATCTAAACTTTGCATTCAAACAGTGCATCTTCATCATAGTTCCCTTTTAAAATAGATTTTTTTACATTAATTGTTCTAGTACAATGTTTCTCCTTCTAAATTGCAGACTGCTAACCTGCTCACTCCTGCAGTCTTCTCCTTTATATCCCCCAGAGAGCATGGGACCACTTGAATGATATCCCACCATCATTTCTTCCTCTTTTGAAGTGAGCTAGGATCTTTAAGATAACCTCTGAAATTTCTTTACCAGTATTGATGGCACTATTGCAATGAGTTTTTTTCTGACTTGATTTAGAAATCAAGTTACTGGCCAAATATATCTTTGATGCTACTGAACAACTGCTTGCTTGTTTTATGCCGTTTAATTTTTCCTGTTATTTGTGCATAATCCTGCATTAGGGGCCTTTACCTTCTCATGGAGACACTTGAAGATCTTAGTGAGAAAGCATTCCTTTAGTTTACCTTGTTTGTGGAAACTTTTCTGGAGGAGGGGGCTTGGGTAAGGGTGCTCAGCATCACCATGAATGCAGACATTTTCAGATCAACAAGAAGTACTGTTATATATTCCTAGCATACTAATTTTGCACACAAGCAACACAAAAAATGCAAATAGAAATGCTTCTTTTCAAAAAATGTGAGATTGTCCTGGAAGTGCATTTTAATTATCTATTTATAACTGTGATCACAGCTGAAACTCAAGAATGGGACAGATTAGTCCTTCAAAAAAAAAATTGTCAGTATGAACGGACACTGGAAATAACCATGTTATACTCTGCCAACCACCTAATTCCCATGAATTTTTGTTAATGACAGTAAAAACAGTTCATTTTCATTTCTTTTTACAGTTTCTTCTCCCAAAAACTGCATGCATCTGTATCCTGTCAGGTAAAAACATAGTGAGGTGACATGAAAAACAGCAACCTTTCTGGGCTGCTGAATGCAGCACAGTGCAAAAATGCATATATTTAAGTTTCCATTCATCATGAAAAGAGAGAAATAACAGTGTCACAAAGATCAAACTTTAAAATGAGAAAACTCTGGCATGTACTAGTATTTATAGGAAGATAAGCTAAATAAATGAAAGAAACAGCAACATTTTCAACAGCCAAAGAGAAAACAGGCATGTGGCTTGTCAGTAGGTTGGAAGCATGCAACCTTTAGACATGGCACAGGTTTACAGAAAGTTTACTGCCACTGACCTCTGAAAATATTCCTCAGCCTTACTGTTGCCCACAACAGGACAATGAGAAGTGACAAAATTCACCAATGAGCTATGCCAGACAGTGCTACAGAAGAAGAATCAGCTGTAGGATAAATGAGCCCTTTTACTCAACAGAGCCTGAGGCTCAGCTTTTGAACTCCTCACTGCCCTGCTGTAACAGGAATAAAAATCTCTGCCAACACTATCAAACCTCAGCTGCTTGACTACCCATTACACAAGCATATCGAAAGCCCCAGAACTGAGAACCTCCACCAAGCACTCAAATGTATGCTTACCTGCAGCACAGACTATAAAAAGGAAACAAAGTAGGCAGGGAGTACTGCATCATTATAGGCGCAGAACAGCTTTGAACACCTACATGAAAATACAGACAGAGCCTGTAGGTCACTACAGATCAGAACAAGCTGTCACTTCAGACTGCTGACATTAGATAAGTACTGAAGAGTTCTGGGATTTACATTCTGTTAAAAATTAAGGCTTTTTTAAATGACTGCAGAGTGTCACATCTAAAGCCATCCAAGCTCCTCCTTTTCCAGCTGTTATAGTCTGGCACCTTCCAACTTCATGGTCGGATGCCTGCCCTGGCTACACTTTCACCTGCTACACATATAGTTCTCTCCTGCACTTTACCATTCCCAGAAAAATCAGACAAGAGAAAGCTAAACCATGGTTCCACAGCTCTGCAGTCTGTACACTGAAGAATATAACCAAAGACATCTTTGAAAGTAAACCTCAGTTTTTAGCAACCGTCATTGCTCAAGACAGCCAATGCCTCTGTTGTCTTGGGGCTGAATCTCAAGTCTGCTGCTTAGTTTGCTTGCTAGATTAGAACAGCCCCTCCGACACAAGCACTCACAGACTGGATTCATGTACTTGTATTTTCTCCCCTTCAAGTGTCAGAATGTAAATTGATTCAAGACTCCAATGTAGTTACTATGAGAGAAAGAAGAAAAGCGTCGTCAAAAGTCAAGGCTTTTAATATTCAAAAGACAGAAAAAAAGTTTATTAGTTATGACCTTAAGATAGAAATTTTAATAAGGGTAGGGACTAGTACCCAAAAACCTACTTCCTCAAAGAGGATGCAATTAAGTCTTCCCTTTCCATACTCCCTCTGGACCCAACGATATCAATGCTCTCAGAAAGGCCCTAAAAGGAAATTGTCCTCATCAGTGTCAGCAGATAGGCTACTCTCCTGTGTAGAAATGAAAAAGAGTTTGACTTATTCAGAGGAAGATATTTTTAGCATCATCCTCTGCATCACAGAAGATGTTTCTGAGCAGTGTAAGAAACAGGTATATGAATTAATATCAGTCTTTAAAGGAAGGTTGCTTTTGGAGGTCTACCGAGGCTCTATATCCCATAGAGATATATATACACAGACCGTAGGAACTCACAAAGGAACACTTTCATGCACATTCAGCACAAAGAGATGGACCATTAATGTATCACACAGCTATTCCACATTTCTGCAACAAATGTGAACATGACAGTGCATGGCCTTTATATATAGAGTCAAGACAAGGAATTAAGCCATGGCGCTGCAGAGTAGCAAGCACTACCTCAGTTATTCACAGATGGGACAAGTGCTGTGTTCCAGTTCCTCTGGACTACTCCACTTCACATTCTGTAATTCAGCATACAGTCTCTGCATTGCTGCAGAAAGCATCAGTTGAACTGAGGCTGAAGGAGATCCCAGATATGTTAACAGTTTACATCAATAGTCTTTCATTTTTTAATTCAAGAATGGTCCAGAAATCACCAGATAATAGAAAAAGTGTGTGAAAGGAAGGCAGAAATGCTGAAGAAACAGCACAAAAGAGAGTTACTTATAACCGCAAACAGGAGAAAATTGATTTTCATGATAGATGAAAAATACAAAGCAAGACATATCTCAAAGCCATCAATAAGATGAAGGGGCAGCTCAGGGTAAGGCAGGATATTTGCCTAGGGAAAATAAAGCCAGTTTTGGACAATGCTTTTGAGAAGCAGAAATTCCTGCTAACACAATTCCATCTGCAATACTGAAAGAGATAGGTCAACAAAGTGTCTTCCCACAAAATAAATTCTTCAGTCTTCTAATTGCTTAGTAATTCTCTGCCACTAACTGTAGCCATTCTGTATGGCTACCCTCTCTGTAATGCACAGGGTTTTCAAAACCCTTTCCAAGAAAGGGGATCTCGCAGATAAAAGCTTAAAAAAAAATTATATACTTCCTAGAACAAGCTGTGGATGGGTTCTCTATGTTTATAGCTTACCTACATACTAAGAGTATAGGGAAAGTAGAACACTGTTGTATGCATTTTTTGTTACATATAATTGGACTGCATACATTCTACTTTCATTGAACATAAGTTTTAACAACAACTTTGATTAATACTGATAATAGTAGGAGAATCCTACAGAATAAACACTGATCAAATGGTACTCAATCCATTCAACCTTTTTAAACCAAATTATTTTTACCAACTCTTAATAGAGATCTGAGTTTTGTAGTGCTTTTTATTTTACAAGAAGGTGCTGTTGCAATTAAAATGATAGAAGCAATTTCTGCACTGTCACACAAAAACGCAGAAGTAGAGCTTTAAATTGTTGATCATCATCCTTGAGTTACTGGAACCAAAAATTAGTTATCTTTCAAGCCCTGTTACTGTTACAAAAGGATTAGTTCAATGTTTTTAAGCTTCAGACAAGCTGGGAACACAGTTTTTTTTTGCGTTGTTTGATTGAATACTTGGACATAACACTAGGTTGCTTATTACGATGACTGTAGAAAAACTGAGATACTGAATGCTATAGCCTCTTTAGAGTTCATTGAGATCCATCCTTCTCTGATACTAACAAGTAACTTGTATTTTAGTTGTACTGCGTTCATGCCCATTTTAAAACACCCTGCTCTTTCAGCTCCTTCTTTTCACTTTTGATAAGGAAAGGGCTGCTTCTTCAGCACCTGCGAAGTCCATTCCTGTTCTACTCCTGGAGGACAAGAGGCACTAGCTCATGTCCACATGTCATCGCATAGCACATACTTTTCCTGTACAAACCTACCCAATTAGGGAAGGTAGTAATAATGAGGAATTTCTGACATGAGAAATGAAAGGAAATCCACCACTGTACAGGACAGTCCTATCCTCCCCTTTTAATAATGCACTGACAATTCAAGAAAAATACAGAACAGAAAAAGAGCAATACATACTATAAACTGATAGGAAACAAAACAGTTGTATTAAATATATTTTTAAATAGACTTTCAAAAGAATAGTGACATGAGAAGCAAATTAAGCATAGAACAATCTGGATACAAAATTGTATAAGTAAATTAGAAACATGAAAAGTAAATCAGGATAATGATATAATCAACTCCTGCAAAACTTTAGTATTTTGATAATGTGGAACAATCTTCATTAATTACTTATAATGTAACCACTCTAGAAGTAAGAGTTGTTTACAAGTAATAGAATGAACTGGGAAATGGTTATTTCTCTGCATTAATGTCAGATTAGCGCAGTTTTGAACAAGTTGCTGATCAACAGGACAACGGCTGTAGCATTGATCTCTCAAGACTGCGGAGTTACTTGTATGGTTTAGCCCTGAACATAACACTGCATTTAAGCGCTTCTCCTACAGTGGTCTACACTACCTTCATTTTAGGGAAGCTGCTCGAGCTGAAAGAGGCCCTTTACTCATGACAAATTAGCTCTCAGAAGCAGAACCAGAGCCAAGCTCTGGTTCTTTGCCATTAAATAGCAAAGTCATCTTCCAGGTGAAGTCAAATAAGGCTAAGCCAGAGATCCTTTTGGATCCCCCTTATCTAATGACAAAGAAGACACCAGCGAGAGCCAGACTGTAGGCAAACAACAGATGGAAGTTCATATGAAAAGATGCAGTTTCCAAAGACTAGGAGCCTTACCAAAAAGGGTGCTGTCTTTCCCTCTCTTTCCACCCCAATAAGAGTTAGAAGATTCAGCCTTAAAACAACAATTATGCAAACTTATCTGGTGGTATGCATGGCATGAGACTTGAGGAACTGTAGATTCACAGGTTACCTCCTCAGAAATACATAGAACATAAAGGAAAACAAGCAAATATATTTTGCATAGAGTCTCTGAGAACTGTTGTTCTCAAGAGAAACAATAAAAAGTTAATAGTGAAACATGATAAACACATCTTAGTCCCTTCTGCCTTCATATTTTCCAAAGACCACCTACAGCCTCTCTCCAGGCCCTGCTTGTTTCCTCTTGCTGTCCCAGAAGTTTCCTTCAGGAAGGGGTGGAGCTCTTGTATAGCCTCAACAGATAGTTTGTTAATCAGCTTTATCAAGTGATGTAGGGCTACTCACTAGCGATAGATAGCTATGTTTCTAGCTGTCAAATCTTAACTGCTTTTGCTAGCCAGTAATTTTCTTACCCTTTATTTTGTCAAAGCTGAATGACTTAGTGCATTATCCCAAAATTAGGTATCCAATGTGGGTTACAGCCAGTTCTCATGAAAGATTCAATTTGACATGTTTAATATGCACTGCTAAAGAAAACCCTATTTCACTTAGTGAAATATGGTATTTGTTTGACTGGGCTCACATCTTATTTTGAAAAGAAAGAAATCATGTTAATTACTTTTTTATGATAAGTTGATATAAAAGAGCACTTTACACCAATTAAGCTCTGGTAGTGCTTGATTGCAGGGCACAGTACTTTTCACTCCCTCTTTATGTATCAGGTACTTAATTTCTCCATCTACACATACAACTACATTCTATAACTGCCTGTGAGAGTCATTAAAGGGAACCTTACTGTGTAGATAAGCTATATCAGTTGGCAGGAGCCTTACATTTACAATTGATGACTTAATTTGCTGTTGTCAAAAATACAATAAAAAATGACTAGAAAATTAATAGAAGCACCAGTAATTTTTCCCTAAAAACTATATTTCAGAATATTAACAGACACCGATGCTGGAAAGAAAAAGCTTGAAGTTTGTGTATTCCTGTGTATCCTACTCATCTACTAGCAGAAGTTAAGAGCCTCAGGTTTGCCTTGTCTGTGTCAAGAAGAATCATTTTCCCTATTCTGCTGACTGGAAATGAGCAGACATTTGTCCTCCAAATGATTTTCATTGAATACCTGTTCAGTTAATTTTCCCTCCTGCAGGTTGGGAGGATATTGGCAGCTACAAGTACAGTGCAGCTTGATCCACATTCTACTATCCTTTCCATGCTAGCCTTGTGCAGTGTTTCTAAGGACAAGGGCAGCTACCAAATTCACCTGGGAACTACGCATGCCTAAAGCCTGCTGTTGTGCAAATCCAAGAAATAACACATCTCTGTTCCCTTTCCAGGATGTAGAGGTTTACTTTTGAAAGCTTCTTATTCCTTATTTAGTCCTGAAAGTTGCTCCATATTAAGTTGTTGTGCAAAAGGATTTAGTTTCATTTCCACAAGTACTTATTTTACTGTTTGGCTCACAAATCTGAGCTATTTCCCATCATTCCTGCTCTCTTATGAAATACAGCTGAAAAAGTGGCTCCTGTTCTTCTATAAAGATGCATAACGAGGGAGTTTTAAAAGATAACTTTGCAACAAAAAAAAACCTAGTTCTTTGCAACCACATACATTTCAGAATGAAGAAAAACAATAGTGGTGGTATCAGCATGCGAATGCATGCAGACTTTGCAGGATAATAATTTGGTTAACCCACTTAACTAGGAATAAAAATTAGCCTAGCAGCTCTGAAGAATTCACACATATCTAAAGTAAACGGGGCTAAGAAGAATAATAAAATATGTGCATTTCAGAGAAACAGAAGAGTCCCTCAATGTTAATAACTAAGAAGAAATTATAGAACCACTGGATTAACAAAGTTTCTTTGTACTTTTGTCCTGCATTTGAAAAACTCCTAGAATACAATGACAATAATTTAATAGTAACTCAGTAAGACACAAAAGTAATGACAATTAACTAGGCTGAAATCCCATATAAAAAGCTTTGAACTAATAGTCAGTGAGTTTTCTGAGCCAGGAAGAAAGACTTTCAGGAGGTCTCTGAACTTCAGGAAAACCCAAGGACTGGAGTCATGTGACATTTGGGGTATCCATTTTAAAGGCTGCTAGGCTACATGGGAGATTTTAAGTCTTTCAGATGCTACCAGTCAAGTCTGATCAAAACAAACTTAATTGCTGAAACTGAGCCAGATAAATTAAAAAAAAAAAAAGTAAAAAATGAAGATTTGCACCAGCCAAGAAAGGCTGTAATCAAGCTAATTAAACTAATCAGTTCTGAGATCAAGAGCTCCTTGACAAAGGAAATACAGTGCCAACGCCCTGCAGACTACTTGGTAGCCTGACACCAACAAAATGGATCACCACAGTGGAAAATGCACGTATTCAAAGAGTGAATAGAAGTTGTACATCCAGAACAAGCAATGCTACTTGAAAACAAAGGCCTAGATAAAGGATTTGAGAAGATAGGGTCATGCACAGGTACACATTTAAATGAATAATCCATCCCTTGGTTTTCCTCAGTCAGTTGCAATATTTGCAGTCATTGCTGCAGACATTCTGTCTATAACCCAAATACTAGATCCAATGCTGTCTCCAGCATCTTTTAGGCTACACCTAAATACTCAGGAAGAAAGTTAGCTCTGCCTTCATGTGCAAAAATGGGGGGGGATATTGAGTAGAAACTGTGAAATTTTCATCTCCATCCACTATCAGTTTATCATGATCATTTGAAGAGTTAAAACTGCGGCAGTGTGAAAGAGAAGAGAATCATGAAGTAGTTTTAAAATCTTGCCTTATAATGACAGCTGGAAAGCTTTAACTATTTCTTATTATAGAAATTATTTCATCTAAACCTAAGTACCTCAGAGACAGAAACTTGACAGAGGGCTCTTCAATTTACTAGTAAGAGCTTGAGCTAAGTTTGAAGTTAGACCAATTTAGACTGAAATAGATGTCAAACAGAGGGTATAACCATCTGAAAAAAAAATGCAAATAATTTTGTTGCCACTATAAACAATAACTATAAACTTTCAAAATAGTTCTACATGATATTTTTCCAATAAGGATATTCAACAAGGAATTCATTTAGGAAAAACAATTTATATAAAATCCATATCACAGTATCAAACTGTATCTCTTGGATTTACAAGCACTCAGCTGGATTAGTGCAAGATGTTACATTCAAAGCTTTATATAAAAGTTGTTTAAAAGATGTTTGGCATGTTTTTCTGCCTTTCTTTCTGGACCTATCCTATGTGCTTTCCCCGGACTTTATTCTAATCCACTTACTCTACTGGACTACTTGTTCCTTCTCTCTTACTAAAGAATTAGTTCCTTCATCCCTTCCAGTCTTCTCTCCTTTACACGCCCTCCTTTGCTTTGCCTTCATATTCTCAACATTCCTCTTTATCCATTTTATTTTTCCAATCATACTTAGTGTGACCACATATGTGCAAGTTTTTCAAGGAATATAAAAATTATGAACAACTCTCAGATATACAAATTTGTGTTAACCTAAGCTGAGACGTTTAAAAAAAAATAGGTCACAACATCAACATCCTGCAAAGCATTTCGAGATGAGTTACAGTCATGCTGAAATGCAGTATTTCAGCTAATTGTTTTTGTTTCTGACTTTGATAGCTTCACTGATAGGGAATTTTCTAAGATCTAAAAGCAAAAATGTTGAAACCCATTTAAAGAGTCAACAGAAAGTATGGACATACCTTTCTCCATAAAGAGTAAATTATGGCTAGGAACAGTCTTACTGTTCTAGAAATTCTGACAGGTGTATCTGAAAGGCGATATCTTCTTATGGGCTCTTAATATCCTTACTGAGATAAGTTGATGCATTCAATTTAATTCCTGGTGTGCAACCCCAGATTATAACATTTATTTATTCTCCCACAGATCCAGCAGGGTTTCCCATCCTTCTGTCTCATTCCTTCAGGATTCCTGTGATTCCTTCCTCATTCCTGTGATAGTCCAAGCTTGGATAACTAACTTCGTGCCCAGTGACTGGAACTAATCACTGTTCAGCAGCTCTGCTCCAGGCAGAAACAGTTTTTTTGATGTCCAATTGAGAACTTTATGCAGAAGTCTGATATAATTAATTCACTTAACACTCTATATCTCCCCATCACTTTCCCAAAACATCTTACATTTCCCCATGTAACCCAGGTGTCTGGGTAAGATAATCAAGAATCAAGAAAGTTCTCATCACAGCCAAATTTCTCCTGAAACTGTCCAGGACACTTTATTTTCACTCAAACCTGCATGTTATTTTTTTTACACGTATGGCCATGCCATTCCTGTAAATAAATGCATTCACCAAGGCTGATCAGTATCCAGTATTCATCTTGTTAGATGTTAACTTACCACTTCAGACATTGCTTTCCCATGAAAGGTAACCTATTCGATTTTGAATTAAATGTACACAACTCCTGAAGAGAGAAAATTTGATTTTTGAACAGCTGTTCAGAAGCAATAGTCAACAAAAAAGTACATTCTTTCTGCATATTACAGTGTTCCATTCAAAAGCCCAGCAGCATCTAGTAGATAAGAAATTTGAATTCAAATGGCAATTTTAATTGAATAAAATATTCATTAATAGTGAGATTGTCCCAGAAAAAATGCTGTCCCAGGAAAAAAAAAGTGATAGTGTAGAAGCCTTGATTCAGTTTTTTATTTTTCTTCGTAGATGTATTTATTTTCTTACTTACATTTTAATTTTCCTCAATAAGAGATGAGGAGGTTTAAGGCAAAAAGAGCAGATGGAGAAGCAAACTATTTAGATGAAGACTTGGAAAACAGTATTAGAGACAACAAGCAGGGCAATAAGAACATCAATAGCAGTCTCTCACCCAGAGTTCAGGTAGAAGCATGCTAGGAGAGACAGAAGGTAATTTATCAGCTGATAAAGGAAATCATTAAAATTAATGGTGATCATATCTTTTGAATGTATTTGAAGTAGCTACACCTGAATGATCCTTGGAGCTAGAAGTTTCCTCCTGCTCCAACCCCACAAATGTGAGGCTACTGGGGGTCCCTGGCCCTGGGAACAGGCAGTAGTGAGTCTGAACACGTCCCTCTGCACATGTTCAAACTACAGGTCTGTACAGCTGTTTGGACTGATAAAAACAGAAAACACTTCACAAACACATGCACACAGCACTCTGATGAACAGCATGAATAGCCTGTTTCTGCACTGTGGTATGCATGCCTACACCTATAGAGAAATGAACCAGTCACACAGAAATTGGTCAGAAAACTGACCCAGACAGAACAGAAAACCAGCTGTGGCAGTCAAGATGCTGACCTTCACATCCAGTTGGCCCTTCATCCCCTTTTCCCTTTTATTTTCCATTCTTGTTTTTCACTAGCACACTTAGTGCTTCCCTTTCCCCAACTTTAGTCCTTCCCAGCAGACCCATCTCGATGAGCATTACTCCATAGATAATCTTTTCTCCATCTTCTGAATGGTCTTAAGTAGAAGCCCAATCCTATGCTCCACCTCTAAAAGGGTGTTCTGCCTGACACTGCTCCATACCAGTCCTTTGATTTCACCATTAGTGGTCCTCAAAAACCATGAAACATCTTCTGATAAGCTCTTTGCGATACCAGACAAAGTGTCACTGAGTGTATCAATAGACACACATCAGAAAAAATTTTGACTCACCCAACAGGTGATAACGGCTTTGGCAATAGAGCACTTTACCACAGGAAGTAGCCTTCATCCAAGAAACCTTCTCTCTTCAGAGGCTAGCCCTTAAATGAGCCCAGAAAGGAGAAGACCCAGGGTCCACCCCTTCCAGTCATGTGGGAAGCACAAGTGAATTGCTTGCACCTGTGCTTCCTGGATCAGCCATACAAATTCACCAGGTGCTCAATCATCAGTTCAGGCTGAGACCCTACAACTGTAATAGTCCTTTAATAAATGAGCAGCCTCCAGCAAGAATAAGTACTGTGAATAACAGACAGAGTAAAAGCTAGACAACTTGCTCATCTGAGACCAATGAAATAAATTACCATAGATTAGGAACCATTGATCTTAAATAAAAATAGAGATCAATAGAGAATTGTATCAAAATATTAAATAGGATGATAAATGAAGCATAAAAACAGGTGTATCTTAGCAGAAAAAGGAGACATCGTGTCTTGGACTATCTCAAGAATGAGATAGGACATATACCCCAAATCACTGTCTCCACCAGGGATCTGACTACACACTGACTAAAGTATGCATTTATCACACTTCATGTCCCCCAGCTGAATCTGTATGGATAAAGGTCTCAAGGGAGCTGTGGAGAAATATGTCATGAGGCAGCACAGTTGGCTTTTGAGAACAGAAATGGGAGGAGAGAAGCAATATTAACATTTCGCACGTGCTGGATAGTCAGGTGTGCTGTACTTCAGGTGGTCACTTGACTGCTTGTACTCTTGAATTAGCAGTTCACTTCAAACTGCTGCAGTACAGGATACACTTCCCCTGAAAAGGAAATTAAGCAATATCTGTTTGCCTTTTTCCCTATGTGTCATTTTCACTATCTCCCAGTCATACATGTGGTATACACAAGAAAAATTTAAAACCATTTGTAACTGTTTTCCATCCAAAACCGCAATTGCCTGCTAGCTCTACTTGCAGCAGTGTAATCTCAGATATTGCTAATGGAGAGGATGGCACTTGGCTGCTCATATGTGCTTCAGGAAGGAAACTCGTACCCACATCTACGCCAGCACCTGAGACAGAACCAGAGATAACTCCACTTATCACCATTGTTAAATTGTTAGTCGCTTACGTGATTTTAGCTATAACTAATTTTCAGCTTTAGCTAAATAATACTTATCTAAATGATTCTTGGGTAAGAGAACATTCAGCTGACATGATTCTGCTTTGGCGCACAAACATTGGCAAAGGCGAACTTCCCAAAGGAAATTTGGATATGATCTCTCAGTTAATGTGATCAGGGAGATAAGAGAGTTTAAAAACATGGATATAGGCCATTCTGTGTCATTCACCTCCACACTGTGAACTGTCTCAGGCTCATTTAATTTTCTAAGTGTACCCTTGACCATAAATCCAGTCTGGAATACAAGAGCTGCACCAAACTGCTATTGCTGAGAATTCAGATGATTTACCAGAAACTGTACTATCAATTCGTGTACAAAGTCAGTAAACTTGAAAATATAGCAAACAAATCACAGAATCACAGAATGGCTTGGGCTGGAAGGGACCTTAAAGCCCGCTCTGCCTCAACCCCCCTTGCCATGGGCAGGGCTGCCCCCTACCAGATCAGGCTGCCCAGAGCCCCATGCAGTCTAACCCAGAATGCTCTCAGGGGTGGGGCACCCACAGCTTCTCTGGGCAGCCAGCACCTCACCATCCTCTGAGTTTGGAATTTCTGCCTAACATCTAACACAATTCTCTTCTCTTTAAAGACTTTCTCCCTTGTCCTATCACTTACAAACCACAGAAATATTGACCTCTTTTTACATAAACTCCCTTTAAAGTTTCATCTTATTGTTCACCATTTTAAAATGCAACTACTATGGTACATGTGATTACTCCACTGAAAAATCTAAACTTTCAGACTATAGAAATAACATGTTGAAATCATATATTTTTCGCTATAGAGATTAAAGATACAAATGAAGACCAAAATGTTTATTTTGAATCAAAGATCAGAAAAATAATCAGATTCATTCAGATCTGTTTTTTATTTTCTTTGTTCATTTTTTTTTAATTTCAAAGTTTTGCTTTAAATACAAATATTTTAACTCAAAATAAAAATGAAAATAACAACAATAACAATAATATTATTTCAAAAATACTGAAACTGGGATTTGGACTTAGTTTACTCTCAGAACAGAAACATTTTCAACATTTCAAAAAACATTCCACACATTTCTAAAGAGACAAAGTCATTGAAAGAAAATTTCTGTCCTAAAAATATCAGGGTTTCAATCAGTCTGCATTGTCCTAAGAGAGTGAGCTGGGGAGAGAAAAGCCTTCTCAACCATGCAGCTCTTAACTGCTTCTTGCATGCCCAGCAGCTCTGTGCCACAAGACTGATAGACAGAAAGAGTTTTCCTCCCTATATAATGGAGTTTACTCTCTCAATTGCATGAGTAAAGCTGTATAATTTGTTGAACATTCACTGGCCAAGTGATTACAAGCCCAGTGCTTTAGAGATTTCAAAACAGTTGCTTGAAAGAAGGGAACATGAAAATAAAGAGCACAGATCTGGAAACATGCTGATGTTCTTCCTAACTTTTTTTATTTTTTTATTATTTAAGGATAATTTAAATGAATTCAAATGTGTTTTCTGAACAGCTAATACCATCTCTATAACTTTGAAACCTGAAAAAACTGAAATTCCATCCTGTTAAAGGCTCTTGCAACAGAAATTACTTTATGCCTTGATATATTAATAACACCAAAATCATTTCAGAGAAAGAAAACATGATGGAAATAAAGGTAAATGCTTCCTATTCTCAGTCATGCTGAAGATGCAACAGTCATTACATTGCTTCTGATTCATAAGTCCAGGGACAGAAAAGTGGTCAAGAAAAACATACTCGCTGCAGTGATGTATTGTGAATTGCTGAACTGGCAGTAGTTACAAACTGTGCTCTTTTCAGTCATTGTTGTGCATTTTCTTGTACGCTTCCAAGGTAAGCAGAGCACAACATTGTAACTGACAAAACAGCTTGCTAAACGTCATTTGGAAGTGCTCAAAATTTACAAAAGTGTGTCATATTTTACCTGTAAATCAGTCTAAGAGGCAGAGAAGTGATAAACCTTTTTGTGATGGTCACAACTTTGCAGGCAAGGTGCTGCTGCTTCAACAGCTGTAAGAACAAAAACATTTTGTGGTTTTCTTGGTGGGAGTGGGAGAGTGAAGATATATCCCAAGGACAGAAGTAAAGACTTCTTTCTGTGTGTGCTTGTGGTGTCTGTCCAAACCAGACTCTCCTATAAAAGGTCTCAAGAGCAGGTTTGTGCTAGTACCTGGAGCCAAGTAGATGCCCGATTCTCATAGGTTGGTTACCACCTTGGGCAGCCTGCCTCACTCTGCCATGGTCTGTCTGTAGCACAGAGCAGGGTGCAGATGACAATCCAGGATGTCCTGGGAGGTGTGAAAAGGTGTTCAGTGGCCATCTGTGGAGTAGCAAAGGCTACTGGGTGGCTGTGATGCTGCATATTGAGCAGTAAGGGCACTATGAGCCAGAGACAGGGACGGAGATAGTGTGTTCCACCAAACTGTCACCACAGAAACAGCCATAGTAAGCACCCTCAAAGAGCCTAAATTGGTATTTAAAAGCTTCTCAGGCAGCTTCCTTAACTGTTCCAATGTACACTCAGATGAAGTCTTGATGACTCTTGTCAGATCAGGATCTTGTCATTTCCATTCAAACTGATCTTGCCAGCAGTCTCAGAGATGGATGTGACAGTTTTAGGCACAGAATTCAGCTCTGTTCCATGCTTGGTTTAATTGTTGGCATTTTGTTTGTTTGGTTGGTTTTGGTTTTGGGTTGTTTTTCTTTTTTGTCTGAAAGGAGAACTCTGACATTGAATAACTGTGTTTAGATGTAACAGTTCTGGTGATATGAAATGCTTGGTGACTCTAGGTTTTCATGACTATCACAATGCTTTGGTTTTAATGCGATGCTTTGCATCATACTCTGTGAAATCTGCAGCTAGCTTGAAGGCTCTCTGTGGAAATGAGGGTTTCTTTGAAAGATGGGAACAGTGATGGAGGTTATTCTGTTAACTTAATTGGCAAAAAATGAATACCACCTATTCTTGCAAATGTCTGATCAAACAGGCCTGCATTTTCAAGATAAGGTTTCTCCTTAACATTTTTTCTGTTTTCAGTATGTGTCACTGGAGTGAAAACACAAATCCAGCACAACAGGCTATTTACAAGCAGGCAAGAGCTATTTCATGTATGCAGTAGGAAAGCATGAGAGTATGTACCAATGCAGACTGTAGTAAGGAGATGGTTATGCTTGCAAGCTGACAGGATCCTACTTCAACTCAGTTCCTTTGTTCTGGTGTAAGTATAAGAATAATGATGTAGAAGCAAGGTTTCTAAAAAGACATATTTTGAAAGGTTTACTAATAAAACCGAATTCTTTAAGTTTTCAAATATGCAAATCTTCAAAATTTAATCTTTGTCATGTAAAACAGATGTAACATATCTATTTTTTGCTGGAGTCAAATACTGCTGTAAAGATTATAGGGAAGATTTGGAGGAATAGGAGTCTCCATTCATTTCTTACGTGAGATTGCCGTAAAAGCGGAAGTCTGACCCTTTCAATATAAAATCTGGCATGTTGTCAGTTTCCTTTCATGAAAATACTGCCACTTCTTTGTTGTTGGTGGTTGTTTGTTTGTTTTTAAATACAAATGAGATTTGTGTGTGTGTTAACAAAAAAGAGCTGCTCTCTGTTGGTCAGCTCTACTGCTGACCTGTGTAACTGATTAATAAAAAACAGACCTGCAATGTTTGTGGTCATAACTTAGTCAACCCCCATTCCTCCAAAGATGATGCTTTACAAAGAAAAATAGAAGGACTGAGGACATATATGATGCGTAAGAAATGAATTAGGAGACAATATTAAGTATAAACTGTAGCATTTCCCTGTCTTGAATATTCTTTTTTGCTGAAGAAATGCACATGCCTTTGTTACGAAAAATACAGATCTTAACAAAGAAGAGCACTGAAGTATCACAATGGGAATATCTCAGCAGCAAAATGGTAGCTTAGGGAGAGCACTTCCACTAGGTTAAAATAAATAACAGAAATAAATCAAGCAAACTTTTAATGTATACATAAGGCATTTTTATTAATAGAGTATTGTTAAATAATACTTACCTATGAATATTAGCAAGTGAATCCATGAATGCCCCTTTCTCAGACACAAACCCCATTCCATTTGCTGTCATTATATGCTCAGATACAAAGTATCAGCATAACCTTTCCACGATTATATTTTGTTGTGTTTTTCAATATACTAAGGGCTGTGCAACATTTTTAAAAATATTTATAAACATTTCACACCTTATTGTCTATTTTTTGGAATTTGTGAAGAGTGGGAGGGATGATGAATGCACAGAATGACTGGTGTTAAGGGAGTTGCTTACCTATTTATGTCATTTACATTAACATTTGTATTTAAAATTTTGAAACTGTAATGACAATAAATAAATAAATAAACAACAGTTGTTTGTAATGTTAGTAGTAGCAGCAGCAGCAGTAGCAGTAGTAGTTGTTGTTCTACTTCCCCAGCAGGCAAGATGCTGAAGGAACAAACAGAATATGGTTATTCACCACCTGACTAAAAAGCAGTGGAACACATCAAGTTGTTTAAATTCTCAAAGTCATTTCTCAGAATTTATAAATACATTGTTTGTTTCAACCCTTCTGAGATTATCTCAAGATTTTCTCCTCAATCACCATGTGCAAACACAGCACCTGTTTAGCTTAGCTCTCATGCACTGACAGAAGTAACTACCTGAGAGCACTTATACGTTACTTAAATATAATTACATTTTTTCACATTATCTCTTAAGTGAGTCTAGGTC
Organism: Callipepla californica brunnescens; assembly: GCA_023055505.1. NCBI lineage: Eukaryota > Metazoa > Chordata > Aves > Galliformes > Odontophoridae > Callipepla > Callipepla californica. Next base: position 20,431,144 of record JALIRH010000003.1, on the reverse strand, counting down.
TTGGCAAAAACAGTTTCTGAATATTCAAGAACTACCATATGCTGTCAAAACAATATGGTGCACTAGTTAGTTTCAGGTGGATACAATTTGAAATGTCACACTACATCAGTTAAATTCCACTTGGGAGATAAAATCCTATAGGGCATGAGTGTCTAACATTTTGGCTTGCTGAGGCCACAATGAGTGAAGCGGAATTTTCTTGGGTTGCATATAAAATAGATAATATAGTAATGGATAGAAATAACAACACTTATTTTAAACTTTATTATTATTATTATTATTATTAAAGCATTAAAAAAAAACTGGAATAAGAATAAAGATAGTGAAAGATTTGGTCTTGTTTTTGTGAAAGTAATGCATCAGTATCTGGTTCAGTCAAAGTGATTGCAATTCTTAGTGCATTCTCAAGGTGTTCATCAGGGATTTTTGATTAAATATTAATCTTCCTGTGATTTATCACTGAAAGCAGTTGTTCACAAGTGTAACTACTGCCAAAAAGCAATGACATGTGACCATGAAGCATAGCATATATTCTCTGCTAAGATAGGTTTTATTAAAGACTAGTAAAGAGATACGATCAACTTTAAGTTGAATGTCTGATTGCAACTCTACACATTACATTTGAAAATATGCAGGTAATGTAATTATGTCAAATGAAAATGGAGTAGCAAATATAGAAAAATAATTATGATGATTTTCAGAAATCTTGACATCTATTCTAAAAATTCTATTATCAAAGCTGAAAGAAAGGCTGCATACTTTTCACTGTTTACAGAACTGAATTTAGCCAATGCATCAAAATGCATGAAGTTATTTGCCATAACTTTAGCTTGCCATAATTTAAGTTTCATTTCAAATGCTGTTATTGTTTGAAACATAGCACAGTTAAGTTGATTTTCTCCTTGAAGATGCATGTTTAACTCATTTAAATGAGCAGTCGAATTCGCCAAAAATGCTAAATCTATATGAGCTATTTTTCATCTTCATGGTCTGGAACAAAGTTTCCTTCTGATTCCATAAATGACTTGATTTCATTTCGCAAATCACAAGGTCTTTTTAACATTTTACTGCCACTTAGCCACCTTTCTTCAAAGAAGTACATGATAGTCAGCATCCATACTATTAAGAAACTCCTGGAACTGTCAATGATTCAATCCAGACTTATGAATGACTTTATGAATATGACTTTATGAAATTCACAGCTTTGATGATGATTTGCATGACTTTATCAATTTTTAAATCTTTTGCACAGAAATTTTCTTGAATTGTGATGCAGTGATATTTCATCACATGTGAATTGCTGGTGAGTTGCTGGTGGTTCTCTTAAGTTTTCAAGTCCCTCTTTTTTTACCAGCCATCACATCACTTCAGCATCATCAGTAGCTATACCAGATATGTCGACAAGCATTAAAGAAAATAGTTCTAACGTAATTTTTACTGCTTCATACAAATCAAGAGATTTAGTTGTGTCTCCTAATGGCACCAAAGAAGCCATTGCTTCAGTGACATTGTATTCATTATCAATACTGATAATGAAAATGGCAAACTGAGCTGTATCTGTAGCATCAGTACTTTCTTTGCCAAAGCATAAAATTTGAAATTATCAGATTTACACTCAAAATTTCTTCCAATGGATTTTCCTGTTTCTTCAGTTCACCTGATTACAGGCCAGTGAGACAAAACGATTTTAGAAAAATCAATTATTGTATCAGGACACGTTATACCTGCCACACTTTCCAAACACTGCTTAATAAACTCACATTCAGTAAATTGTTTTGATTTTTTTTGCAATCAGATTTACTATCACATAACTAACTTTTATAGCAGTTTGTTTGAGTTTTAACTTTTTTTTTTTTAATTTATTTAGGCGACACATTTCTTCAGTTCTGCTACTTGTCTTGATGAAGAATTCCTTGACAAGCATCAAATTTAGCAGCATGATTTTGCAGATAATGTCTTTTCAAACTGTAATCTTTGAAAACAGACACAGTTTCCTTACAAATTAAGTACAGTTCCATATTATTTGCCTCAAAGACAAAGTACTCATCTGTCCATTTTTCACTGAACATTCCTCCTTCATCCCCTATTTTTATTTTTCTATGTTCTGTTTCCTTCTGAGACATCATGATGTAGGTTGAAGTATTAGTAACAGCAGTCTCTGCTTTTCTCACCAAGTGGCACCAGCACGTCACATGTAATACATGGAGGGTACATTGCAACTGAGTGCATGCAACAGGCATGAGAGTCAGCACTGTACTGTGCTCTCCCACTCCCCTAGTTTCAGCCCAGCTAGTGCCTGTTGCACACCAGTGGTATGATTATTGCTGAGGGATGGTTGCACACTCTTGACAGAGCGATGACAGCATGGGGCAGGAGCAGCCACAGTGCAAGCTGTGCTGGGTTGAAAATACCTGCTTTATAAAAGAGCACTTGAAGATCTCCTCCTTGCAGTATTTACAGGAATACTTTATGGAGAGTTTTCTTTTAAATTCTTCAGTAAGTTTTCTTTTAACTTCCTCTCAGAATCAATCTCTTAAAAATAATCAAACTTGATGTGAGACATGGAACTTCCCCCTTCCTGGTCTTTTTCTGCAGACATCTCCTAGACAACCAGAGAGTGTCATCTTGAGATGGTGACATAGGTATATGTTTGAGAGCAACACATTTCAAACTCCTACATGATACTATTGTGCACTTTCCTCTCAAGTCTTTCAACATTTAAGATTTCCTCCAGCTTCCTTTGAAGTGTTTTTGAAAAGCACTGCACAGGTACTTATTTACATAATAATATTATATAGTGAAACTCAGATTGTATTGCATTTAGTGACTATCATAGCAGTGACGCATGTACTTTCACTGAGGTTGTGTAATGGTGGTCACTGAACTTCAATAGGTGAGTCTTGGAAGCATCATGACTGGACACAATTCCTAACTGCTAAATTGATATTCTAAAAAAATTATTTTATCAGACAGGAGATCTGGAAAACTGGAGACACTTCAGATCCTGTTTCCAGGAATAATATGATTTCTTGAGCACTATTGCCTTAAGAGGCATTTGCTCAAATTAGTTTATAATTGGTATTTTCAAAACCAATCATGAAAATATTCACAGATATTATCTACATGCTGTGTAATAAATAGATGTGCTGAAAGTGACTGACTACCTTCCATTTTGTAAGTTAAAGGCATAAAGGTTCCAAGACCTTTGCTCCAGACTAAGAAAAGGTCAGCACTTGCAGAGATTTATTCATTTATGTCAAAAAAAGAAAGAAAGAAAGAAAAAAAAAAAAAAAAAAGAAAAAGCAATTGTGATGTTCAGAATCTCAGAATCAAGATTTCATTAAACACTCAAAGATGTTAAGATAAGGGCATAAAATACCTTTATAAATTGCCCCTATTTGACAGATCCTCAGAACAGAGAAATAAAGGACTGAAACTGGCTTTGGTGTGACATCAGCAGTATTTTTTTTAGGTCTGTGCACTATGTAGTCCATATTACAGCCTTCTTGATGGATAATTAATTATACTTCTTAGGAAACTGAGCTCGTGTTGAACCACACTATCTTCCAGCACTGAGATTTCATAGCATGCCTGGAATTCCAGTCAATGGAGTCAATGGCAACATAGAGGATGGCCAGTATGCTGGGAAGTGTTCTCTCCTAGGTCATGAGCACTTTCCCAGTACAAGCACTTTATCCTCAGGAATTCCAGCATAGCCCCTCCATTTATATAGTTCTTATTGGAGACACTTAGGACGCTTGTAGGGCTACTTCTCTGCAGCACTGCACACCAGCCAAGTTACAGCTTCTCATAACAAATACATAATGACAAGATGTAGTTCTTCCATCCATCTATTCCATTCATGGACACTTGGATGACTTTTGGTTTGGTCCAAATATATCAGTTTTTGTAATGTTAACAGAGGGAAAAGTAAATTATTGTTAACTACCGTATGAATATTCTCTGATCTGCAGTGGTTTTCCATCTAGTTAATTTTCTTTCATCATTGCTAGATGAGCTTCTGCTGTTATTGAACTCTGCTGTCTCTGATAGGAAGGTAGCATAACAAAAGTTAATACTTAATTTCTTACATTTTTTCCTTTTGAATTCTGTAAAATTTTGATTGACGCTCTGCAAAGGGAAAATGTATTATAGATTACAGATTGCATATAAAATAATAATTAGCAGTCATTAACATACTATTTGTTAAGTGATCAAATTAAAATGACCAATGAATCAATTTGTATTAAGGACAATATTCCTATGAGCAATTTAGAGATTGAGGAGTTTTTATTTCAAAGTCAATATGGCTTAGGAAGCATGAATCCTAAATTTCTCTACAGTCATTTTCCATTTACTTAAGTATTGTGCTTGAAATTGTTCTCCAGCTATCTAGTAGCATTCTTCAGAAGCTGTACTGCATATCAGCATGTCTTTAGTATTTTCATTGGTAGTTTGCTTTAGGTACTGAAGACTGTCACAGTCAAAAAAGGTTTTACTGTTTCTGCTTTTGAGTTCCTTGAGCTGCCAACTTTAGCACAATTTCATTGTGTGCTTTCGCAGGCCAGAGTGAGTAGCCTTCTAGGTCTGCATATTTACTTTTAATGGAAATATTTTTCACTCCAAGGCACTGCCTATACCCTGTCCTATACCAACTGAGAACTTTGTCCTCTGAGAGGCATTTTCCCTGGTTCTCAGAGCTACACAGCTCTTTGTTTTACCTCTAAATTTTCAAAGCATTTTTTGCAGTGACGGCAGTGGGGCTGACTAAGTATTTCAGTTTCAGCATTGCTGCATGCTGACTTAAAAAACACCTCACTGCTTATCTATTTAGACATCCTGGAATCACATTAGAATTTTTATTAAAGGCTGTAATGACTGTGTCAAATTGCTAGCCTTTCCAAGGTTGAAGTACTTTTCAAAGGCTGGATTTTATTCTCTAAATCCAGACAGTGATCATTTGAGGGAACCCTCTGAATGGATGTGCTGTGAGGATAAGAAATTTCTCCAGGTTTAGAGAGGGTCAAAAATTGTCATTACACTGGGATGCTCTATCACTTATCTTATGATACAACCCAATGTAGGGAAGTTTGTAGAAACACCTTCAGTTAATCACCCTTAAGCATTTTTGCATTGCCTTTGTCCCTACATGTACAATGTACATAATCTACCAATCAATAGTCATGGTCTGTCATCTTTTTCAGATTTATGAATCTCTAGAAGCAACATTTTCAAAGTGATTTTATTACGGTATACTAAAGTGTGATATTGCAATAAAAATATTTAATAGTAATACACAGGGTCTAATATTTGCTGGACAAATGAATTGTTTCCCAGTTTGCCTGCAGCTGTATGACTAGAGTTGATTTTCTGATAACCTTCCAGGTAAGCACTTGTTTGTGAAATCACTGACTTCCCAGTTAATGGCTATGAAAGAAATATTACCAAGTATAAAATAAAAGAAAGCTCTGAGATTTTAATATATATGTTAATGTTACTTATGTCTTTGGAAAAGCTGAATTATTGAAAATATGCTTTCTGACCTTAATTAGAAACACAGTGGATTACTTAGCACAGCTAAGATTATAGATATCAAGTAATCAAAATAGATTAAGAAAGACTTGATGAAAAAACCTAGAATATAATTTTCACTGAGTCACTTTTTTCAGTGAACTGCAGACAAGGTATTAAATTTGTGGAATAAATTACCAACTGAACTTCTAAAAATGTTTTGGCCTTTCATATTTATCAAAATAGGTGTTAACTTAGTTAACTAGCTTAGCTTGACAGGTTCTAAGTTCCATGGTTCTATCTTTGTGCATGTTAGGGATTTGATCATGTTTAAAATACATCTGTACTGATCCTACATTTGTCTCTTTGTCCATCAGAACTATGGGAGATGTACATTTTATTTCCTACGTCTTTCCTGTGAGCACAGTTACCACTAAAGCCCATAAGTAAATTAGCCATTAAATCAGACCCCATATGTCCTGAATTCTCTTCAGTAAACAGAAATACCACACACTCAACCTACCCACCCATAAAATTTATAGAAATAATATAATGGAAAAACTGGTCAAGCCATAAATACAAGAGTGCTTGTATGTTAAAATTTGGACTGATCATTTGTCACGACGCTTCTTTCTTTCCTAGAGAAAATTCCTGTAACCACAAGTGATGTCCTCTCTTTTAACAGCTGTACTGAAAGTATCCATCTCCCCTCTAGCAAGCAAATCCAACTGGGATGATCGTATGTTTACAGTTCTATTGCAGTTTTGAGCAGACTCTGTGCTCCCCCACCGTAACTGAGCAACAAAGGCTCAGTGCCTCAATCTTCTGAGCTGTATATGTTGCAGTGTTTCACAAGTATTTGCAAAAAGCTTTCATCAGCAGAAGTGAAACATATATTTATTATATTCTACCTAATTTGGTTTGTAATTGTAGGCTCTCCATGTCAGAGTTACACTGAACCAAAAAAGAAAAGTTTGAAATCATAACACTTGAAAGCTTAATAGCTTAAATTTAGTATTGCCATGCTTTGGAAAGAACATTTCACCCATATATTTGGATCTCTAGATGTTCGTTCAAGACTTGCTCATTTTCTTTCAAATAACAATGATTGTCTGAGATAGAAAGGATTTAGCTGCAGTCATTCTAGGGATAGAATTGAAGAAAAACTCAAATTCTAGTCTGGACCCTTATGTGTTCTGCTGCAACAGGACATTTCATCACCAGTAGGAATTTTTTGCAAAGTTTTATTAAAATTGAGTACTTAGTGAAAGTTCATGAGAGTAGCTAGCACAATTAGGACCACTTGTGATTCAGACTCTCTCTGCTCCTTCTTTCTGGGCATTCATGTATAAGTGATGATGTAGAATTGCTCCTAATAATAATTTATTGTTCCAAGTGATGACAGCATTACAGAGTCACAGAATCCTAGGGGTTGGAAGGGACCTCTGGAAATCATCCAGTACAACCCCCTGCTAAAGCAGTCTCCCTACAGCAGGTTACACAGGCATCCAGGTGAGTTTTGAATATCTCCAGAGGAGACTCCTTCGCCTCTCTGGCAACCTGTTCCAGTGCTCCTCCACCCTCAAAGTAAATGAGTTCTTTCTCATGTTCATATGGAACTTCCTGTGTTAGAGTTTGTGCCCATTGCAATTTGTTCTGTCACTGAGCACCACTGAAGAGAGTCTGACCCAATCCATGACTCCCACTCATTTGATAATTACAAACATTGATGAGGTATTGAGATTTTCATGTTAATTTGATTCATTCAACAAATGTTATGATTCTACTGAGGCTGAAGACCTGAAGGGAAGCCTTTCATAAGCAATAAGAATTCCTTCTCCTTCCCAGCAATGTAAGCAGTGATTTACATGTAAATGTAATTTCCTTCTACCTGCAGAGATCCCAGTAGAGTGTGCCACAGAAAGAATTCTGAAAAATGAGCTTATACATGCAAACTGCATCAGAGTGTTTTTTGTATCTCATGGCTGGTAATTCCATTTCTCTTCCATAGCCTTAAGCAAAGTCACTGTGGGACAGGTTAGTTCATTGCATCATTCTTCCCTTCATCCTGCATGGCCCTGCAGCAAATAATGTTTCAGTAAATTGCTACACTTCCCAGCCTCCAGGACTTGATCATTAACTTTTGCCACAGCTCCCTGCTGCCTGAAGTAAGTCTGCCCTAAGGGATGCCTCAGCATCCACCAGTCAAAGAAAAAGTGAAACAGGCAAAGACAGAGCTAATCCCTGAAAGGTCAGCCTATGCCATCAACATCCATTATCAGTCTTACAAGGACAAAATGTTTGCAAGGTGCCATAGTGTATAAAGATCCTCTGTCTCCAGCAGCAGCGAAAAACACCCCAGATTACCTCATACAGCTAATACAAATAACAATTGTTTTCTCACACATTTCAGAATGAGGTTTTAGTGGCTATGCTCAATACGCACATGAGGGAATCACCTCCAGAACAGCTGAGAGCACTCCCCACTGCCTCTTGTGGCAATGCCCTCCTCCTGGCACCAAAATGTTTTGCAGCAGGTTTTCGCTAATTCTCTGTTTGCACGTGGTGCCTAGGCACTTCCTTTTCTGTCTTTGATCTGCCTCCTCCAGATCCTTTGCCTGGTCTTCATAGCTGACAGGGTCTGTTTTTGAGTGCTCCTTCCAGGAGGCAAATCTGTAGAGGTTATAAAAAAAAAAGTTTTAAATAATACAATGGATAATGTTTACATTTGGATTTTGTCTTTTTTGTTCACATTAATTGCTGATTGCTTTAGTACACAGTGCAAGATATGGCCTTAAAATTACCATCGCCTTTTTAGTTTGTTTCACTTTTTCTTATTTAAGGAAATGTCAGAGCAGTACAACAAAAACTCCTATAATACATATGTCAGAGAAATAGTCTTTAGGCAAGTTACATTGCTGAAACAGCTTTACTGAGGACATAGGAGAAATTCTTAATACTCAGAAAAACTAGATGAGTTTGCAAAGAACATGAAAAAAAGTGAAATTTTAAGAATACAAAAAATGATAAGAAAATATGCCTATAGTTATTGTTCATTCAGCAAAAAAATGTACCTGAAAATGATGAAACACAGAATTTATAAAAAGTCTTATTATCCAGGTAGCAAGAAAAATTTTTGTAAGAAAGAGATCACCAATTTTGTAGAAGTCATCAGCAACCACAACAAAAAATAGTGCTGAAGACTGACTCTCTCAGACGTAACAAATCTCTCCAAAGCTGAAAATATGTGCTTTGCTGAGTTTTCATATATCACCCTTTGTTCCAAAAAAAGATATTCTATTTAATCAGGGTTTGTTTTCAGCTCCAAGACTTCTGAATTGAACCTGTATGGTGCTAGGCTCACTGCTCCTTTCTGTCCCATGCCACAAGGAAATGATCTCTGTTAGCCAGATTTCTACCTTCATTCAATCCCTTAAAATGTAACTAGCTGTATTTCTGAAAATAAGAATGGAAGCTGGACAAGGGAAATGTGGGTGTATTGCTATAGCAACTGCAGCTTGAGATCTTGCACTTTCCCCAGATACATCTTTGTCCAGAGAGTCAGCCATATAGCTTGATTCACAAAGACATGCACAATATGAAGATAATCCCCAGGAAGTGGGGCCCATGCCTTGTGCCCTGCCAATTCATATGCACTTGCTGGCAGAACTGGAGAGAGGGAGGTTTCTTCCACCCAGGAGGTTTCAAGTGATAGAACAACATCCCGCAGGGACAGCACCATCATTTGCATGGGGTACAGGTGGTGACAAGCCGCAGCCAAGGCTGGGAAGCTCCAGCCAGCTGAGGAAAAAAATGTGATTATGCAGATGAAAAAGAGCTCTTGAGAAATAAATGTCAACTGGTTATCGCTGCAAAGACAATACACAAGTTTTACAGTTTACCTCAGAATGCAGATGCTGGCTATCCTTGCTTATCTCATCCTTCTTATTTTAGAAAATCACACTGGACACATCATAACTCCAAGCTTTCCTTCTTAAGATTCTATTCTCAAAGACTGGACATTCATAGTGTAGCATACATGGTATGCTAATAAAGAAATATATTTTTTCCAAGAAAGAAAATGAAACTGTTCAGATTAGTTTTGAATATTCAAGCAGGAATTTTGTCTTACAGAACATCAAATAGAGAAAAGCTAGTTTTTCCCCAAAATCTACATATCTCAAGCTTGAAAAAGTTTGTGAAAAGCATTAGCATCCTTTCTTAGACCAGCTGTTGTTGCTGGAGAAAAACAGCTAAGCTGCCAGTCAGACAAGCTCTACTTCAGAACTGAATCAGAAGCAGAAACCTTCAAATGCTTGGACAAAAAGTGACTGGTACTTTTGGAGTGAAAGAGGTTGCTGGGTAGTCACTAGTTCTAGTAGGAAATAGAGGAATACAGTTATCTTAACCCATCGGTAACGATCCAGCTTTTCCTTGCATTTCTTGTTTTAATCTTTTAACTTTACAGTATAACATAAAGGAGAGTTCAGTGAGCTTTCTGGTAACTGCCTCATGGGCAGAAGAAAATAAAAACAGCTTTCTAATTCCTTCCTTATTTTCCAAATAATTGTATTTTAATTTTACTGACAAATATATTATTTAATTGAAATGGAAAACATATTTTTCCTTCCAGCTTCTGTGTGGCTAATACAGCTTTTTAAAAATGATGCTGCTCTGCATGAAATGTTATTATTTCCCCTCCAGATTGAAATGCTGTTGTAGAAAACTTATTCCTTATATCCTACCTAAACCTCCCCTCTTTTAGTTTGAAACTGTTTCCCATTGTCCTACCATAAGACATCCTGCTAAAGAATCTGTCCCTTTCCTTCTTGTAGCCCCCCATTACATTCTGACAGGTTGCTCTTGGATCTCTCCAGAGCTCTTCTCTTCTCCAGGTTGAAGAGCGCCAGCTCTTTCATAGGAGAGGTGTTCCATCCCTTGGATCATTTTTGTGGCCCTCCTCTGGATGCACTCAAACAGGTCCATGTCTCTCCTGTACTGAGGACCCAAGTTCCCTTGCACTGTGAGAGTCTGGAAGTAGGTGCATAAGTAACATCTAACAGAGAGGGAAGAGCAAAATACCAGGCTCAAACTAGAAATATAATCCCCTCAATTTCCTTCTCATTCTCAGATTTAGTCAAAGGAAATACCTCTTTACTTTCAAATGGAAGAAGAAAGTATTGGCATGTTAATAAGGTTGATGGCTGATGTATGAGAAAGTGCCCCATGTGCCAGTGACTGACAAGGAAAATTCTCTGTGCTGATAAAAGACCAGAGAAGAGATCAACAGGATAAGCAATACAGAAAACACATAACAGAGATTTTCCAGGAGATGCTGTTATCAACAAACAGTAGGCCTGCACTGCTCAGCACAAAAAAAATCAGTGGAGTAATTAAATTTTTACAAAACTTCAGAAAGGCAGGTGAGACAGGCCACCATTACACTGTCTGCAGCATTTCCCAGCATCCCTCTAACACTGAGATCAGTAAATTACAGGGACTCTTACTCTGGAAGCTCTTAAGAAAAAAAAAAAAGCTTGTAATTCAAGTTCTAAGACAGCTGGAAGGTCTTTCTAACTATTATCTGAATGCAGTGGAGCATTGAATTTATTAATTCACAGTTATATTCCATCTGTATCCTAATCTATCTCACACATGTCTAAATAGCATGACTGATTCATGCATTATTTATCTGGTGTCCGGGACTCTGCTTGTCTGTCAAGGAATGCAAACTGGAATTTAAAATGTGTCAAGATATATCAAACAAAGTAGGAAGCAATTTGGATTACTCACTGCAAAGAGCCTTCCATGTTGTGCCCACAAAACAGGACTCTTTAGCTCATAATTACCCCCTGCTAACTCATTAATTGTGTGTACATTGTGTGCAGGACAAAACACACAACAAAGAGAGTCATCAGATCCAACACCTTATTGTCATGCTACTCCACTCCTCTGCCCAGTTTTGATTTACATTGTGAAGTACATGATTCAGAAAATAAATACATAAAGATCTTTGACCCCTGTTTGTCTTCAACAGATGAATGGATCCAACATTTTCCATTTAATGAGGCCCTTCGTGGGGATCTCTGAATTAGGATGCGTCTTATTTTTCTTCAAGTTCTGCAATTTCATCAAGTAATGTACATGGGAAGGGTGGTGGTGGAAGAAGTCTTCCCTTTTATCAGTTCAGAAAATTTTAAACTTGCCCATTTTCCAAAAGCAAAAGATGGGTACTAAATATAGAAACTACTTACAATTTGGTCACACCAAGCCTCCTCTATTAGTTAGGAGAATGATTTACAACTAATTCACCAGAAAAACTTCCTTTCTTTTAAGTGTAGCAAATATTTTTGAACAACTAAAGTTATTAACTTTTTACAACTTTATATTGCACATTTTGACTAACCTTTTTTTGAATGTTGGCCAATTCTTTGTCAGCAGTTAAGAATAGGCTGCTAAATAGAGCTTTTTTTTCCCACATTTGCTATCTTTTCTTTTTTGCTTGCTAGTGCAGTAAGCTGATAATTACGTGTTAACGATAGTACTATGTGTATACGGAGTTCATGAAAAACATATCATACTACCTAAGGTTTTCTGAACCAGCACAATCATTCCTCCTCTTCCACAGTACAGATACAATTGTTATCAGGTTCAGAATATCTCCATTTAACCAGCATAGGAAATAGTGTACCCCAGAAAATGACAATGACTATCTCTGCAAATAAGCCCTCAGCAGTTTTCATCATTAGCATATCAGCCATAATAATTGAGGTCAGTGCAGATTGCTACTGATATGTCCATAACCTCTAACCTTAGGAGTGACCTCCTAAGAAATTCTGCTCCCAGATACCTATCTCATTGTATAATGGCTTCCACAAATCCCAGAAAACTGCCCAAATTCCTTAAGTTAAAAAATGCCCTGGAGGACAGAAAAAAAAAATTCTTCAAATTCTGACTGCAATAATTCTTCAGTCTCTTGACATTCCCAGTTGAATCTTTGATTCAATGGAAGTCCATATTCTTTAGTTAGAAAAAAAATTACAATCACGGTTCAAGAGTGAAGGCATTGAATGTTCCTGAACATTTGACACAGGAGCATCCTTGCAGAAGGCCAGCAGATCTGACCATGAGATGGCAGGAGAGGAGAATGAATGAAATTTTGTGTTATACTGAATGAGAAGGAAACAATACACACTCACAGTGATCAACCTTTAGTAAAAGCCCCTCCAGGAAAACCCCAGGAAAAGGTATACTGAGGAAAAAAAGTCTTGTCAACAGAGAATCACCTAGATCCAAAATTCGGATCATAAGAGGGATTTGGATTAAAAAAAATAATTCTGAAGCCTAGTAAATAATTTTAAAAGGAGTTCATACTCCAGTAAGGTAACTAGAAATATTATGTAAAATAAAAGGTGGGGCTGTGAAGAGGTACAAGGCTCTGCTACCCCATGGGACTGAACTGCACACCAAAGCACTCCCAGGGCTAAACTCCTATACATATAAACCTTCCCTTTGCACTGGTTTCCACAGTAAGAGGGCTCAGACACAGTCCAGAGGGCACTTTGGCCAACTCAGATTTTACTTCCAGGCAGCTAGGGGACAAGGGCCTGTGGTTCACCAGGTTTATTCTCCTGACCCTAGAGCAATTCAGAAGTAGCAATGAAGAACCTAGTGGGGACAACCTTTTGGAATGCCCTCCAGCTGAACACAGGTAACATGCTGTTACTAAAAAATGAGATCAGTATCATAGGTCCAGGGTCAGAAGGGCTTGAGTAAGCAGCAAACACAGAAAAATAAAATGAAGAAAATAAAACAAGTTGTGAAACAGATTTTTGACTGGTTTTGTTTGTTCTTTATGTTGAAATTTTGGTGATATTTATAAGAATCAGAAAAGATATCAGGGCAACAAAGCGAATGGAAAGAAAGAGCTGGCAAAGACCAGACTAATCTCAGAAAGCTTCATATATCCTCACCCTAGTGAGGTCCTCCACTGAGTACAATGGAGTTGAATTTAGATAATGCAGCTCCTTATATGTCTTAAGTTCCACAATATTCCACAGACTTCCATTTTGGAATAAAAGACATGAAATCATAAAACAATTAAAAAATGACAGTAATATGTTGTGCAACCCACAGATGCTACTAGTAAATCAAGCTTATTTCCATTGCCACTACCTATCTGCAGAAGACTACATGAACTCAATTCCAAAAGATGACTTTTATTTCCCTGAGCAGGAAAATGTCAACAAACATACCAAACAAATCTTCCCAATATTATAACTTCCTATCTCTTTTCTCATTTTTATAATAATTTTCTTTGCTGTTTTTTGGGGGTAAGTATTATAAGTACTGTAATTTTACGTTTACTCTGAGTCATAAGCCATAGCAACTGACTATAGCTCTGATTAATGTCCCAAATCAATTCTGTTCAAGTTCCCACTGCAGTTCACTCTGCAGTACCTGAGTGCTCAGCACCATCTCTGGCCAGATTCATGAAGTACAAGCTTAAATTCAAATAAATGAAAATGTCCAAAATGAAATTCATAGAACGCAGGACAGATTAAGTTGTCATGAAAATTTGTAGGCAAGAAGACCCTTGCTCTTCTCGAAAATGAAGAGCCTCCAGAAATAAAAAAAAGTGAAATCTGATTTAATCAGCTAAAAAACATTTCTATAAAATTCTGTACAATGCATTACACTTCCCAGTTTATATTAAATAAAAGAGAAACAAACCTACACACACTAAAATGCTGTCTGTTTTACATGCATCTTCCTTTTGTAGGATGGCAATGCTTTCTACCTTTAGATTAATCTCTTCAATAGTTACAGTATTACAGACTAGACATGGAAAAGCTGTAAGAAATTGCCTCTAAAATTGCCATATTTCCTGCTTGATTTTATACCATAATGATCCAAACCAAAACCACAGATCTAAAGACACATTAATGCAGAGGAAAATACAGGATTTAAGCTTATGCGTCTGAATAAAGAAAAATGCCTCCCCTAGTCTTCTTCATATTTGTATGGAACTTTATGCTCCAATTTGTGCCCATTGTCCCTTATTCTGTTGTGGCTGGGCACCAATGAAAACAGCCTGCCCCCATCCACGTGTCTCTCACCCTCTAGATATCTATAAGCATTGATGAGTTTTCTGATCAGAGTTTTCTTCTCCAGGCTGAACAAACTCAGGTCTCCCAATCTTTCCTCATAAGGGGATGCTCCAGGTCATTTATCATTTTTGTGGGCCTCTGCTGAGCTCTCTAGATTATCCCCATCTTTTTTTGAACTGAGGAGTCAAGAACTTGGCACAGTATTCCGGATGTGGCCTCACCAGGGCAAAGTAGAAGGGAAAGATCACCTCCTTCGACCCGCAGGCCATTCTCTTTTTAATGCACTCCAGGATACCATTTGCCTTCCCAGCAACAAAGGCACACTGCTGGCCCATGGCCAACCTGTTGTCCACCAAGACACAGAGTTCCTCTGCTGAGCTCCTCTGCAGCAGATCAGCCCCAAACCTGTATTTGCTGCATGTGGTTATTCCTCCCCAGGTGTAGGACTCTAGACTTGTCTATGTTTAACCAAATAAAGTTCCTCTCCAACTAATTCTCATCCTGCCACAATCTCACTGAATGGCAGCGCAGCTTTCTAGTGTGACAGCCACCTCTTCCAGTTTTGTAGGAAAGAGGACTCTATCCTTTTATCCAAGTCATTGACAAAGACATTCAACAAGTTCAGACTCAGCACCGACTTCTGGGGAACACTGCTGGTTACAGGCCTCCAACCAGACTCTGAGCTGCTGATGAAAGCCCTTTGAGCTCAGCCAGTCAGCCAGCTCTCCATGAATAAAAACACTACATCTAAATCATAAAGAATACCACATCAGAAAACCTATTTCTCACATATTTGAGTTTAAATACATCATTATCATGTTAAGCACCCAGACATGAAAGGCCAATGAACCAATCCACTGAATTTTCCCCACATCCTACAGACCTGAAAAATTAATGAGTCTTCTTCCCAATATGGTATTAGCCCCTTTCAAACATAGAAAAGGCTTTATTTAAGAACCACAAGCACAGAAAATGTCATGTATTCACCAAGTTTTTTTTGTTTTTGTTTTTATTTTTTTTTTTATCTTACCAACTTTCTGTATTTTCCCATTCCTTTGGCATTCTCTTAAGATAAAATGCAACTGATATTCAATAGAATGACTTGATTGTAGGAAGCAAATTTAAATATTCATCCTTGAATACCCGGATTTAAAACTCACTGTTCAGAACTTGCTTGGCACTTTGATTACAGTCAGCTAGCTTTCATACCATCCTGGCACTGCAATGGTCAGATGTCACTTGTGACCCAGCCCCTAGAGAATATTCTCCTTTCGGGAAGCTGAGGAAGTGTTATATGACCATGAGCTCATCCATTCCTCTGTTTTTTTCCCCTCAGCTCCCTGTATGCTATCCATCATCTTCTCTCTGTTTCTAGCTCCCCCAAAGAGTTCTGCGAACTTTTTACTCATCCTCCTCCATATCAGCTTATTTTCATTTGTGTCATCCCATTCCCATTTTCCACATTCCCAAAAACAAGGTCTCACCTCCCATTTCTCTTTACCACTGTCCCCCCTGTCTTATGCCAGGACTTCTGTGAAACCTATCATTCACATGGTTATTTTTATGGATCTTCAAGATTGACAACATTTTTCCTGCTATCTCTCCCTGTTCTTAGATCTTGTGCACCTTCACTGTGAGGAAGCAAAGAGAAGTGGTTGGGAAAATCAACCTTCTAACAAAATTGAGCCATGCTCTGCTGAGATAAGTAATACCAGGGGAATTTGAGAGAGGTGGTAGGGGAAACTGCTGTCAATGAGTGTGCCATGTCTTCCTTCAATTGGGTTTTTGTGTATCTTTTCTGCCTTACTGCTTTCATGATCTTAAGCCCTGTAGGGCTAGAGGCGGTAGGAGACATCATATCAGAGCTCTGGCTCAGTAATAATTCTACAGGAAATTTATGAACTGTATATCATTCCCTTAGGGTATTTCCTAATTATATGATCTGAAGAAAGCAGCATGGTATATGGCATTCTTCTCATCAGCTCCTCAGTACTGCTTAGAGACAGGAAAGCTACACATTGCTTAAAAGATCTGTTAGTAAATCCTTACTACTGGGTTGTGGTGACAGCTATCTAGCTGGTGTTTATTGTCCTAAGTTCAGTGACTTTACTAAGAGATCTGGCACATATTTCCTTACAGCTGGGTTCTCTTAATTGGCTTTGGATGTTTTATAGCAGTGAGCATTCTTCTTAAAAATCAGTCTTTCAACATGGAAGTGATTACTAATGGTGAGACAAACCCTACCTTCATTAACATTGGTACAAATCCAGACTAAATTTGACTCTATTTCAGCTGTGTACAAGTGTTTGCAGATGAGACTGGTCTTTAGCTGTTACATGGAGAAACAATCCAAACAGACAATTTCTACCTCTAATGATACTAGGAGAAAGGCAGAATTCATTTTTGTCATTTTCAGTTTTATCTTTTCTTCACAGTTGTTCAATGCATATCAGAGTAAGCACCACAAAAATAGAAGTTAAATGCACTAATCCTGAAGAAGTCACGTGTAGCCCTTACTAACATCACTTACTTTTGTCACACAGGATATCTAACTCCACTGCCATTTCAAAGGATCATGTTCCAGGAATGAAAAGGGAGACCAATCAGCTTTGCAATCAGTATAAATCATCAAAGCTCCACAGGATTTAATACTTTTGCAGCTGAGTGAAAATGGACTTCAACTTCAGAGAAGACAATTTGTAGCTGTTATTTATGAAATCCTTGTATAAAAACTTAATATTAAATCATGAAACAATGGCAAGACAGTAACTACAAGGCAGCAAAAGAAAGATCTGAAAGGAGAGCGTGACAAAGCATAGACAAACACGTACAACAGAAATAAATGTTTCAGAGCTAAAAAGCAGGTGCTTCCTTGACATTTCTTTTCTGTCACAATATAATTAAAGTATAGCAAAAAATGTGTTTAAGTAATCATATAATTATTTCTCTAGCTGTAGACATATTTGCTTGAAGTGATAAAAATAAAGACATTCTGAAGTGTTAATATTGACTAATCTATCTGCTACTAACATTTAACTTACCATGATCAGAAAGAAAGGAAAAGGGCATTTTCCCAAATATGACAGTACATCTGTCAATGCATCAGTCAAGAGAAATCAGGACCACAGAAGTATTAGATGTGTACCATAGACCCTGAATTAATGTGAATTACTAGAATTAAAAATATATTTATATCTTTAAAGGTTAATACACCTCCAGCTCCAGGAAGATAATACTTTTGATCACATTTCTTGAAAAGCCTGTGTCATATTGTTTGCAATTATTCTTCAAGAGAGGGAGAAATTATGAGCTTTAACACATGTACCTGTTTCTTGATTCTTCTGTGGAGAGACACAGGTGACATTTGCAGCTGTTTCTCACCAATCTACTCCTTTCCAAAACATGTATCTTTTCAAATCTGTGAAGACTCCAACAGATTCAGTGAACAGAACTTTCACTTAAGCTACCTGAAGATACATTGTCACTCAAATTGATCTTTCCTTCTCAACTTTGTCAGAAGAATTTGTTTACCTTCGCCTCTCTTTCCCCTTACTCTAAACTGAATGCATCCATGAAGGTGAAATTTGAAAAAGAATTTCTAAAGAATGAATAAGTGAAAAATCACAGCAGACCTGACTCACTACTCACAGTATATGCTGCTTTATATTGCAAGCACTGAAGAAACATAGGATGCTCCTCCACAACTCCTCAAGAAAATACCTTCCACTCTCCTTGAACCTGGAGCTGATCATAGCTAGGAGACCTAGAAAGATATGTAAAACATATTCAAATTGGGAATAGCCTTGGAAAGTCTAGTTCCTGGTCTCAGAGATTACTTCTGATCTATTGCTTTCTATTGGGAGCCTAGAAGGATCTACATAACTCAGATCCTGCTCTGGAAATGCATTAACACAACAGTGGAGGCACTGAAGGGACTGAAGATCAGAACAAAAGGTATCAAGTTAGATAAAACTATTAGCATTACAATGAAAACAATGATCACAACAATCACAATATGGGAATTTAAACTCTAAACATTGCAATAAATGTAATTCGTAATCCTGTTCTAGATACACCTTCTATTTCTCTATAGAAATCTTTCATCCAAGCCGCACAAAATGAAATAATCAGTTATTTTGGTGGTGTTCTTACGATAACTCTTCCTCTCCATTAGACATCCCTATCTTCTCTTCCAATAACTCCGAAGTCCTAGTTAACTTCATTATAAACCTGATGGAAGTGCAGTATGAGAACATCAACCTGTACTGTTGACCAGCCAAGCAGTCCTTATCTCCAAGGGGAAATATGCAACTAGAACAACAAAAAAAAAAATTAGAAAATCAGATAAACTGAACTTTTGTTATCAAAAGGCAGGTAAATAAGCAGAGTTCATTAACTCTGTAAACATCACTGATTACTCTTGGAATATTTGATTAGCTCAGTTTTTAATTCATGTACAGATAAAGGGTCACATTTCTGTTAAGTGTTTTCTATTACCTATGGAAAATAACATGATTCAGTGGTCTTTCCACAGTAAAAATAATGTCCAGGGAGTCCTTTAAATGGATCCAGTTCAACAAAGCACTTAAATATTTACACTGTGGTGATGCTGTGTAGAAAACAACAGCAGACATTTCCTACATTTCCAAAATTACTATTGAAATATCCACTTTAACAGGAACATTTCCAAGAAAAAGAAAAAACCTATGAAAAAAAAAAAAAAAAGGAGAGAGGTGGGGGGGAAGAATTATTCTTTTTCATTTCCTGATGGTGAAAAGAAAAGATCACACTGGCAAACAAACTGATTGTGCTTTTGTTCTGCACTCCTCATGTATTTGTGTAGAACAAGTCACATTAGACTGGGGCTGCACAGTGCTACAGCAATTAGTAGTAATTATAATAGTAGTATTAACAGTACTCCAGTTCTCACTCTTAAAGATCTCTCCTTTCATATACCATGACAGTTGTACTCTACCTTCGCCTAGGAGGAACTTCTTGAACCATCATATGTCAGGAAAGAGAATGAAAGGTATTTTCTCAGCAATACCTGAGGGCTGCTCAACCAACCTCAACCCAAAGCCACATAAATATAGAAAGCTTTGTACTACTGCCCAGCACACATATGCACTCCCTGGATATCAGTTGGAGTACAAATAATACCCCAACTTATCCTGCCATGAATTTCATCTAACAATGCGTCAATGATCCATGCTGCAGCATCCATGCAGTGGCAAGTGAGGAGATGAACACAAAACAATGTATTGGCTTCTACCTGTTTTCAACAAATCCGGAAATATCTTGCTAAATGCCTTGAGGTACCACAAAGTAAATGATGAAATAAATAAATGATTAAATAAATAGACAAAAGATATTCAATACCTCTGGGTTTCTTTGTTGCCTATTAATGATTTCTGTGGCCAGACAGACAATGACAATAATACTTAACTCTACCAATTTTCTATAACAGATAGTCTTTCAACACAAAATCATAAGCAATTAAGAACAGTAAAATAGAGTTGGGACTTTTATGTTGAACATTTATGCACTTTAGAAAAGGTAAAAAATTAGAAATCCAGGATAGCTTGTTTTCCCATGAGCCAAAGACATCAGCTCTTGCCTTTCCATGTCGTCTTGCTATCAATATGCTGTTGCTAGGATGTGGATGTTTCCATGGAAATAACTGAACACTTCAGCTGCACTAACAGCACTGTTACCCCCACCCCTTCTCTCTCCCTCCTGTTTTGTTTTGTTTTTTTCTTACTTTTGGAGCTAATATGGAAATGAAAACAGAACAAGATGGCCAAATCCTAGGACAGCCCAAGGACTTCCTGGCAACTTACCCTAACACCACTGATTATGGCCTCGCACACAGTCTGAGGCTGCTTTGTTCTATTTCAGATTTCTCACATGGAGCAGAGCAATGCATCATGCTCACAAAAAGGCCTGAAATCTGAAACGTAGCAGCGCGTCAAGTGCCGGCACCCTCCTGCCAGCTTTGCTAGGTCTGGAAGACTTAGGGAGGCAGAAGCTCTTATGCAGGTGCTCCGCTGAGGCGGAGGCCGGGCTGCGATTGCCACCTGTTGGGTCTGACATTGCAACTGCAGGACTGGCAGCGGGACCGCAGCCCGGGGAGGAGCATGAGTCCGAGCAGTGCGCAAGCAAATGCAGTCATCCATGTCCTCCTGGTCTGCAGGAGGCAATGATAACTGCTATCGTAATTATTATAAAACTACATATATGTTAAATATTACTAAAAATACCGATAATAGATCTCCTTACGTTTCAGACCCAGGTCAGGAAGCAACACAGCTACAAGGCAGCTGGTGCCCCAGACTGGACAAATAAATTCTGTATCAAAAATCCCCATTCAGCATTCCATGCTTACTTCCTTTCCAAACGTTTCAGAGTTGACTGTTTTCCCACACAGAGTTTCCCACAACGCTCTGTTCCAGCTGGCTGCCCCCACAGCATCCCTCCCCACACCTGCCCTTTGCATCATCATCAGCACTGCAATTTGTCTCTTGGTGGGGAGGATCCACTTGGGGCATTCACTTACCCAGCATTCAGAGTAGCTCATGCTTCAGTTCATACTTTTACTTGACAAGCTATTCAAACAAACATTATATCAGTAGTAGATGACAAAAGACAAGCAGTTCCTTTACTTCCTCTCCCCTTTTAAAGGAGGCAAAAAAAAAAAAAAAAAAACAGAAGACAAAAATCAGAGACAAGGACATACTCTTGCTTCTGGTTCTCCTCTTGGCTCTACAGATAAAACAAGAGAAGATATAAATGATTAAGGAGGAAACATAAGTACCCCTTCTTGGCTTGCAGGTGAGCATCTTAAATACATTGGGAGCAGCAGGCAGAACCATAAGCTAGATCTAAATCCTGACTTTGTAGCCAACAAAATTGGCTGAGTTGCCCTGATGCTCCTTTCAAGATACTGCAGCCCGTCCACATGCTTAGCTGTTATTTTCATCCTGTACAACTAGTCATCCTAGGTTCAATTTTTAATATTTTTTAGCTGGAGGATAACACCAGAAGGAAGACGAAGGTAAAAGCTAACTTAAGAATTCTCCACAAAGAAGGAGGAATAAGCTAGAAATTTTTATCTTGTATGTAAGTGTTTCTAGATAAAGCAATCAATGAAATCTTGGTCTTTGTTTACTCCTTTGCTTGCTTTCACGGGATGACTTGCTAGGAAACACAGAGTGCCTTTATGGTCTTTGTGCTGGTGGAGTTCAAGGGCAAAGATCAGCCATTCAGGGAGTGATACCAAGAAATTAAATTTAAACACAGATTTATACTTTAGGATGGATCACTCTGATCGACAATGAAAGGAACATTTACTCTTTTTTTCCTTAGTGGCAGGGAAGTGTTTTCAGAGACTAATCCATGAGCATCTTACATCCCATACTTACTGTCTCAAAATAGTTGTGTTAAAAATTGTGCTAGACAATTACATACACTGATTTTTGGTTTTGTTTTAATTCGTTGTTGTTTTATTCATAGGTGAGGTTTTTGTTTTATTTGTTTATTTTTAGGAATCATGTATAAATACTACTAGCACTGAGCACTTTGTGTATTTGTTTGCCCAGTGGCTTCTGACAGCTCTCCTTGATTACGAAAGATTTTTCTTTAAATTACTCCATTTTCTAAACAACCTCCTTAAGCACAGAGCTTCCCACAACAAAAGAAAAAAAAACATTTATGAGACTACGTTGTTAAAATATTAATGACCTGTTACTGACATTTAGAGTTGGGCTGCTGCCTTGCTATCTGCTGTTGCTTCTGCTCAGCTGAGACAGCCCCAGTCAAAGGCTTATCACACACAGTCTGAGCTCTTGTCAGCATTCTCACTACCAATAAAGTAATCTCCTGATAACCACTGCTTTCTCTCACTTCGATAAATCTGCCTTTGTACTGAAGTTGCGTTTTCTAGTGACACGCGGAAGGTTGAAGTGGTTTGCAGTGGTTCTTCTTGAGAGGCCAATGAATCAAAAATAGATCAGACTCAGATCCACGTTCTCATTTGAAGTGATCCTAAATACCCTAAAAGTATTTTGCAGAAGTTTCATAGTTTTACAGGTACTGTGACTGTTACCAGTAACAGCAAGGCTGATCTTACCTGGCCACTTGGCAACATTAATCAATTTCTCATAGGCACTGCCTGTACACTTGGCAGAAGGCTGTCTTTTATAACAAAAATCTGAGAACTCAGATTTATGCCATCTGGAAATCTAACACTGCATAGCAGATAGGTCACAATGAAGAAAATGTCAGTGAGATAAGTTAAATGACAGTGAGGTAACATGTCAGGCATAATCATGTTGCCAAAAATCTGGAAGTGAGGATGCAAGATAAAAGCAGAACACTCTCAGAATTGCTTTTAGTGGTACTAAGTGCATTAGATTGTCAAATGCATTCAGATCCTTTCAACAACTTAGGCTGAAAGCATACAAATTGCAAAATTTTACTATCTGATCTAAATAAAAAGTGGGTCAGTTTAAAACATGACATAATTTACAGTCAAAGGTGATCATTTGTACTGCAAATAAAGTTAATTTATAGGCTTACAGGCTGGAATCTGGTCTAAATTCTAGATCGGTTATCAGGAATCCTGCAGTAGACTTTGATCTTTGGAATTCTCTTTAGAATGGGATCAGTAATATTGAAGATAGGAAGAAGTAGTAACTAAACACTAAATTTTTGAAAGCGAAGGCTTATATTAAGTGACAAAACACTAGCTACATATGAAATTCAAATGCAAAAGCACTAGCTGCCTCTCAGATCTTCTTTCTTTCTGTCAGTGCCAGTGATTTTCAGGGCACAATGGACACCTCTCCACAGTAAATCAACAATGTGAAAGCCCCTCCAGGTGCTGAACAAACTTCACACCACAACATGAAAACACTACTGGGAAAACAGCTGGGAGAACCCAAAGTTCTGAGGCCAAAGATAACAAGTGAATAGAAGGGCAGTTACACTATGCTGTTCCCACAGCTGCAGTGCTCCAGACCACAAGCAAGCTAGTTTCAAGCAAGCATGTTGAGTGCTTTCAGGGCATAAGAACACTTTGACTTCCCATTCCAACTTGCAGTTCTCATCTTGTACGTCTGGAACATGGTGCTAAAACCTTTCTTTGTGAGCTGGCAGAACGTGTTCACAAAATTGACTGGAGGTACAAACAGGCTTTTCCCTCCAGCTCCCCCAGATCCCTGCCAACAATTAAAACAATGTCAGCAGAGAAAGAGAGGAAAAAACAGTATGATATTTAAAAACTAGTAGTCTAAATGAATCTAGATCAATAAACTTAAAAATTACTTAAGTACTATCTTGTAGAATTTGCACAATATCATTATGAATCAAGTCAAGATTTCTGCTAAAAGTAGTAATTTCAGTGATGAATAATTAAAAAAATGGAGGCAATACCTAAACAATTTGAAATCTACTCAGTGAGCAGGATTACAGTATTGAGACCAAGCAATAATTTTGAAAAGTTTTAAAAGGGAATACTAGCATCCCTACCTCAGTTAAATACGTGCTCTTATACACCTCTAATGTTCAGATTCATGATTCAGATTTAAAAAAAATCAGATTCAGATTAAAAAAAAAATCCCTTGATTTATTACTTATGTTTTGGGACTAGTTAATTGCAACAGCTTTTACATATTTTTAAACATACTTCAACTTAAACAGGCATTAATTTCTAGGGGATTCAACCCCATCACTTAACATTATTTTGGAAGCATTTGAG
Source organism: Callipepla californica brunnescens (assembly GCA_023055505.1). Taxonomy (NCBI): domain Eukaryota; kingdom Metazoa; phylum Chordata; class Aves; order Galliformes; family Odontophoridae; genus Callipepla; species Callipepla californica. The sequence goes on along the minus strand of JALIRH010000003.1, from coordinate 20,406,766 downwards.
AGGTGACCATATGCCATGAGGACTTCATATGGTGACACTAAATAATCACAAAAAGATGCCTTTGGGCCAGCAAGGCTGGCTTGTTGGCTCAATTCTGATTGCAGTCACAAGAAGGAAAGGCTTAGGCAGAGGTAATGTAAGGAGTTCCCACAAGCAACAAGACAGCATTCAATGATCACAGCTGAAATACTTCTGCTTCCTGGGTTAGGGCCCTGGAAAGTCAGGCTGGCTTCTGAGAAAGCTGACGAGGAAGGAAGTGGTCATTACATTCTTCTGTTCAATGCCCTCTCCAAAGAAGCAGCTCAGCTATGCCTGTCTTGATCTCCATCCCATTCTCTTCCTCCTTCTGTATGTTCCCATGTCTGTTTTCCTCTCTACAGCCCTTTCTAAAGGGCAGGAATGGATACGATTGATCTCAGATGTTGCAGTGTAAAACAACAGGGAATACATCTTGCTTGTGCCTCACCTGAAAACAAACACATACTTAGACTTCCGGCCTGGGTTCTCCAGAACTGAATTAACTATTGTCCCTGGCAGATTAGGTAGGTCTTCCTAAGAACATGAGCATCGGTAGACTCCTGTTCAGCCATCAGTTTCAGTCCCCTACCAGCAGCTATATCACAGATCTCCACCAGTTTTTGAGAGATCTAATCCTGATGATAGTCAGTTCCTTTACTGCTCTTGGAAAACATTTCCAGTATCTTATAGCTCTCAGCAAAAGTCTCCTCCTAATATTGAGCCAATTGATGGTTAATTTTTTCTCATCACCTTTCCTTATCATGGATTTTACTTTTATTATTTCTCCTTCAAAAGGGACCACCCTCCACACATTTTTCATTCCACCTCACAGCTTTCATTTTTTCTGTCCATATGAGCCAAGCTCTTTCATGCCTTCTCATAAAGTACTTTCCCATACCTTCCTCCTCACTCTAGTGGTCCCTCTCAGCATCTGCCTGAGGCCTTTTCTGAATGCAGTATTCCAGAGCAACTCCACAGCGCCTTTTAAAAGGACTGAACATATTCCACCTTCACTAGTAACACTTAAATCTGAAACTATACAGAACTGTAGTTGTATTTCACAGGACATTCTCCATTCATAGTCACTCCATAACTAAGCAGTATAACTCAGTCATCCTCAGTAATTCCCAAGTCATGAATTCCAAGCTTGTCATGGCAACTTTTTAGTAGTTTCAAAATTCATGACTTAATTTTGTATAATTAGATTTCATTTTATTTCTAGCTTATCTAAAATTCTCTGTATGAAATTGTGCTTGATTTTCGTGCTAATCACAGCCCTGTACTTTCAGTAGGTTTCAGCAGCCTTCCACTTCCTAGATACCATTTGCCCTTACTTGAAATGTAGTTCTATAAGATAAGAGTGATATATTTATCTTCTCCAGAACTAGAGAAGGTTAGAATTAATCTTACTCTGTTTCCTTTTTCCTTTTAATTATAGCTGCTAGTGCATAATAGCTGATTATGGTAAATTTTAGCAGTTCTTCTATTCAGTAGAGCTATTTAAACGACAGTCTCTTCATTTGGAAGAAGATCTGCTTGATCTTTGGAAAAGTAGAAACATCTCAGTCTACCCTTCACTCTACTACTGACCTTCTATGTGAACTCAGGCAAGACAACCCATCACTAGAGACTTCCAGAAACCGCAGAAGTAAATTCTGCACACTGAACTCTGTCTGGAGGCTGAGGTTGAACTTAATATGTTTCCAAGGTTCCTTTCAGCCTCTTAATTCTGTGGAATAAATCTACTCCTCTGTATAGTCATTTTCATTTTACCAAGGTCTTTATCACTGTATTTTATCTTTAAGTTCTAATAATCAGCAAGTCTTGTTTATCTGTTGGTACAGATTTGTGAGGCTTTTAGGCCCCATATTTCAGCAGAAGCATTTCATTAGCTTCAGTACAATTGACATACTTTCCACAGATAATATACAGTTAATATAGATTAAGGTAAACAAAGTTTTTTCCACAGACCTATCTGTACTGCACTATTTCAGAGAATCTGAAGTTCTGATGCACTTTAATCAGTCACAGGTATCAGTTTATCTACAGTGACTTGGGTAATAATTATGTATACCATAGCATTTCAATAAAAAGCCTTATTGTATGATATAAGTTCTTGCTTTGAAAGAGATCTTATCTAGATACTATTGGCAAGTTTGGTTTTTCTACTCTGCTTTCTGTTATTACTGTAGAAGTCAGCTCTTGCCTTTTTATCTGATTTGATGTTGTTTGTAAATTGCTTACTGAGTGTAACCTCTGGAAAAAGAATATTAAAGATAAATTATAAGCCAAGATCAGATTGTTCTTTTTAACTTCTGTCACTAGTACCTTCCACTCTCTTGTGAGTGGCTCCATGAGCTGTAGCCTAGTAATGTTTTCCTAAGACAAAGGCAGAATCCTTCTGCAAGCTAAATATTGATGTCTATTTTCAGGGAGGAAGGGGCCAGCGATGGCAGTTGATGCAGAACTCCACATACGTGTTGTAACCATGGAGCTCTCACTCAGCAAGAGAATGTCTGCTTAGGGAGAGCAACATTACCTGCAACCCAGGCAGTGTGCTCTGAAATTGCCCAGAGGATCAGACCTCTCGGTCTAGACAGATAGAGAAACACAATGGCATCATATATGGATTTCCTTTAGTTTGCAGTTAAGTAGAAGTGTCATATTGCCTGTAGCAGCACCTCAGGTGCAATAAAAGCTGCTAACAGTGCAGGGGTGGTAGTCAGATGCCAATTGTATCATTCAGTATTCTCTAGCTGCTGTTAGCAGGAGCAGCTGCAAGCAACTTCCAGCAAGTTACAAAGTCCAACCTCAATTCTTGATTTAGGTGACTTTAATCCTTTTACAGGTCTTACAGCAACCTAGCATTACTGCAATATGTGCACCACCATACAATATCATCTCTGAATCAAACAACAGCTAGTTATAGTGCCTAGCGAGTCTTCCTTCTCCCACATTCATTATGTCACATCCAAAGAAAATTGAGCTTACAGATATTTCACAAAAATTAAACAGAATGACATCTTTACCTCCTCTAATTTCTGCCACATTAAACAGACTGTAAACATTGAACACTTCTGCCTGTCTAAAACATCAGCTTTCTCTAATATTAAAATATAAAACCTCAACATAAATATATCAGCTAAAACAAACTAGTAAGTCTTCAGCATATCTTGGGTTAGAAAAGATATCAATTTCACATTACTATGTGCACTTTTAAATAAAAGTGTAGGAGCTTAAAAACAAATATGAAATTAAATGAGTTGACATACAGAAAAATAAATAGTTTACAAGGTCATAAGGTTTTCTTAAATACAGAACTTTCTCTTGTAATAAGCATGCAATTCTGTTTGTCTAGCCTTTTTGTGCTCAACCATAGAGTAGATTTCATAGCAGATCTCAGCTTTCCTTTCATATTTCCTTGTGGTTTAAATGTAATGGGGTAACAATACACACCTTACTTTTAAAGATGCACTTGAAGTCGAATTTTAGCTTTTGTTGTCACACATGCCAAAGACCTAATTTAGCAAAACTTTTATAAAAGCTATAACAAATGTATTAAAAGCATCCGAGATACATGGAATGGATCAGATATGCTAGTGCCACATACAGCTGCTTATAACTTTTGGAAAAACTAAACTAATTTCTATAGCTGTATGTATACATTTGGAAAAGGATGGAAGGGTATGGAAATACAATGCACATTAATTTTATTCTTTTACCTATTAGCCATTCATGGGGAAGCAGTTAGAAAAGTTTGATTATTTCTGCCCCCAGAATCTTATTCCATTAAGAATATTTAAGTACTGAACTATTACTTACAATGAAATTAGAAGGTTAAGCTTTGTATCTCTAATCCATTTCCACTGCTCTCTATTTGTTAATATAACCGAGTTTATGGCACATTCTTTGTGATACTAAAATCTGTGTTTGTCTCTGTTTACTATCCAGTAGAATGCCTTTGAGAGCCCATCCCCTCTGTACAGCCTGGCTCAGATTCATAAGTTATTACAACTGATGAAAAGTGAAGTCTCATTCCCTTAGAAAACCAAGGAAACCTATTAACTTCAGAGGCTATGTGGAAAGTAGCTCTTTTAAATCAGCTGAAACAAGTCCACAATATCACCTGAGGCTTTGTGCCTCTCTGGAAACAATAGATGTACCCTATTACCATGAATAAAAGTTTCGCAGATGAGGATACTGCTAGTTAGATGTTAGCAGCTGCCATCAGCTAATTATTGGGGTGAAAGACAGACCCAGATCTGGTTCTAAGTAATAGGTTTACTAAGCAGCCATTCTTTGGGCTAAATCAAAGGAAGAAATAACTCCCTCGGCAATACAGTAAAGTAGCTACACACAGTGCACAGTGCTCAAGGTGAATACTGAGAACATCATGCTCAGGAAAAGGACAAGGTGGTGATTTCTGAACCTTGAAAATTGCTGTGATGGTTCAGTTCTGCCGTGCTCTGTAACACAGGAAACATTTGACATGGAGAAAAAAAGGAGGTGGAAAAAAATAATAATGAAGCCAAAACTTCAACAATTGCACATAATCACAAAACCAGTGAGTATTTTAGCCTGGAAAGGTCCCAAGTAGGGTCCCAAGTAGGTCTTCTGGTACAACTGAGAAGTTACAACAGGCTTACTTTGACAGCTGACCAGGTGGACCCAAGTCTTGCCCCACTATTAATCATATTCCACAGCATTAATCTTATTCCATCCTTCAAATGGAAAGCACGAAACAGACAAAGAATAAGCTAACTGTCTTGGATTGACAGACAGCAATAACTGAGTTCTGATGCTGAATGATCTTATGATTTTTCTTCCTATAATCTCACACCAATGTACTCTCGGTCAAAAAATTTACTGCCTATTATCTCAGTCCACATGAACAGAAGAAAAAGATGACATTGTTAATCTCCTGAATGTCATAAATGTCATAAAGCACAAGGCATAGTATCAGTATTTCTCTTTAAGATGTTACAATACTTAGTTTAACTCTTTCCAACTGTTCTGCTCATGTGGCAACTGCATCCCCTGCTACCAGAATAAGGTTCATCCTGTTTTCAAACAAAACTTGGACTGAAACTTCTGGAAGGACTGAGCCTTCAGCATTTAAAGTCTACTTTCTGAAGAAGAAATGAGAAATGTTTCTTTTCCATTTTCCTCTAAATTTTGCATGTTTGATTTCATATAACAAAACCATTAGGCAGTGCATGTAAAAACTAGAAGTTTGAATCAAAAGCTTAAGGTACCCTATGTTTATTGCTGTGTTTGAAAAACAGCCAATTTTAAGTTATGGAAAGCAGGTCTCAAAATGACTGGATAGAGGAGGAGAAAAAAATGATTTGACCGAAAGTAACCATAAGGATGAAAGCTCTCCTAACACATGGATGTGGGAAACCCACTGTGTATACAAATTGCTAGAGGAGCACCACTTTGTAGAAGATTATCAAAGAATAGTCCTAAATCACTAATGTAAAGTAAGTCATCTTAAACTGAGTAAAGTGAAATAACCTAAAATGTATCTGTTGAATCTTCTGCATTGAAGATGGTTCAACTGACATTTTTCTTGATGGAAATCCATGACTCACCTCTTCCTCACACCTCATGGTTTCTCAGTCATCTAATTTTCAGCACTGGAAAAGCCACACTGATATAAATCATTTGAAATGGTTTCTCATATATGCGGCTCATATGCATACTTCAGCAGTTAACACAAGTATCATTTCCTATATTATCTGACAGTACCTGCTACTGTTAAGTCTAGTAGAAGAATTTGTTAAGTGCATAAATAATACAAGTGTGTAGTTTATTTTTAGATCCAGTCCTGCTTTTAATTAACCTAAATCATGTAGTTTAAATAGGAAGCAAAGGCATGAATAATTTCCTAGCTGAAATGCAAATCAAGAATTCATGTAGTAAGATCACGGCTTTCTTAACATTCATAAAGCAAGTCTTCAGGTTTGATCTTTTTTTCTTTTCTTCAAACACGGGAGCAATTCAACATCAAAGATTAATCCATCATCACCTTCCTTATTCAACACTCTTCCTGAGGAGAAACTCAGTGAGGTAAAACTCATATTCCTAAACCAGTTTTCCTCAAGCTGTGAGTCAGGGACAGAGTAAAAGGAAAAATTAAAATCCTGCTTTCCCTATTCAAATATTGATTATATAATATATTTTCTACATTCTTCATTGCCTTTCCATTTCTTGGATCGCTAGTTTATTTATTTATTTTTTAAATGGTAGAGTGCACACCTAGCAAGTTCATCCAGGTTTAATGTAGTAAAAGACAATGATGAGCAAAGACTAGGTACTATTGCTTTATCAAAAAGTGTTTGTGATTTATGCAGTCAGAGCATTAGTTACAAGAGAAACACATTTTGACTCCAGCAACTCTTCACAACAATACTACTAGCTGCCTGTGTAATGTATGCTAAGGCAATCTGGATAGTTGTGGTGCTTGGTTGCACACTGTCACTCAGGAAACTCCATCCTACAGGCACCACCCAGAAGCACTCCAACCTGAGAGCTGGGGGTCAGTCTTGATGCTGGAAGGGTCTTGTATCATTCATATTTTAATCTGAGCATTTTCAAAGCCAAAAGTACCTAAGGAAATAAACATCCTTTAAATCTGCAGTTCACAGTTTCAGTGTCAGTTTTGATCTTTAATGAATGAAACAGTGAAGAGCAATTATTTAAGTGCAAATGCCCTGTAGCATTGCCTTGAAATGCTAGATTATTATTTTTCCTAACTGTTACAAACTTGAAAACATATGCTATTAGTCTCATGTAAAACAGGCTAAATGAACTCTGGCATCCTCCCAAAGTCAATAATTTAAGTTCAGATTCAACAGAGGCATGGCATCAGATTAATCAGAAAACAAGTTACAGGCCAGCAAGTCACTGTTAAGAACACACATACAGTAGACAGCAAACTAGAGGGGGGAAAAAAAAGAAAAAAGCAAAGCTTCATAAAAAGATGTTTTAATTTCAAAAAATGCCTTCAGACATAGTATTATGATATTATATACTTGAAAAATCATGTAATCCCATCCTTAATTACATTACCAATGCATCACAGTTACCAATAGGTAGAGGAAGAGACACTGACATCAGGAAACATTGCATTAAATACAGAAGGGCGTTAAAGTGTTTCAGATGAGACCACTACATAAAATGCCTACAATCCAATTCTGTTGTTTATATCTGGCAGTTTATGTCTGATGATATGTAAGAATAAATAAGGGTGTAGGCTGTTTCAGACAGTAGAAAATAGCATTATCACAAATCATACTTAGCTGTCTTTAAAAGAAAAAAAGACAAGATTTCAAATGGGAGCATGGGAAGGCCTACTGACAGTACCTCCTGGATTATTACATCTTATTATTACCATACTTATAATAATAATAATCCTCACTCCTAGGAAAGATGATCTGAGAAATAAGAAACTTCATCATTCTCAAATAACACTGCAGAAGCAATGAGAATGATTCCTAACAATTTCTTATTAAACACATCAGTAGACACTTGCAATTACCAACTTCAAAATGAGCAAGAGGACATATTTCTTACATAACAGACTGTTAAATAACTTACTACTGAAGGCTGCAGATGTTAAGAGGTTGCACAGTTTCAATAAAGATCAGAAAAAATGTCAGTCCACAAATAGGAAGATATTTTTCCTGTTTTATCAAATTCCCAGTTGAAAACCTGAGGAAGTCAGAAGAAAATCTGAGGAAAAATCTGGAGCTGGAGGCTCTGTGGATGCTAAAACATTCCAGAGTGAGATGATTGTGGTGCAATCTTACTTTGACTGCAACTTTTTCTTTTAAAATTACAAAGAGAGGTGAGGCCATACTAGGCGAGCCAAACAAAGCTTCTTTTTGCTCTGAGTGAAACTTATATTTCCCTGAAAATCTGGAAGTCGCGTGTTGTATACAACTAGAAAGACAACATAAAAACAAAACTTATGCAAGAGAAGGAATTTCTATTTTGTATTTCAAAGGGATTCTGTACAGGTTTAGAAAATTTACACAGGAACAAGCTAATCTAGGAGACAGGAAGAATCACAAGTGAATCACTGAAATTTGCGTTACTAGGTAATTTAAAACCAAACTGCCAGCTTTTAAACTTTTGCTGAAGGACAGTTTTATAGTGAAGACTGAGGCAGAGAAAGCATTTAGTACTTCTGTATTTTCACTGTCCCAGGTAACCAAGTTTCTTGCTTCCCTCAGAAGAAGGCACACTTCTTACCTAGACGTCCTCATTAGAATACTTGTAGGAGTGTTTCTTGCTTTCCCGAATGTCCTTAGATTCAATACTATCACACAGGAATTAATGAAATTAAAGTCTATTCTCATTTTACACACATTTGGGCACATAAATCCCTAACACAAATGCCTCTGTTCAGTGTCCAATGAAGTCCATCTTGGATACAGTTAACAGAATTTCTCCTGAAGGAGAAATCCCATTTGCACACAATTAAATGTACTTCCCGCTCTAGCGCTAGCTATCACTTACCCCCACTTGCCGTGTTTTCTGTCCTTCTAATTCATTCTGCAGGGCTTAGACTTTTTCTTCAGTGCCATTGTGACTGGGCAAGGATAACAGCAGGCAAAATAAGAGAAATAACACAATAAATTGCTGCAGTTTTGATACTCAAGCTGCCCCTCCCTCCCCCCCCCCCCCCAAAAAAAAAAAATAAATAAACTTTCTCTGCAAGACCTAGAAGGGAAGAAACAAGCTCACTAGTTTGCCGAGTGATTTATTAGAACAAGATCCTCAGCTACTATTAACTCTCCTGTACTACAATTGAAGGACTGTACGCCTCTGCTTTAATTTCACTCATGCGCTCTAGCCCTAAATCACTTTTGATGGTACAATGCTGTACTGGGCACTTATGTTTTGAGAGCTCCATCAGAAAAGCTACTGAATTGGTCAAGTGGGCTATTGGAAAGCACAGATCACTAGATTAGCTTTGACATACTTTATATCTAAAAAGCCTTAATTTATTTAAAGAGAGCAGCCTGACTTCAGCCTTTCTTCTGTGCAAACTATTAATTCCAGGACTAAAGCTCCAAAGGTTTTGGCAATCTATCCTCCCACAACGTGCCATATCAAAGGGCAAGTTTACAGTGGTAATCAGAACATTAAATTTATCTTCCAATTACTATGCCTGTTCTACTTGATCTTAGAAACAGTTAATAAGCTGCAAAGACACTCATGCATGATATTTGAAATCTTCACAATGGTAGAATCATGATTCCTGCCTTTTAGGCTTGCTTTCCTTTCTGCTTATATTCACATTAACTTCCTAGGTTCTTAGGACTTGTGGGATTGAGAATTTGTAAGATCTTCACGTAAATAAAATCTTGAGTAATAATTTATCACTTTCCCTTCAATTATGAATTATTTTACTTATTAAAAAATTTCACACTTCCTAAAGCTATATTTGATCAGTATACTTATTCAAGTGGTCTTTTAACAAAAAAAAGTCTATCCAAGCGAAATTTGATGAAAGGCATACACTCATGAAAAATTACATATTCAATGGGTAATAACCATTTTATTTGCTTTCACTGTGTATGTTCTCTAAAGACTGCAGAACACTTCTCAAATGTTTATTGAACTTCATAATACCCCTCTGAGATAAATAAATATAATGGTTACTTCAGTTTCCTGCTAAAATGCAACAGCTTCCAAGATAAAACCTAGACATAATCTGACTATACATAAATTCCTGAAAAGGAAGTGAGGAATAGCAATATGTTGCACTGAAATAAAACAGAAGGAATTCAGGAAAAGTTTATTCCCAAAGTCTAAGGTGTTCTTTTGCATCTGAATCCAGTGAATCACAAGTGAACACAAGATTAGGAACTCATTTTTCAATCCTATTAGGACAACAGACATTTCAGTATCAAAAGGGTCCACATGCTCCTTCTAAAGGAGTGGTGCAGTAAAAATATTGACCAAAAGCACTGTTCATTTTATCTGTTCTCAACTTCCTGAAGCACTTGATAGCATAGGTTTAATATGGTGACGTCAAGTATAGCTCTTGTACAACCTTCCAAATTGGTGGGCCCTGAAATGGATGGGGCCACATCACCTTCTGCCGCAGCCATCACCAACTAGGTTGAAGGATTCCCTGTTGCTGCCCTACTTTCTCCTTGTCAGCTTCAGTCCATGGGACCACAACTCTGGTGACCTAGTTTGCCCCAACACTTTCTCCTGGTGGCTCCACACAGTTACAGCAAGAGGAACATATTTTCACCCTACAACTTGAAGTATATGTCAATCAACATACCAGGCAGAAAGTTCTCCCAGGTAAAGATGATTGACAAGTCTTTCCTCCATTTCCTGTCACCCAGTGCAGCTCCACTGTTTTCAACGTAATTATATCTTACTCTAGTCATATCACAGCCAAATTAGATGATTTCCTGATTGATTTATACTACATAAAGCTAGAAGAATCCACAAAACAAGAAGTCTTGCTATCTGAATGCAATACTATAATTTCTAGTACATCAAATATGATAAAAACTTAAGAACAACACTACAACCGTTCTTACTTATCTATCACAAAACTTTCCATTGCATTCCCCATGTGTGCTCCCATTTCTCCCAGGAAGAAACACATGCATTTCTTCTCCAGGCAAAGAAAAGGTCAAAGTCACATTTCAGAAATTACAGAACATCTCAACTACAGTTGTTTCACGGAAAAAGAAATCAAGTATTTAAAGCAATTGTAATATTTTCCATAAATAAATTTTACAACTCAAAAGGAAAAAAAATAGATTTTCCACTTTAGGTGTTAATGTGCCTAAAGAGCACACCTTCCTATTACCAGTGGCTGCTAGCATCCAGAACCTCAGTGACAATTTAATGGTCATTTTTCTATATGTCATCTACCACTTCAAATCATTCCAGCAATCACTAACTCATGAGAAATTACAATTGCTTATTATACAGTCAAAAGCAAAAGCTTCACTTGAAGCTGTTTTCTTTCTACTACGGCATCGTTCTAGAAATGAATCATCTCCCATGCTTTCTTTTCAGTAACTGCAGGCTACTTAATAAACAAAAAATAAGAAAAGGAAGGAAAAAAGGACAAAAAAAACCAGAAATGCACATTTATTTCAATTTTGTTTTTTTAAGTACCATAAAAACTACAACCATAAATACAGGACACAGCCTTTCAACCTGCTATAAGTAGTACTATTATCTATGCTATAGAAATGGGAAAACTATGACTCAGACAAGTTGTGTAGTTTGCTTACTCTGTAATGCATTTGATAAAAAAGGCTTAATAATCCACTGAACAGTGGATACGTGTATTTGTATGCATTCTCTACACAGCCATATAATGACAATGTGAATACAGTAATACATCTTCATGTTCCTCTGAAATCCTATGGCATACGACATCAAGAAAGATTACTATGCGCTCTAATTTGTGTCTCTCACTTCCATCAAAGAAATAAGCTGAGAAATTTAAACCACTCCCGGGGAAAACAAACAAACAAACAAATAGGAAAACTCTGTCATCCTCCTACAACATCTGATTCCACTAAGTTCATCATTCAAAAAGTGAGGCAACAAGGCTATGACTCCTTCCCTCTTTCCTCAGCCCATAAGCTAGAAAGCCATTGTTAAAAGAAGAACCATCCCAAAATAATTCTGCTTTAACAGGCAACAAATAGAAAAGTTGAGAAGTGCCTTTCTTTGGTGCATTATATAGAGACACAATCCCTCTAAGTTTAATATTGAGCTTCCAACAAAGGTATGACAAGGACAAATGCACGTAAGTAAGCTCAGAAAGAAGTGTTTGTTTTCTGCCATAAATCTAAACTGAAGCTCAGGAGACTACATCAGCCTTCTTAAAGTACTCTCCTTAGACAGTGCTATTGCCTGGCAACACACATCTCTAGAGGATAGACTGGCCTGAGTTCAAATCCAGAGGTTTCTTCATAGCAAACACAAAAATTAAAGTGAATCTGAGCATCAAAATCAGTAGTTCTGCTCAGAACTGAAGTTTCCTTACCTGTGCTTCAGAGAGATGCCTCTCTCCAGATTAAAATCACAGCTATGACTTCTTCCACTGTTAGGTGCTTATCTCCATGGTACTTTATAAATCACCACTAACTGCTGTCATGCTTCTTTCCTCATACATCCTTCCCAGATCCTCAATGACAAGAACACCTGCACAGGAAGGCCTGAACTCACATCACTCTCTTGATACAAAAGACTTAAGACACTTTGCAGAAAAATTGTGCTTAAGAATAGGAGGTAATTTGTGGAAGAAAGGGAGAAAAGGAAGTGAAAGCTCTCTCTTCGCAGAAGCTGCTCCCCTTTGCTTCACGTAAGAAATCATTCAGTTATCCAGAGCAAAAGTTGAACAATGATTTTTAAATCAGCAATTAAGAAGCTTTCCTTTCTGGAGTGAACCTAAGTACTTGTTCCTATTACTGTGAACACTATATAAATACAACATTTAACAAATACATGACAAATAATTGAAATCCAGAATTCATATTTTTGAAAAGGTTCACAATTCATTGATTAAGTAGCTAAATCCTTTAACAAACTGACTTCTCATAACCAAACTGATGACACAACCTTTATTAACTCAAGTTGAGCTGAGTTACATCTCAAGGTAATTGCTCCCAATACCTACCAGCCAGAGACCTAGACCAAGGTTCACCATCCAGCAAAACTTGCTGGGTGTAATGCTATAATATGATGGAGAGTACTGCAGTAATAGCAGGGTGGAAAAGTCTTCAGCTGCAGCAAATGAGGATGCGCCCAAACGCAGCAGCTATAGGCACAGAAATGAAGGAAAAGGTCTGCTTACACTGGAAAGGCCTCCAGTAGGTAGAGATCTCCAGCAAATTGCCCTTGTCACCACTGCCAACCTTTAAATGAGGTCTGGGAAGGGATGGATCCTGTCTCCACCCCTTCCAGACACCCAGGTGTATTGCATTGCACCTGAGCTCTCCTGGGTTGGCCCTACCTCCACTAGGTGCCCAACCACTGTTTCAGGCCATGACAGCATTTCTGATACACTGGGGTTTCTATAACTGCATGTGGTGTATATGAGAAGCTAAATTCTGGAACTGGACACCTTATGGAAGTTTTTCTATTATGTACCTTCCTTTCCTGCTTATATTTTTTGCTTAGTCTTTAGTCCTGTTTCTGTGCTTCAGTTTATATCAGTTAAGTGCAAGCTTTGAAGCATAGTCCTTCGGTCCAGAAAACAGGCAGCCTTCCAATCTAATTTCAAAAGAATCAAGGCATATTGCCTGTAGTAAGAGGGCATGCAGATGTTTCAAGGAGCATTTTGAGTATTTATCACCACAGAAAACAAATTGATCAGGAAACAAAAATTACTGTCATGAGCTGGCAAACAGCTGACTTTTTTTTTTTTTTCACCAATTAGTACTTACTCGAAGACAAAGAAGAGATTAATTCACTTTCCAGTATCAGTTACTGTGGAAAGCTTGCAGGCAATTATCCCAATCATCTTTGTCACCCATCCCTTTTGCAGGAACTGTTGAGGACACTGCTTTTGTAATTTATTTGAGTCTCTAAAATTTTCTCCCATAAATTATTGTAAATATGGTGGAGAAATGTATAGTGAAGGGTGCAGAAATAAAGTCTGTGAGGAATAGTGCTAAATTTTTGTTTTGTCTCATTCCAGTGGTTTCTTAGATCTGTCTTATGCTTAACATTTGAGTATATAAGCATTTGAAGGGTGCATCAACAGTTTTCTCTCTTTATTCCCATTTAGTATATTTTATTCAGCTTGACCTGAAAATAAAACTTTTTACTACAAAAATCTGAAAACATGTTCTGAACTTCTTCAGAAATGCTAAGAAGAAAAGATCATAAGATTGAAATTTAAAGCATTGTCTCTACTAATTATTAAAATCCAAAAAGCTGTTTTAGAGACAAGATTCAGACAGATTATTAAGACTGATTATTACAGCACTGATATTAAGTTAACCACCTGGTCCAGAGGCTGAAGCCAGAACAGAGTCCAGGGCTCTTGGTTTCAACTGTACCAAACAAGCTGATTTAGGCTCTTCAGTGAGATCCACCAAATTCTACCTGCCAAGGATGTGACCCCTTAAAATAACAGCTCCTAAGTTAAATGTACTATAACTGAAGGAGTATCTAAAGGGACCAAAAACAAGAAAATTGAACTCACTATCCTCAATTAATCTCACTAAAGACATCCAGAGTTCCTTACAGAAAAAACAGAACTCTAACAGCATTTAAGAACAGTGTATCTACTTATATAAAACATTATCGGGATCATCCACTAGGGTGCTGAAAAGATAAAAACATCTAACACTGAAATCTAACTTACCCTTAAAATCTATCATATTTGTAAATGAGCCTCATGTGAAAAACTGTACATCTTCGATGTAGGCAAGCTGCTGACATTGCACTGTCATCTGTCAGCTTCAGCAGCATACTTGTTTTAGCGTTTTCAGCTTGTGTCAGAGTATTCACCCCTTGTGAGTAAACAGCAGCAAAAAGGCAATAAAATAGAAACATGATAACAGGAAAAAAAAGCAGCATTCCTTTTTATTGCAGCATGATTTTTCCTATGTTTAACACCAGGGTGGCAGTATCAAAAGGGAAAAGAAAATTTGGCAAAAGAATACTTTAACAAAACATTGCTCTTGAGGGGCAACAGTTCCTCTCATTGAAAACTAAAAATACTTTTGATTACCAGAGGGAACTTGCCAACTTAATTTTAATACAGTCTTTCCAGCTTATGTAATGAAGCTGCTGTTATCATGGGTCTTTTGAAGTAATAGAGTATATGTATAGCTCCTCAAGTTGCATAAACTTAAGATCGGAGTAACAGATACACAAATCTCGGCCAGTGGAGGAAGGATTAATTCCACAACTCAGACCCATTCTGAGAAGTTGAAATTGAAAATTCTCTATGAAAGATTTATGAATAACTGTGACTGAATGGCTTACTGCTCGTGCTTTTCAGACTTGTAAACTCCTTTTAATGAAAATAACTTCACTGGTGCATTTCAAAAGAGAAAGCTGAGCAACTGAATAAATCTGATTAAAGTGGTGTCAACAAAGATAAACATGCTCATTCATACAAGGGGAGCTGCCCCAGGGGTAAGTTAATCAGCTGTTTATATCAAATCCTGTATCACCTTCTGTCTACATCTCTTCAGTAGCCAAGATTCAAATATTTCCAGTTTTCCAACGTTAGAAGCTTACAGCTGGGTTTCCCAAGAGCTAAAGACAATTGCATTGAGATTAAACTGCCATACCTAAGTCTCAAAAAAAAAAAAAAAAATAAAAAAACGAGATTCATATCTTAAATTAGCATTGGGAAAAGCAGTTATTTAGACCTGGCATCCTATTTTAATTCATCTAAGTTGTGAGATTTTAGAGAGGCAAGAAAATGCTGTTCATTCTATATTGTTCTCAAGTGTATTGTTTTGTTCCCTGCACCACAAGATTCAGACAAGAAAGGAGCTCTATAAAGGAAGGAAAATGATCATTGTTTTCTGCAATGCTTCCTGGTAATGCTTATTTAAGACATGCTCCTCTGTACTTCCACTGAAATTAAGTATGCTGAGCTTTACAGACATAAACCTGTGGTTCGTAAAACAAGCTTTGTGCAAGGTAAGCAATAGCCATACAATAGGTCTCAGAAAAAAAAAAAATACTAACAGTAAAGAAAAAGAGGATCCCACGTCATAAGATTTAATGATAAAGCAAAGAGAATGGTAAACCTGATACAGAAGTTTGTCCTATCTCTCTCAATAAAGTATCAGAGCAAAATGTTTTGTAGAGGGTCAAAACTCCAGTGATTATGTTGATAACCACCCAGTACATCTGCTCCCATGCCTATATATACCCTTGTACAATTTAGAGACAACACACAATTTCAACCTACTGTTCTGAGGGCAGTTTTAAAGTCTCAATAAGGGGAATTCAGCTCCAGATTAAGAGTCTGATATTTAGCTACCTTCATGTGTGCTGTGTCTAAGCTCCCATTATAATAAATGGAGTTCTTATCCCTAGAATCTAGAGAGAACTCATTTCACACCACACACTCAGATTTGGCCAGCTGAAAACTTTCCTGCTGATTACAGCAACACATTGAGCGTAATAGGTCATGGACACAACTTCCATGTGGAAATCTGAATATGTACTGGAATCCCACCTACACATGAAGACTACTGTAGGTAAATAGAACTGACTACTGACTCCACTTTAAAATCAGCTTTAGAAGATTAAGATTAAACTAAGACACTTGCCAAAGCTTATTCAGTATTCCTTATAATAGCTTGTTTAAAATCCTTTCATGCATGCAATTTTTCCTAATAATAACAACTAGTAATATTATATAATACAGTATGTATTACACATTTATACCTGTATTACGTGTGTAGGGCAAATAACCCCCCAGAAGAGCACTCAAGGAAATAGTGCAAAAGGTGGTATATTTTGGTAGGCTTAAGTAGATGGTATACAAACAAATAGTAAAAAGAGAGTGGCTCACCTTGATGATGGTTGAGGCTTGCCGATAACTGCATCAGGGAGGGATCTCTTGTTGGAGATCCCTCCCTGGTGGTGGTCAGCCCTTAAATGGGGTCTTGGGAGAGGTGGAGTCAAACTCCACCCCTTCCAATCACATTCACTTGTGCCCCTGCGGCTGACTCAGTGCTCATCTCAGGTGATCAATCAGTGGTTCAGGCCGTGATTCAACAGTTCCCATACATACATGTAATATATAATTTGTGATATACATAATTTATAATATCTTTCTGTACATATATATCTCTAATCAGAAAAAATATGGACTGAAGAAATAACATTCATCCATTTGGAATAACAAATGAGTACGAATTTCTGCCTTTACAAGAACATTTATAACACAAAAAGTAAATTGAAACTGTTCTCTGGAGCCATCATTAGCAAGACAAGGAAAGATAATCTAACAATGCTGATAGCACAAGCAAAAAAAAAAAAAAAAACAGTAATTATTTGTGTCTTCCTATCCTTTATTTTCTGAGCAGGACTTACTTCTCTGCAACATTCCAAATAAATGCATATGCACTTACATCACTCCCTGATGCAGTAGACAGAGGCTCCCATCTGCCAACCTGACCTAGATTTCTAGAGTGAATTCGTGAGGGTTTCTTTGGATGAAAGATCCAGTGAAGACAGGCAGACTATTGGACCTCACACTAACAAACAAAGAACAGGTCAAGAATATGAATGCAGAGGATTGTATTGATTGCAGTGACCATGAGATGCTGGAGTTCACAATCCAGAGAGAAGGATGCAAGGGAAACAGCAGAATCACACATTTGAACATTGGGAGAGCAGATTTGCTTGTTCCTCTGACCAATAGTGGAGTCAGGTCTGAACTGCTGATGCAACAAGGCTCCCTAATCACAAAATACAGAGATTAAACAGTGCTTGGACAGCTGCTCTTGACCAAGGAACATCTGACATTTTTTTATATGAAAGAATTATTAGAAATAAAATGATACAAATGTATTTAAGTTACCTATTATTATTACTAGTATTAAATAAAGACTATTCATATCGGAAAGAAAATTGTAACAATTCTATCAGTAGAGTTACACTGAGCACAAGATTTCCCCATATTAGATCAAATATACTTTTTCTTACAACTTCTTATAAGTGTTGCAGAAAAAATGAAAAACAAGAAAGGATTTGAAATTGTACAGGACAGGAACCTCAAGGACAAAACAGGTCATACAGTCCTAAAAATGATCCATAAAGAGTGCTCAGGCAAAAAATTTCTGAAATATAAGCAGGTACAGACAATTAAACATACAGATTTATAAAACCGGTATTTCCGGCAAGAAGATACCAGAAGTAAGTTTTACAGAAGAAATTATAAACTCACACTTCACACAGGACCAAATTCAGACCATTTCCTCATCCAAAATAAGCAAAGCATGCAAGATTTTGAATTCTGTAGCTTTTAACTGCTTCAAAAATTAACAAACATGGGAAAGCACACACTATATATATGCAGTAAATGCATTTTCTTTGCTTTTAATTCTGAAATGAATTTATTTCCGGAAACAAAATGACATGAAGAAAAAAAATGGCATCACTATGCCCATTCCGTAGCAATTTCACTAGTGTTCTTCCATATCAATAATCAAATTCATCTCCTTATTCTGCAATAAGGCATTATTTAATTTCATTAAATAAATAATGCATAAAAATTGCTAAGTATTACATCAAGCTCAACTTTTAGTGCTACCAAAATGGCACTGAACTGTGATTCAGAAGTTATTATCTGTCACAAAATACTTTATTATGGCTCTTAAGAGTCTTCTGGTTAGTTCATAACTCTTAGTGGAACCTATGAGGCCTGTAACAAGTACTTTACTACCCTATTCTAAGGATTTCCTAAAATTGTACTACTCTTAAAAAACTGACTATTTGAATTTCCTCCCTTCTTCAAAAGCCTATTGTTTCATCACATAAAAAATGCTATCTTTCTTGTATCTCAGAGCTATATTTAGTATTCAGATTACCAAAACCAACTCTTATGTTATGTGATAAAAGCCATCATCACCTCTTAACATTTGCCCTCAACTCTTCTACTGGCTACCTGTGGACCTGCTGCCAAAATTCACTGAACTGTTTTCTCCTATAAAGATAAGAAACAGAATTTTCAAGAGAACATAGGCCCATGTGAAACATTTTTACAAATCCTGAAATTATATAAAAGTGTTGAAATGTACAATTCTAAATAATGTATATTTGCTGTATTTATATAAAAATCATACTTAAAATCCTTATGTATTGAACAATGGAGGTTTAGATTACTTCAGGGAATAAAAAAAGTTTTGCATAAAACATTGCAACAGAAACAAAGGAGATGGAGACATGCTGATCTCAATTACTATTACTTTGGGTAAACAGCTTAAAAAAAACCTGAAAGACACAGAGAAGTTAACTGAGCTGTTAGATAAAATAATGTCTAATACAGACAGAGTAGCCCCTTCTGGCCATTGAAATGCTAATATTAATTAGCAGGCTTAGCCATAAATTTTAAATTTCATTTTCCATGCCACACATTCCTTCAATTGCATGATGAGTAGAGCTGACTAGTCTGATAAAGCAAGGAGATTTAAGAGCTCAGCTTCTTCTTGTCCATCACCTTCTGACATTATTTGGAGATGGTAGAATTCCAACACAAATTTTGCAAAGTTCAAAGTTATGTAAATAAGGAATTAAAAGATAAGGACCATGTTTGGTCTTTTCTACATATAAACAGGCTCTGCTCAAAGACCAGCCACACATGAAGCCAGGTCACACGGCCTGTTAGTATGGTACATTGATTTAACACAGTCTTTACAGAACTGCTACCAAAACAGTATGACTACATCACCTAGAGAATGTCCTTACCAGGAAATAGAAGGATCTGTCTTTGATGGAGTTCACAGAGATAAAGGCTATCATTCTGAGACAGACTGACTTCTTCTCTTTACTCTGGCTGGGATATGAGGATGAGCACAGGCTCTTGGCTGACATTCTTCAATGAGAGGGAATCCTTACTCCAGCAAGGCTAAAGAAGGGCACAGACTGCTTCCAGACCCCTTCATGCTCCGATTCTGTAAGAAACAAGTCTCTCTGCCATGCTACTAAACACAGGCTAACTTTATAGAGTGCAGAGCCAGTCTCTCAGTTCTATTTGCTAACTAGACTGTATGCAAGGAACATGGTTTCCATGTAGTTGATTGGAAAACCAACCACGATGGTTTTCCATTTGTGGTTTAGGATCCACAGAGCTACTCTGGAAGTGAAACTCTAGCTTTGTTGCAGACATATCTATAATTGTATCAAAGTGCTCTCTCTGATTGCTACTCCTAGGATGGTTTTTGATGTACTGTTTTCATCCTAAAATTCTCTTCAATTCTTGAGATTTTCTCAAAGCTTGAGCCCATCAATTTTTAGTTACAGATTTGGGAATTTACATCTCCTAGTGCTATGGCAGAAAATAGAAATACAAAAATCTGTTTTGTGTTAGAAGTCGTGATTCTGACCACAACCTGATGTTGAGGCAGCCATTTAAGACATTTCTGCATGCACCACACTACTACCCACAAGATTACTGATCTGGAACTATACCAATGTCTTTTCAGCAGAATCTTCACTATGTAGCCTTCCATGATTTAAAGTTATTTGCAGAAAGAATCTCATACATTATTGTATTTAAAATGTCCTTTATCATCTGAAAGCATCATTGCAAAGATTTATTACATGCTGCTTTCGTCCTTGAGCAATAACATTTGTAGTAACATTGCAAAGAGGTGTGTTTAACTGTCATTCCCTTACCTTTGAAATGTCGCTTAATGAGGCCTATCTTAAATAGGCACAACTCCCAAGGCTTATAGCCAATTCTCTCTGAGGTCTGAGTTTTCATTTGCACCTTCCAGAAGGTTGATTTAACAGGAATAATAATTCTTCTGTCTTTAGTAATAAAGCCTTGTATATAACAATAGAATTTCCTGGCACCCATTTTTAAAACTTTTTAAGACACTCATTTTTAATCCATCACAGGTTGTTGGGTTTTTTTTTTTTTTTTTTTTTTTTTTGTTGTTGTTGTTGTTGTTGCTGGTGGTGGTATTTTTGTTGGTTTGTTTTTTTTTTTTTTCTGACAGCTAGAATGATACAAAGCTGGATAGACAAAAACACTGTAGCAGTCTTGATTTTTGTTTCCCATCTGCCCTACCCCTTTCCACAGCCACACAGAGGTGTATCCAAAAGGCCAAACACTGACCATGGCTAGGCTCATATTAAACTATTTTGATGGCTTTGGTGGAACAAAGGGGAAGCAATGAGAGAGGATCCACCACTATGCACATACCCAGAGATAAAAGACTTCGGGAATGGGCGAGATATAAAGCCCTGTTCCTTCTGTTCTATGTACTACTAAATATGCTACACTTCATAAGAGGATAAAAGGCAGTGAATTTCATCATGAGAAATCTTCAGGTGCTTACTTTCATTTCTGCCTGTCCACAGATGTTTTCAATTCTAAACCTTTGTTCTTTTTCTGAATATGATGCTAAATGGCTCTTCCATAAGTAAATGCTGAAAATACTCTCTTGTGGTCACCAAGTAGTATGTGCTGCCGCAAAGAACCTATTAACAGCTTACTTGACTTTCTTCCTCCATTCTGCTGTATCTTGGTGAGATTTGAAAATACATAACCTTAAAAAATTAACATCTACTACCCAAATCTACATCCCTTTCAAAGTCCAGTGACACCTCTCTTCTTCCACCCCACTGCTAGCGGAAGAGTGTCTGGTCTTCTACTCTACCCACCCAAACCAGCACTGGCTGCCATTACTTCTGACATGAAAGCTCAGGAAATCCTCAAACCAAATTGACCATATTTTTGCGTATTTCTGGTAGGTTGCAACTCATCTCTTTTTCACTTCTGCCATTATCACTCCCAAAGTAGCAGGGCATGCTCTGTGGTAAGTACAAGTCTGTGATGAGGCAGCAGGGGCAATCACTGCCACTCCATCTGTTTCCTGATCACTGGTATTTCTTCTGCCTTGCCAAGGAGCCCTTCTGATTTCATTGATGAAGTGGTAAAAGAAACAGGTTCTGATAATTAGCAATCAGCCACCCCACTGGCACTGCTGGCAATGTTTCTTTGTACACAGAAATGTGCAAATAAGCAGTGAGAAAGTCAAGCACCTGGTACAGTGTATAGATACTATCTTCCAGTTCAGAGAATGGTGTCCATATCTTTCTTTTGAATGTTATCATATCTGACAATGATAACACCAATGTCAGTGACAAGGCTGGACTCTTCTCTGCAGTGTGTAGTAACAGAACAAGGGGAAAAGGCCACAAACTGAAGCATAGGAAGCTCCACACAAATGTGCGTTGGAACTTCTTAATAGTGAGGGTGACAGAGCACTGAAACAAGCTGCCCAGAGAGGTGGTGGAGTCTCCTTCTCTGGAGATGTTCAAGACCTGCCAAGATATCTACCTGTGCAACCTGTTCTGGCAAGCCTGCTTTGGCAGGGGGGTTGAACTTGATCTCTAGAGGTCCCTTCCAACCCTACAATTCTGTGATTCTAGGGGAGAGGGTTCTTATGGCTCCGGAGCAGAAATATCTCTGAAAACTGTGAGAATAAAGGAGATTAGAGTCATTTCTATAGCATTTCTGGCCAGCATGGTACCACACAGTTTCCCACATTTAACTTCTAGTGTCAACTATCCCTTTGCCAAGCTACGCAATCAGAGAGGGTACAGCCTGATCGTTATCCTCGACTCACTGCATTAATCAGCCGCTCGCTGACCTCTGCTCCGCTCCAGCAGCATCACCAGCCATTTCTCCCTACTGTTTACACCCACTTCCCTGGGGAAAGAAACTCCTTAAGCGCTCCCCAACCCCAGAGGCACCGCAGGACTGACAGCTACAGCTGCACATCCCCCAGGAGCGCTCCACTTGACGCCTCATGAAGACCTCAGAGGGGAGCGAAGCCCCACCTCCCTCCGCTCCGCGCCTTCCCCGCAGCCGGAGCCCCTCCTACCCTCCCCGCCCGCCGCGCACATGTGCCCGCAGCCAGCGGCGGGGCGCGCCGTCGGGGTGGGTGGGAGCCACCGCCGTCTCCCCGGCACCGCCCGCACCGCGCATCGCCCGCACTCGGACGCGGGGAGCCCGTGGCCGCTCTGATACCTCCACGTACCATGGCCGTCGCTTACCTCCTGGGCAACGGCTCCGCGCCGCTCCTCGCCGGCGCCCTGGAGGTCCCCTTCGGAGCTAACGCATCCTCCGCCGCCTGCCGCCCCTCCGTGCCTCCCTGCGCGGCCGCGCTGCCGGGCGCCTGGGGTAATAGCACGGCGGGCTGGAACCGCTCCGAGCCTTGCGGTGGTGCCAACGGCAGCGCGGGCGGAGGGCCGTGCGCTCCCGCGGGCGGCGGCGGCCCTTCTGTGGTCACGGCTATCGCTATCATGGCCCTTTACTCTGTCGTGTGCGTCGTGGGGCTCTTCGGCAACTTCTTGGTCATGTACGTCATCATCAGGTGAGTGCCGCCGTCGGGCTGCGGAAGGGCATTCCAGCGGCGGCAGGGTGCTGCGCCCTGCAGCGGTGCGATGCTGTGCGAGGGACTTCTGCCCCCTCTGGGTGCGGGGTGGGTGAGGGGAAGAGGCTTTGTGAAAGCGCCGAAGCGAGAGATCGCAGAGGGAAAACGCTGCAGGGCCGAGCGCACCGTCGGAGATGCTCCGCGACCCCTTAGGGTTGCAGCACCCCGCAGCGCTCCGGCCGCGGAGCCCGGCTTTCGCAACTGTCCGCTGCTCAGGGAGGATGGAAAGGGACCGGGGCCACCGCGTGTGTGGGTGGGTGGGTGTGTGTGTGTGTGTGCACAGCATTCAGCACGCGTCTGTCCCCAAGCCTATGCCAACACAAAAGGGAAATGTGAATGGCATCGCGGCTTAGTGCTTCTTTCTGCCTGGATTTAGAGATCCTCTACTCCGAGTGCCGGTATGAGTGTTTATGCTTGTATACATCTGTGTCCGTGTAGATACATCCACGCGTACACACAGGGATCCTTTCAGTTCCCCGGGCTACCAGCTGCGCTGCAGCGCTGAGCAGCATTGTCACCCGCAGGTCCCTCGCAAATGTGCCTTTCACGCACGAGGGATCTCATACCCTTAAACCGGCAGCTAGCGGGTGGCAGCGAGCTCAAGCAGGCTCCGGAGGGGACCGGGTCGGGTGGTCGGATTCCGTGGAGGAACAGTGCCACCTCCCGGGGGCGGTGGGGTCGAACGGGACCGAGCTGCCCTCGAATGCCCCGGGTCGGGGCTGGCCCGGCACCGCCTTCCCTCAGGGCAGCTGTCTTTTCCGAGCCACGCTTCTGCAGGGATTGCCCCTGAGAAGCGCTCCCTCCTTGCAGAAGGACTTGCAGTGCCCCCGGGTCCGGGAGACAGCCCCTGTCCCTCTGGGCGGGCTCTGCGTGGGGCTCAGCGGTGGCTGTAACAAGGCGGGCTGATGCTCTGTTGATTCCTTGGGTGTACAACATAGCAGCAGCTGTTAGAGATGTCTCTGCAAAGCCTGTGCAACTCGTAAACCTTATAGGAACACAACTCATATGCACCGATGGTTCAAACTGTGATCATTAAGAATCCTACTGTTTTTAGCCGTGCTTTAGGGGCAGAACTGTGAAGACCATTGTGGTTTTGGTCAAACTGAGATCCAAGCTGTCTGTGTGAGAAGTGCTCCTGAACATGAGTGCAATGGTCTGAGCAAGCGGTGAACGCCTTCCTCTGGGAGAAGAAGCAGATGCACAATGTAACAGAGCCAGGATGGCTGTCAGCAGTGCATATGTTACAAGTTTTCCATGGAATTGTTTATTTATACCAGCCATAAACCTGTTCTGGGTTCATCTTTCTTACATTAATTAATTCAATTACACTTACACCACAAAGCCAAATTGAATGAGGCACCTGCATTCAGCTTTCTATCTTGAGACCATCTTTCCCGGAGATTAAAGCTTAACGCAAAAGCCAGAAGCAACAGAAGGCAAAAAAAAAAAAAAGTTTTAATTTTACAGAGGAAAACACAAATCAGTTAAATGACTTCCCTAAAACCACCATGGAATTCTGCAGCAAAGATAAGACTGAACCCAGGTCTCCTATGCTTTCACAGCAAGAAGCTTTCCATATGATGTATTCCTTCTCAGTTAATATCATACACCTATTTCCTGATTTGGGATGGAAAAAAGCTTGCGTGTTATGGTTGAATAGGGTCTGTGGTTTAAGCATCACAACAATGCCTTTCCTTTTTGTGCTTCTACATAGGTTTGGTATACTTGGGCAGCAATAAGGAACTTTTTGAGTTTTTTTCCTGTTGCAGGCTATACTAAAATGAGAGTGCCTACAGAAGTGTATCATCTGTGTATAGAGATGACCTTATGTGCTCATACTCATGAAACCTTAGATCCTGCTAAAGATAGGAGGCAAACCTTTCCCTTTGAAACCTTTGACATACTATAAATCTCCCCATCTTTAACTTTCATACAGTGACTGCTCAAGAAAAAGGAAGTCTTGATGTTCATGTTAATTTTGAGATGAATTAATACGACAGGAAAGAAGATTTGAAAGTGATGTCATCTTGTTTACCTTGAAAATGCCAGGAGCTGGGAGGGAGATGCTCGGAAGTCTGAAACTGTCTCCACTCACCTCTCAGAGTCCAGTGAAAGTTTAAAGTGCTGCATGCTAATACATTGTGTTCAGCTTCTTTGGAAACATTTTTTTTAATAGCTATTAAACTATTTTTACAAGCAGATGACCTTAGAGCCCCATTCAGTCGTTCCATCTCCTTTGAACAAATGAGATCCTGAAGAGAGCTGTGCAAGTACTTGCCTGATGTGGAACTATCATTATCAATCTACAGTGTCACGGGCTTTGTATACCTGTACTTTATCATTTACGTAATCTCAACCACCCTCCTCATTCTCCCGAATGGTTTCTGTTCAGCTGAATTATTTCTTCCTTGAATTAATATTTGCAGCATATTATGTCTACAATATGTGAAGCTGAACCCCATGTTACCAACACTGAGCTGTTTCCTTTGTGAAGTATGAAAAATGCTTTCTGAGTGACAGCAATAATAGTCAGGTTTTACTGCCAGCCACGAATTTCATTATCTATTTTCCCCGTGTTTTGTTTAAGCATGAACTACTAATACGAACATAGTGTCATTACAGCTACATTAACAGCAAATGCTACTGCTAGATGCTGCAGAGTACAAGACAGTGTACAATTAGTACCATCATGTGCTACTGAATTAATTTCACATCAATCTTAAGGCTTTTCCTTAAGTCAAGTCAGTGGGATATGCTGAAAGGGAGAAGAATATGCCCTGTGATTAAGGAGGTATGCACAGTGCTAGAAAGCTGTGACAGATCATAGGTGAACATCTTAGGCAAAGAAGATGAAGCCTCAGCCCTGCACTAGGTGAAATTCCCTGAGTGGGCTGCAGTGCCATCAGTAGATGCTAACAGTACTCAAGGCAAGAGCAATGCCTTAATTGCTGTGCTTATCATTTTGTCACATATCATGAACAAAGGAGCCTGAGGTGCCCCATGGTCCTTCACAGGATGAGGGAAATGCCTCATTTCATTAGTGCAAATGATTACACTAGTGTTTTATTAAATATATATATATATTTATATATATCCTGAAACTAAAACAAGGAGAAAAGCCTGCTTTGAGGCAAAGTGCTTTTTACATTTCTCAGGACAGTATCTTGACAATATTTTGAAAAGAGAAAAAGAAATATGACTGAATCATCATCTGATTTGGGAAGATTGCATACTACTGAAACCCCTGCTTACTTCAGCATGGCTCGATCACACTTTGGGATTACTTTCAGTAAAAAAGGAATTTTGCATGCAATTTCAATTGTAGGAAGAATGGTTGTCTTCACAGGGATACTCTGACACATAGAAAGAAAAGGAAAAGTGAGGAGTTTGTAAAGAGGAAATAGTGTATGGGATGGAGAGAGTCTGATTAGAGAAATAAGCTGAAAATGACCAACTGAAAGTGATCGAAGCTTAACAGAGGCTGAAGCAAAGTGTTCTTCCAAAAGAAACAGGAGCTTTTCTTTGCAAAGCAATATGGAGTTAAGGATGTGTGAAAGCAGATCCATGGCGTGTCTTGTAGCAGCATAGATAAGGGAATTTAGAAACCTAGAAATCTGTAAAATTCGCTCTTTTCTTTCCTGCCCATAGCAATGTGAATGTCTCTTCATTTGGATGGCACTATATCTGTCATCTCCAGGGAGATCTGATAACAGTCTTTCAGTATCTAATGGGGGCTATAAGAAAGGGAACAGACTCTTTAGCAGGGTCTGTTGTGATAGGATTTGGGGAAATGGTTTCAAACTAAAAGAAGGGAGATTTGAATCGGGAATAAGGAAGAAGTTTTTTACAATAAGGATGATAAGACACTGGAACTGGTTGCCCAGAGAAGTGGTGGAGGCCCCATCCTTGAACACAATCAAGGTTGGACTGGACATGACTGAGCAACCTGATCGAGCTCTAGGTGTCCCTGTTCATCATGGGGAGTTGGACTGGATGATGTTTAAAGGTCCCTTCCTACTCAAATGATTCTATAATCTAATGTGTGGCCTCCCTGTTCCTCAGTCCACAATGAAAACGTTCCATGTCCTCTATAAGAGCTGTTAACAGCAGCTGCAACCAGTGATGTCTATTTTGACGACAAGTCAGAGAAGATCCAGGGGCTGAACCGAGGGAATCTGACTGGGCAAGACCAGTCCAGAAGCTGCATTAAAAGAGAAGTGCAGTGAGAGGATAACCCTCAGCACTGTGCATCAGACAAAGATGGATTTCTCATTTGTGCACTGCTTGCAACAGAAGTTCAACAACTTCTAGAGGGTAAATGTTTGATCAGTGAGGTGCTCCCCTCTCCTCCAGGATCAAGAGGAATAGATTAGATAAAATGTCATGTATACTTCTGTATTTTCATTTTCTTTAAGTTCTATTAATACAACCGTGGTTGAGGACCTCAGAATGGCCTTGGTCTCTCTCAGGCAGAGGCAAATTCGGGATGCCCAGCCAGTCCCACCTGCGGGATGTGGGGCTGCCCCTGCAGCACCTCCATCCCAGAAGAGATAGGCAGAAAACTTCTCCCCTCCCTCGATTTCCTCATAAAAATCGGTCTAATTGCACTGACTATTCATGGTATCAGTAAAACCAGAACATATTATAAGCACATATTCATATTTTACTTACTAGCAAACTAATAATGAGTTAATGTGAGGTAACGTATTCCTGAAATACTATTTTATTTCATTTTAACTTGCACTGTTTAGTTTACAACTCATCAGTCATAGCTTTTAATGAATGCTGTCAAAAAGCTTTTCTTTTAAATTTTTTCTAGAGCAAAAGATGATGTACAAAAATCTCAAATAAAACATGATGTAAGCCAAATAGTCTTGGAGTCTCAGAATCATTACCGCTCTTCTAGGCGTAGACAGTAACTGGTGTTTAGACAAAGAGAAGGAGAAACAGAAGCATCCTTGTGTGAGACTCCAGAACAATCTATTGTACTGCAGACAGACCTTCTGGACTGCATTTTGCATCAAAGCTTTTTCAGTACCTTTCTGTGGACATTTTTCCATGCCGTAGTCCCAAAAATATCTGAATCTAAAGTGAGGTTGGAAATAATATGTGACAAATACTATTACTTTTCAACAATGCTGTTTTGAAGCAGTCATTTTCTAAAGTGAAATTTCAGAATTCTGAAATGTTATTAAAGTTTCTAAATTAGTTATTTTTAAGTCTGGGTGCTCTGAGAGAGTGTTATAAAGATCCTGATTATTGGACACTTTCATGAAAAAGAATTTATTTATTGGGATTCGCAGTGAAAATGTGTTTCCTATCCTTGATCGTTTTTTTCAAAATACAAATCTACTCATTATATCTATATTTTAGACAAATGTCAGAGAAACTACTTAGTAAATTGTTAGGCTCATCTCAAGCAAACTTCTTACAATCATCTGTGTCTTCTTTGATTTATACTGTGGAATTCAGCTTTATTATTGTGTTAAGAGGGATTCTATCCTTGTCTTTCAAAGACCTTGCTCCCCTTGAAATTGGCTTTTAAAGGTATTCACTAGCATTCCACAGCTTAGCCTAGCTGTGTTAAGAGTGATTCATCTGTTTAATGTTAAATACTTTTTATTTATATTTCCCTTTGAATTTGCAGGATGAAAAATGGTAAAGATGATAGGCTATAGCTAGTCAAGTAACTGTGAAGGACATGAAATAGCATGTTTTTCCACCTTCTCACTGAGAAGTGTTAAATTACCAGTTATGAGATCTTGTGTCTTAGATCAGGAATAAAACTTCAAAACAAAAGTGTTTGTGTAATGAGGGTTTGTGGCACAGAGCAATTCCAGCCTAAGAGGATTTGCTTTCTTGAAGGAGAGAGAAGTAGTGCAGTCTTTTCCCGTTCCCCCCTTGCACATCGCTGACCACCATGTCAGCCCTGCGATGTGCTGCTTTAGTAGAAAAATATCCAAGATGCCAGTTTCCCTAATTCTTCTCCTGAAGTAATGATGTCAACATCTCTCTCAGAGCCCAGTTTTAGATGCAAACTCAACCTTGTCACATGGTACCAAATCCGTGTTTGCTTATACTTTACATCTGGTCTTCTCAAAACATGGTCACTCTCCCTCTGTCATGCCTTCCTTCTTTACCTCCAGCTTTCCCCATTTTCCTCACTTCACAGCCATATACTCCTCCATGTCCATTCTCCCTCCTGTCCTTTTTTCTCACCTCTATTGCTCCTTTCAAGATCGCCCTCAACACTTTCACAAAAAGGTCCTGATCTCTTGCACACAAGAGTCTGTACCCTGCATATTTAGCAAAACTCTTCTCTGTATGTTCTCTGGCATTGCCTTGAGCCCCATGCTGTTGCTGTGAAAGCTTTTTACCAGGGAGGATTGCCGCTGCTGTTCCCCATCACTTCTTTGTGGATTTCACATCTGCTAGCAAAAAAACTGTCTTCAAAAGCTTCCCTGCCAGCTTCTGTGCCAAGCAGGGGATCTTTCATGTACAGTCCTCACCTGAGGAGATCAGTCTACAGATCAGGAATATTTATGGAAGATCTCTTTATGTTCTGAAAATAGGGAAAATAGCTGTTAATTTGCCTCTCCTCTAAAAATCTAACCTCGGTTATCACTGATGTAGTCCTGATCACTTCCCTGAATGCACAGGGGAGAAAGTTAAGATGCTGACAGCTTTCCTTTGCATGTCTTCAGGCAAAGCAAAAATTTCAGCAATAAGCATCTGCCACTGGATAATGGCAAGATATTGGGAGTTACCATTTTTAACATCATTGATTTGTTTCTCAGAGATGTGTTACACAATAGCTGCAAAAACAGCAGCCATTACTGGAGACTTATACGTGCTTCAGTGTCAAACTACCAGAGATTGAGCTAGAGATGGCTTAACAAACAGACCAGAATGAGTCCAGGAATAATTTGCAGATAATGTTTCCTTTCTTTAACTAGATTGAGGGGAACAATTCAGTATACCAGCATCTGACTGCACAAGAATTACAACACACGTTGCTGTCATTTCTTTTTATCATTATATAGCTCTTTGTGGCTTCTGGGAAAAGAAAAAAGAAATTAGGTTGATAAGGATTATAAGATATTGCAACGTCTTTAATGTTTGCCTGGCAAGTAGGTAAAAATATATTTGAAGATCTGCTGGCTAATTCTGAGGATATTTTGCATGAATATCTAATTAAAACAAACAATACAAAAAAAAAAAGGAAATAATGAGAGAATAATGATAATAAAGTAATAATAAAGTTTTTTGTTGTTAGAACTACTGCAAAATTTGTGTGTTCTGTCTGGAATAATCTCCTTGCTAGTAAATCCCTTCAGTCACATCTGAAAGGTAAGGACCTGCTTTCCCCTGTAAAGTAGCTATTTTTTTTCCCAAAAATAGAAACTTATTTTGTTTTCTCTGTTGAGGGTCTAAGTTCTCACTAATTTAAATTAAATAGCAGAAAAAGGACTTCCATATGATCTCTCTTTGCAAAGAAAAAAAGAAAACAGAAAAAGAAAAAAGAAAAAAAGAAGGCAGGAAAAGCCATTAAAGAAAGCAGCAAGTGAGTTTTAGCCCAAAGCCCAACACATTATTGTAATTAATTGAAAACAGGATGAGTCAAATGCCCTCATGACTCTCTGTCATTGGCACCACATCATTCCTGAAAGGTCTGGTGCTGGAATTTCGCATGCTTTTGTTCAGCTTTTCCACACCAAAGCTGAGATCTGAGTGAAGTTGCTAATTGGTTCTGAGTACAGAAGAAACCTGAGCAGATGTTCCTGCATCAATTCTTTCTTCCTTACCTGGCATGTGTAAGTAAATACCACCAAATGGTGGATCTGCAAATGCCTTAACACAGCTGGATACGGGGAAAAAGCAAAGTAGGATGACAAAGATAGGAAGCTAGCCTGAGGGAAATAAACTTCAGTGAAATTCTGGATTCCACTCATTTGTGCTGTGGAGAAGAATAAAGGAAAATGGGGACTGCACACTGGGAAAGCAAAGGATGAGAGATGAAAGAGGTAACAGCTAAAACAGCTACAGTTCAGCAGTTGTTTGCTATATACTCAGATCCGCATTCAGCACATACCACTAAACTTCTTCAGAAAATGTGCATCCCCTTGCAGATGTGTGGGGAAGAAAGAGAACAGCTGTTCTGGCATAGTGCAGCATGCCTTGCTGCATTCCCCACCACATATGTCAAACAAGTAGACCCTGCAGTACCAAACCTAACACACTGCCCAAGTATGCCATGCCTTGGTATCTGAAGTGAAGCATGGTATTCATATTTTTTTAATCCAGTTAACCCACCAACACACTCTTCACAACTTCAGAGCTCTGATAGTTTTTGCTCACTTAGAAATGTAGAATTCAATGAATAAGCCAGATAAATTTTGTCTTTAGGCAACAGATAGCTTCCTGGTGCTCTATGTTCACCGAGTTCAACATTTGCACTCCAGTCTCCTTAACAGCAGTGACGCAAAGGCTTCGACAGGAGCAACCACTGCCTCTTGTCTGTATTAAAACAGGAAATTTTGTTTCCTTACCCAGTTTAGTTTTTGCCCCAAACTGTAAGTAAGCATAGAAAGTAAGCAAATATGCTTGCAGTAGCACAATTTCACTGTAACTAAGCATGAAATATTTTCTGCTATAATTGCTGTACCTGCTGGAGTTGTCTTTGTTTTCTGTTTAGTGTCCGTATGCTTCTCCTGAGAATCTGTTATTTTTGAATTACATCCATGTGTACGATCTCCTATTGAGAGCATAAATCAAAAGGACAAGTTATTGTTAACCAGTGTGTAACTTGCAGTCCTGGTGGCCTGACTGCATAGTAATGTTCTTGCACCAATTTATGGTGCTTGTATCTAGAGCTTGACTTTAATGGCTTACAGCATTGTGGAGTATTCCTGAATAGAAAAATCAACAACTATATCTTCAAGCTGATTAAACTGTGGGCTCTGTGACAGTAGGATTAGGTTCATTTGGAATATACATGATTTTCAAAGCTTTAATCAGTAGCAGACTGTTAGACTGTTACAACGCAGAAGCCGTGGCTGAGATCCAGTGCAGGTCTTTTATTCTACAGTGAAAGGTGCACTCTAACAAAAAAAAAAAAAAAAAAAAGGACAATGAGATAGGATGCCCATCAGTTAATTCTATTACTTGAGACCAAAGGTACTTTCCAGGCTATAGCCTAGCAAAGAGACATCATTTCAGAATCAAATATACTCATTGGATTGATAGGCAAAAAAAAGAGTTGTCCAGACCAGCCTGAACCATTGTCAAAGTCTTAAGGGCTCAGTGAAAATTGATAGTTGATAGATAGATACTTGATATCTTATGAAAGCACATGTGAAAAAATCTGTTTTTCTTATCGTTTTTGAGTTGCATATACAAAATGTACCTGAAGAGCCATGAAAATAAATGTTTATTTAAATTGGTTTAACTACTCATGCTTCACATGTTTTAATCTTCCCACCCAAGGAGACCTCAACAAATTTAATGCATGCACATAATGATTCTTCATTTGTTTAACAAGTCATTTATACAAGAAGAATATGAATTTAAATGCTAACCTAATCTCATCCAGCATCAACAAGAATTATGTCAGGTTGTCTGAATGCAAGACCTAATTGCTGGCTGTTGTTTCTTTGAGCAGCCAAGCCAGATTCATGACTAGTTTCTGCAATAAATCTCCTGTAATTAGCTCGTTTTTCAGATATTTTGCATTGTACGTAGATCAATTGAAGCAGCTTTAGACTCCAATTTAGCTTTCCATGAACAAAAGCTTGTATGCCTTTGTGTTGCTGAAAGCGGTTATTACCAGTCTATCATTGGCCCACCTATCTCCTAAGTGCAAAAGACTGTTCTGCTTTTTTCCTCACTGTTTTCAAATGCATCTGTAATGGTACATATTGCTATATTCATTGGTTTAAATGTGAACTGTGTCTCTACCTTCTTTGCACCAAGTTAGTGGTACAAAGATGATGTAAGACTGATGTGTATAGGACTAAAGGATCTGGAAGAGAACATATTTCATCGGTCCATATGGATGTAAATGGCTTCTGCAACAAGAGTCAGATAACAGTATATCAACTGTGTCTGTTAGGCTTAGAAAAAGTATACTGTGTACTAAAAATGTAATGTGTTGTTGTTTGTTTGTTTGTTTTTTCAGAAAATGTGAGTCATGTTAATTGTTCTTTTCTTTTGAGCTACTGAGGCTTAAAACACTTCTCAAAAAATCAATCACCTCCAAAGGTGATCAGCTGAAGACGTCACTGTTGGAGTGGGCAGGCCAGAAACAGAGCTGTGGTATGTTTTGCAGCAAGAGAGAGAAGCGCAGGGGTAGACACATCTCTTTCCTGTGATGTGTACAGGAGCTAGAGAAGGAGGTGCTCATGGTGGTCAGGGTGGTATTATACTTTCTGCAATTAAGGCAGGGTCTTTTTAGGTTCTATGATTCTATAATTCTGGTTTGATGATCTTTTTATGGGTTTGCAAACTACAGCTGACCCATGGCCTGCTAGTCAAAGGCTTTTACGTATCCTTGAGTGTCAGGATCTTAATGACTATTTCAGTAGGATTCTCGTGTTTTCCTTATTGATTTTTTCTTACTCCAAGCAAATTCCAGTTGAGTGTATCTCTACAGCTCAAATCTTCAAACTTCAGATATATTCTAAGTCTTTACTGGATAGAGTAGAGATAAGGTAAAGCTGAATATGATCTACAGAATTAGACAGACTTGAAATTGTAAGTGTAAACTATCTGTAATCTCGTAACGTATATGTTTTGAAAAGAAACTTAATAAAAATTAATATTTTGTGATACAAAATCTACAGTGATGATACAGAAAAAGTGTGCTAGTGGATATCCGTATTATAATGAGCATAGTTTATTTGAATGTCAAGAGCAATATTGAGGTAAATCTTCTCCACTCTAGTGTCCTTGCATCACACTGCGAAAGCAGTATCCATTAAAAGATTGTATTTATATGCAGGGTGCTGTTGATATTATAAGAAAGTTTTACAGGTAGCCCGTGACTTCAATTGCACAGTAAATCCAGTCACTCTGAAGTATATTTTATCACATACACAGCTGTGTCTGGATGATGGAAATGTTTGCTCTGCTTCTTCAAATAGATAGTCTGATAACTTAGCAAAAGGTAAAATCAGAGATAAGATCAAGACTTTGAAGTGCTTCATTTTCAGGACTGTTATTTTTCATGCTGTTAAAATCAATTCTGTCAATATTTATTTTTTCATACAAAAGAGAACAATCCTAGTGACACTGATAATCTGCTTATTTGGAGAAACACGCCTTCAACAAAATGTACTTTTTAGCAATAAGGTCTTTATAAAATCTTGAAATATTCAGTACAGAGAAATACCCAGATCCCATAAAAGTCACTGAAAAGAATATTGTGAATTTCAATAGGCCTTTGTTGATGAAGCAATTGTGGACGTAAATAATTTCTAGCACCACAAAAGCTCTACTTTCTTTCTTTGTAAGAACAGCATGATTATAAATCCATAGATTACAAGAGTACATCAAGCAGAATTTTTCAGTAATAGTCTCCAGAGCCTATTACATGAAATTGCTTCATGAAATAATGGAATGTCCAAGATTTAAAGCTTAAATTTTTGTAGCAGTCCGTGGTAGTCTCAGTGAAGAAGTGCAATTCCATTTATTCAAAGCTTTTCTCTGCCCTTCCTCTAGCATGCTATTCTGAAAGTGATTTACCTGTCTGCTGATGTATTTCTTTGTCATGTCAAGCACTGTCTTCAAAGCATTGGAATGGTTTTAATTATCGATTAAGAAAAATCATTATCATGAGTTGATGATGATGTGCCTTCTGGACAGAACTTTCACAGAATCAGATATGATGACAGTGGCACTGAGCTGCATACCTAAGTTTTTATATTCTTCTCCAGCTGAGAAGACAAAGAGGTCACTTCATAGCTGAGTATGGACCAGCAGCGTGGGTGTGAGCATTGAGTCTGCACTGCCTTTTCTCAGCTGCTGCGGGTTCAGAGACATTGCCCCTCCTCTGCCATCATTGCTATTGCTGCCTGAGCCAATCAGGCTGGAGCAAGCTGTGCATATCTGCTCACATCGGCATCAAACATCCAAGTTTACTCCCTGGACAGAGTGTTGGTTAATCTAGAAACTGTTGTAACACCTGTAGAGAACACATTGGTTTTTGATAAACAGCAAGAGAGATAACAAAGAGAAGGTTTAGTGCAACATTTTTTTCCTCAGTAAAGTCACTATTGAAATATTCCTATTTTCGTTCTCCTCTCCAAGGTTCTTCAACGAATTACTCAGCAAATACTTTCTCCACCTTCCAAATTGTTTTTAGAACTGTAGCTCATTGAGCTTCTCTCAAACTGCAATCCTGGGCATTTTTTTCCTAAATTATTCCCAGCAGATAGAGGCACAGATGCTTGTAGCAGCTATGTCTTCCTAAATTGCTGTTACAGTCTGTTGAATAAAGGGAGTGCTCCCCTAAGGAAAGTTTGTAGGGTACATTAACTTCAAATAATAGATTTTATTTAAAACTTGGAAGTGTCATACTCAGATCATAGTTCTCAACACAGCAGTCAAGTAACAGCTTGGGTCTACTTGAAAAATGTTTAAAAGAACACCTTGGATTGACATTTAGGTTGTTATTGGATCTTCATGCACAGTGTGATGAAATGAGAGAACAAAAACAGCATGAACTTCATCAGATGTTCATCTGATAAAAAAAAAATACTATATTTTACACTTTGACTTTTCCTACAAGTTGCCCAAAAGGTCTTTTTAAAGGGCTGTTCCACTTGCAAATCAGTCTATATGATATAAAAGGTCTGATTGAATACTGTACTTGTTACTTTGCAGAATCACAGGGGAATTTCATAAAAAAGCAAGCCATCTAACCCCTCCAGTCCCTAGCAACATCAGCAGCAATCAGGACAAATTAGCCAGGAGTGATTACTTGGAGTGAAATGTTCATTGTGCTGCTGGAAAATATATCATTCTCATTAATAGTGGATGTCAGGTGCTACTGATGTGATACAAGGGCTTGAAACTGTAAAAGGTTCTTGAAAAAAGGTGTATGAAACAAAGGAAGAATTTTAATTCTACCTCTAGGAATGTAAATACAAAATGTATAGTTTCCCTGATCAGCTGTGGTTGGTGTGACATATCTAAAGTTCAGAAAGTGTTTTTTGTGTCAGTGCCACAGACTTCAGAAGGGAGTTCAAAGTAGTATGAAGTCTCACGTGTCGAAATCGACACTGTGGAGCAGAACAGAGCATGCATACCTACTTGAAGCAGCAGGGCTAAGTGTCCACCAAGGGTTTGTGGTTTTCTTGATATGCTCAGTTCATGTGGTCAGTAGCATCTGTCTTCTCATTCAGTTGGAATATCTATCCAATTTGCATAGGACACTGAGATCAGTAATGCAACGTAGGAACAAGCGTAACAAATTATTTTAAAATTATTTGATTATAAGCAGGTAAGTTAGTCTTAAAACAAAAGCCTGAATTTTCACTCTTGTACCCTAAGTAATTACACTGTTACTGCTCCGTAACCAAGGAATGCTTTGTCCCTTGCTATAGACGACAGTTCTGATTCTTGACATGGCATGAGAAAGTACACAAAATCTGTGCATGTAGTACAGTGAGCAATGTGTACAAAAGGTTTTTTTCAGCACCTTTAGCACTTCTTTAGCAATTGTAATACTGTTTCTTCTACATATGTCCTTTCTGCACAAATTAAATTAGTGTTTTCTTATCCTTCTTATACCTGTTGGATAATGTCTGATTGATTTATAAACATTATTGTAGATAAACCAGAACAAGATAGTTTGATTTAAAGGTGGACAGGAGAAGAGATTGTCTTTGATACCATCTACCATGTTATTTCACAGAAGTTTTTTAAAGATGGTGCACTGGCCTCAATTTTTTTTAACGTTATTAGTTGTAGTTATTCACATTCTTTGCTGATAGTTTTTTTTTTTTTTCTAGATACACAAAAATGAAGACTGCCACCAATATCTATATTTTCAATCTTGCATTGGCAGATGCACTAGCAACAAGTACTTTGCCATTCCAGAGTGTGAATTACCTGATGGGAACGTGGCCATTCGGTACAATCCTTTGTAAGATTGTTATATCCATAGACTACTACAATATGTTCACCAGTATCTTTACACTCTGCACCATGAGTGTGGATCGCTACGTAGCTGTTTGCCACCCAGTTAAGGCCCTTGATTTCCGTACCCCCAGAAATGCCAAAATCGTCAATGTCTGCAACTGGATTCTTTCTTCTGCCATTGGTCTGCCAGTTATGTTCATGGCAACTACTAAATACAGACATGGTAAGTCTTGCTTTTCATTCTCAAATTGAATATTTCAATGTTTTAACTCCTTTTTGCATTGTTTCTTTTTATTGTAGAGATGTTGAACTAAATTCTGACCTGCAGATTGTATAAAGTTATGCCAAAAATCCATCTTTAACAATTTTGCATCTAGCCCTACTTGACTAGACACAGCACTGCATGTGATCAGTCTTTGATGACTGGCATCTCCATCAGGATCCATGAGAGTCCTTCTGCTTCACACAATTACTACAGTGTTTGGAAAAGCATCTGTGCCCGCACTTCTGGACAAGGAAGCCAGTGGTATCCTGGCATGCATTAAAAAAAGGTGTGACCAGCAGGCCAAGGGAAGTTATCCTCTTCCTCTTCTCTGCCCTGGTATGGCTGCATCTGAAGTACTGTATCATTACTGCACAGAATGCATTGTTTTATCTGAGATGTTCCTGCTGAAGTTACAGTTGCAGATAATGTCTGTATGTTTTCAACTTTGCCTGGCACATATGGTACAGAACTCAGAACATGTTCCAGAGCTCAGAGATCTTCCTTCAAATGACAGCATCTCAGCACAAATCAAAAACACTCTATAGTACATGGTCACCAAGTGTCATATCATCCTCTTCCCTTTTGCCCTGAAATGCCCAAATTTGCTGCAGATACAGCGGTTAAATCATCTTATCACCAGCTTTTTTATCAGAAGTGACCCAAAGTTTAAACATTTATAACAATTTAATTACTTTTCTTCTGAAATTCTGCACAGAATTCCAAGCAATGTAATGCAAAGGAGAATGTGTTACTTTTTATTTTTCTAACTGCAGCTTCCTACGTGTTTCACAACACTGTTTTATCACTGTTTGTGCCAATGACAGATAACAGATTGTTTTGTTTTAGTCATTTACATAATAAAAATTCGTGTAGTTGCTTACAGTATTTTAAAAAACTATTTAAAGGAAAGCAAATATGAAACTGACTATCTTGTTCTTTGCTCTTTGCTGTTTTCTTCTTTCTCTAGGCTCTATTGACTGCACACTTACATTCTCTCACCCTGCCTGGTACTGGGAAAACCTACTGAAGATCTGTGTGTTCATCTTTGCCTTCATCATGCCAGTCCTGATCATTACTGTGTGCTATGGGCTGATGATTTTACGCCTAAAGAGTGTCCGCATGTTATCTGGCTCTAAAGAGAAAGACAGGAACCTGCGGAGGATCACAAGGATGGTTCTTGTAGTGGTGGCAGTGTTCATCATCTGCTGGACTCCCATCCATATTTATGTCATCATTAAAGCCTTGGTCAACATCCCGGAAACTACTTTCCAGACTGTATCCTGGCATTTTTGTATTGCTCTAGGGTATATAAATAGCTGCCTTAATCCAGTCCTATATGCATTTCTAGATGAAAATTTCAAAAGGTGTTTCAGAGAGTTCTGCATCCCCACGTCCTCAACCATTGATCAGCAAAACTCCACCAGGGTCCGACAAAATACCCGTGACCATGCTTCCACTGCCAACACTGTGGACAGGACTAACCATCAGGTATGACTAGCAGTGGAGATGTCATCTCTGGATCCAGGTCTACCGCTTGGAGATGACATGTATTCTGAAGTTACGGTTTATACTGATTTGTAGCTGTTGAAAGGTCTGGGTACCTTTGAGGCTACATTTGAAGCTGGTGTATTCATACACAGAGACCCAGTCTTGCATGGTACTGGTTCTTTCCTAGTCTAGTTAATGCTGAGAAGCTGAGTGCTTTGCTTGCAAAGGTACCTTGCAAGGTTGGGTCCAGTGTGCATGTGTATACACAGCATCCAAAACAAAGTGTTTCATTTGTGGAATGTTTACAGCAGGTGAATGTTTTAAACAGGTTGGAGAATAATCATAGATTTCTCTATTCATACTCCTTGTTTGCTCCTACAAGGCTGCTATTTCTCTCTCCTGTTTCATCAGTGAATTGAAAAGAAAAAACTGTGCATATACATTTTTTGACTGATGTACAAGGAAAGCCTAGAAGGCCCTGTTCCTGCTGGAAAGGGTGTAAGAAGTAGACAGAAATCTTCTGCATGCAGTTCTTGTACTAGATCATTATCTGTGTTGGCTAGTGTGATTTTTAATATATATATATATATATATATATATATATATATATATACATACATGTTAAGTAATGTTGTATCATTTTGGCATTTAAGCTGTACAGAACATTCTCTTTCTATATAGAAAAAGCCTTTGGGGAGTAGAGATTTTGTAGCACAGCACATACCAAGAGAAAAATATCAAAAATCTCATTTTTACTCAGACTGTATTTTCTTAACTATTTCAAAAAAGTCCTATTGTTACATATCTAACATCCATGTTCCCGTGATCCCAAGTTTCCAAACATTCCTCAGTAAACATCAAGCAAAACATAAAGGCAAATCATGGCATTCTAGCATAGTAAGTGCTGGAAAAGGTTTGAGTATTCTCTGGAATTCACTAAAAAGAAGAAAGAATGGTACTAGCCTAGCTCATTCCTTGCCACATCTCCTTTTGTTGAAACATCAACAATATACTTAGATGGCTCCTATACGAGCTTCTTGGCTGCCCCTTCAGCCACAGGCTAAGCACCTTCTTGAGGTGCAGAAGTCAGTGGCTTCTTGTGTACGAAATAGCTTATTTGCCAAACACAGGCCACTGAGAAGCCAATAGTGCAGTAGTAATTGCACCAGAAAAGAGAAAGAAGCAGGTTGAAGGGAGAAGAATGATGTGTATTAAGCATCTCCAGTTGGCGATGTCATTCACAAGCATGCACACACTAAGCTGTGGCTTGTAAAGTCAGTTAGCACCTTCATGGTCAGCACCTGACCATGCAGGAATGTAATAGAAAATATTAAGACTTCAACTTCAGTGTCTAAAGAACTGATGTAGTTTCAGACTTGTATTTTTTCTCACATGGAACTTGTTCTCACTTCGAAGTAGGGGGGATCTCACAAGGGAAAGCTGTGATTGTGTTATCAGTCTTACCCACACTTCAGTGGTAGAGCAGAAAGGCCCATACATGTATGTATGTATGTATATAGTATTCATTATATGAAACAAAAGATTATTTGGTAGATTCACCTCTATCTAGTGCATTTGTGACCCTCAGTGGAATCAATTTTGTGCATGTTTGACAACAGAATTCAGTGTTTACTAGTAAGTGTCCATCATTTCACAGTGCGGTTTGTAGGCATATATCTTCAACATTTACTTACAGATCTTGTAAATTTTAGAAGAGCTGTAGCCTTCTAAATTTCTACCCTTAGCAAAAATGATTATGGTACTGATCAATGGATGATTAAAATTAAAATTAAATTAAATTAAAAGTGTATTTCACTGGGAACAGAAGATGATCCTTTCCAAAAAGATATTACAATCTACCCCAAGGGAGAGAGCCACCTGAGGTAGGGACAGAAGTTCATGATTTAATGGCAGCAACCTAATCACACCGTTGGAATTCTGGCTGATTGGTTTTATTCGTTACCTTCAGTGAGTAGCAATGGAATCAGTTAATAAGAGACAAAGGATATTAAAGAGAAGTGAAAGGGAAGGTGCTGAAGCAAAGGGGAGCTGACAGGAAGAAGAGTAAAGAAGAATGTCAGGAATAAGGTCAGTCAGAGGCAGTGAGGAAGAAAACTGAGTGAAGAGATATTGTACATGTAACAAAACTATGTTCAGAACTGTAAGAAATTGTGTGACTTCCCAGCATCACTACTTCTGTAACCCTTCCTAGCAAATTGCTAGCAGATTTCCTTGAGGCCATCGAGAAGACTTACTTGGAAACTCCTGTCCTCATAGATCTGTTTGCATAGTCTGGTATTTGAGAGAATTTGTAGTGGCCATAATCAGGCCCAATCATTTCCCTCAGCACTATCCATCAGTCCTTGCTTTGGCAGCTGCTGCCACTGCTTTCTTTCTGCCAGACACACTCTGTGGATGCTGACCTGAACCTTCTCACTTTCTGAGCGCAGCACACCAGCCTTCTCATCCTCCACAGAGGCACTGGAATGCATTCACAGCAAGCCATGTTCACAGCTGAATATTAAACTTCATTTTTACTTTTTCTTCTACAACAAACTTTTCCATAAAATACAGCGTTTCTGGTGTCTCTTACCATCAAAATGACAGAAAGGTTGTAGGACTCTTCTACTCTGAGGAGGTTCTCTGAGTAATACTGACAAATGTAACATTGTGCTATTTATTTTAGACAGAAAAAGCCCTAGGGTGAATGCAGCTTTTTCTCTCAGAAAATGTAAAAAAGCACTTTGCTCGAACATTTGAGCTTCTGTAAATTCTATTGACAGGACATTCTTTTCACAGGTAAGTGCTTTCTGTATAGGCAAGCCTAGCCAGCATATCTGTATTGATCTAAGTATACTGACAAGCTCTTTCTTGTATAGATAAGGCCTTGGAGAGCATTTGCTATGAATTGTAATTGCACAGCTGTATAGTGGTGGGCACAGTTCAGGTTATTTTCAAAGAAACAGCTGTTCTACAAGTTACTTTTTTGCCAAGTGAGAATTCTTACTCCTGCTAAAGGTAATGAGAATTGCAGGCATTCCATTGCAGAACAGCTTGGGGCCTCACAATCTTAAAGCACTCCAAATAAGCATTCACTTGTGGAAATAACAATTGTGTTTTCTAACAGTGCAAAAGCAGGAACAGCAAACACAAACATTCATATTACTCTGAGTTTAGATATTTGCCTTTGGCTTATTTCACGGGTCTTTGAGATTACTGAAAGGTTTTTCTAGATTAAGAATTTGATTACTGTTTTGTCAGGATTTAGGAAAAGTACAAAACAAGTTCTGACATTCCCCGGAAATGCGGTGCTGATGGTGTGAGCATTTATATAAATTATACGTGCTCAGTGGAGCAACTTGTTTCTGAGGGAGAAAAGACCAGTGGCTAGTCAGGCATCCATATGCAGAAATAATAAGGATCTTGGAGTAAATAAAAGTTATTTATAAGTTGAAACAAGAAAAAATTAAAAGCTGGTTTAACTAACTGAAAAAAAGTACTTTCTTACTGTTTAGTTTTCCTAGCACTCTGTGACAGTGTACAGACAAAAATAGGGAGTACTGGTGAGTCCTGTTCAAAAGCCTGTAAGAGCTGTACATATTCTGTAACTTCAGTCTTCTGCAGGTTCCACATCTACTTCTTGTAATCAAGGACCTTTCTGTGTGTTATTAGAAAACTGGCATATCTCCATTGTATATAATGTGGTACTTAATTATAAAACATTGCTTTCTTATAAAAACCTTTTCTGACAAGAAATTTACAAAAAGTTTGTATTAATTTAACAGATTCTTAAAACTATGCATTCTTTTGTGCTTGACTTGCACTGGCATGGGACCCTTATAAATATTCTACATAGAGAAAACAGAATGTTTTCCAGACAATTTAATTAAAGGTGGTAACAAGTATAAACAATGCTATGCTTACTGAAACTAATTAAATGCATCCTAAGGCTGCATATATTTTTTATACATTCCTTAAACTGAAAGTTAGAATAAATGGAGATCAGAACATTTCACTTTTTCTATAAGAATTGAATATTCTGGTACAGAATTACAGAATCATAGTGGCTGGGAGGGTATCACTGGACATCATCTAGTCCTCCAACCCCTTGCTAGAGCAGGGTTGCACAGGAAAGCATCCAAGAAAGTTTTGAATGTCTTCAGAGAAGACTTCACAACGTCCCTGGGCAGCCCATTCCAGTACTCTACCACCCTCACAGTAAAGAAGTTCTTCCTCACATTCATATGGAACTCCCTGTCTTCCAGTTTGTGCCCATTTTCCCTTGTCCTTTCACTGGGCAATTAAAAGAACCTGGCCCTTACACTTGACTCCCACACATTAGATATTTATAAGCATATATAAGATCCCATCTCAGGGCATCTCCAGACTGAACAGTCCCAGCTTCTCCACTTTTCCTCATAAGGGAAGTGTTAAAGGCTCCTCATCATCAGCCACCACTGCTGGACTCTTAACTAAATGATCCCTCTTTTTATTCAAATGAAGAGCCCAGAACTGGACATAGTACTCCAAGTATGGACTTGGCCTCACTAAGGCAGAGTGGGAGAATCACCTCCCTCAACCTGCTTGGCTTCACTTTTGCACCGCACTGATCCAGGGCTTCTTGGCCATGAGGACACACTGGTGACTCATGACCAACCTATTGTCCACCAGGATACATAGGGCCTTCTCTGCGGAGTTCCTCTCCTGCATTCCATTCCAGGAGGTGATTCAATTCGGAAGTGAAATTAACTTCAAAAGTCAGTTCTGGATCTCAAATTCTCCAAAAAACAGATTCAAAATCAAGTCATTTTCTAATATAAAGTTGCTGAGGAGGAATGTTTTCAACACAGAATAAAAAAAATGCCTTAATATATTATGCTGAATTGAACAAGCAATTAAGTTATGTTTTGGCTTTGGATAAATTTATCTACAATAAATATTCCTAACAGATGTCACTTCTGAAAGTGCCTGGAAAACAGAACAGTTAGAAAATAAACATTCTCTTAATTCCAAAATCCCTAAACAGATGCAATACTGCCCTCTCTTCACAGTTCATCTGTGATTCTGCTTTCCATAAATAAACACCTTAGTCTCTCTATTTTCAACAATTTCTGATTGCTGAGCAGTAAAGAGGGTTGCAGGCTTTCAGTGTGTGATGTATAGTATTTTTCTTGATGAAAATTTCGTGCCTGTGTGATACTGATATCCATGGTATGAATAGGTATGG
This sequence comes from Callipepla californica brunnescens, assembly GCA_023055505.1. Classification (NCBI taxonomy): domain Eukaryota; kingdom Metazoa; phylum Chordata; class Aves; order Galliformes; family Odontophoridae; genus Callipepla; species Callipepla californica. Next base: position 20,362,473 of record JALIRH010000003.1, on the reverse strand, counting down.
ATACTATGGGCACCCAGGGCAGAGGGACAGTTGTGATTGTCTCCTGATGTAACTCCATCTCACACAGAATGTAAATTGGATTTTTAAATTTGAATCGAGGAGTTAGCCAATTTGCTGATGTGAACACAGAAAGCCTGCTAATTTAGCATCTAAAATACCAGCTTTCCTCCAGTTGCTACAAAAAAATATATAGGGAGTGAGTGAAATCTTCTACAAGTGAAACTAATAGAGGGTTCCCATCTAGAAAGAAAACAGATGGCTTCCTATGAAATAGACTCTCATGCAAACATGGCAACCCTGAAGATCTGTTTCTGTGTCATAAAAGGTCAGACATGAGATTTCTCTCTTACCATTCTCTCTACTTTGTTGCGTTATGACAAACACTAATCCTTGCCCTGCTGTCTGGCCCACCAGCTCAGCTTTACCTGGCAGGGTGGTAGCTGCAAATGAGGTGTAAATTCCTCTTAAAAACACACACACACATTTAAATTCATACACACAGATTGCTGGGGGGTTGGGGGCATAAATCAAATAATTGCTCATTGTATTTGCAATTTCTTTCCTTTCAGTTGGAACTCCAAGAAGCTGAAACCACCCCACTGCCGTGACAGGGTCTCCTGCAGTATAGCTCTCAAATCAATTACAAACCAGTGCCACAGTGTTTCTGTGCAGTCCACTATGGGAAGGTGTAGGATACACTTTCCCTCAAAAAAGAAAAAAAACAAACAGTAATAAAAGAACAAACATAGAGGAAAGTGCCTGCTTTTCCAGTCTGTCAAAAACTGCTTCTGCAGCACTTCTACACTGCTCATAACAGAAGCATGAAACTCAATGGCAAGCAGAGCCAAGAAGTATGGAGCCTTTCCAAGCTCCACTGTTGAAAACAGTCATATTAACCAGGAATATATGTGTTAGTGTAAAAGCAAAGCTATCTGATATGCTCTGGCAAGTTACAATGGCGTTAAACAGGTTGGAAACAAAAGCTCAAAAAGACAGACAACTTTTGAAAAAAAGAAGTTGAGTTTTCAATGACAGGAAATAATGGGAAATGAAGTTGTAATACTGTTGAATACTCCATATACGTTTAAATTTGGTTTTGTAGAGGTGTTTTCTGTTCAGGTTATTTGTGTCAAAGTTTCACAGGATCATCTAGAACAACGTGTTGGAAATACAAGAGTTCTCTTGCAAGGGTTGCATGTTCCATAACTAAAAAAAGGGAAAACAATTCCTGCAGTGATTATTTAAAAAACGAAAAACCTCCAAGTGTCACCATTCTCTTCCACATCTCACATAAGAATTAGACATTTACAATCAAAGCAATGAGGTATCCGTTTGCCTATTAGAGATGAGTAAATGAAAATATTCCGTGCTGTTATTGGTAGAACTATCCCCAGAAAAGCACTGACTGTTACTGTAAGCTCCAGTGTGAATAGATGTACAGCTTTAAGCTTGTCAGAGCTGGCACAGGCAACCAATGAATTCTCTTTGGTTTCCAAAATTTCAGCTGCCCTGACAGCAATATCTCAAACTTGGAAGTCAATAACAGTCCCTGTGTGAAGTGCTTGGAAGAGTTAACACATCAGAGCTGCTCAAAAAACAAAAATAGTAAAAAAAAAAAAAAAAAAAAAAAAAAAAAAACAAGAAAGAGTTACATTTTGATAGAAATCTATTTCTTTTCTTAATCAGACCCATATGTTTGTTTTTCTAACTTAATACATTCTGCATTTCCATTTTGTATTAGCTGGTAAAACACAAAAAGATTTATTAAAGAAACATCATACTGAAGTAAATGCCATCCTATCTGTTTTTTAGTATGGAAAATAGAGATGTCCATGTAGATACCTTGTGGTGCGATAGTATTTTCTAGCTGTTGTTACTTGCTCTGTAAATAAATCATCAGTAGTTAAGCAGGGGGTGGGTGAAGTATTCGTAAGTCTATTCTAAAATACAACTCTATGGAATAGGATTTTCTTATTTTTATTTCTTCTTATTTATTTCTTACTTGCACTGTTAAAATCTGTGTAACAGAATATGCTTTTAGTGTGAAATCATTTGTCTCTGCCTTGGACTGTGCAATAAAACTGAAGGCCAAATTCTTGTGAGCTGTAAATTGAAGTAACACGTGTTTCATCAGTGTGATGCAGCTAAATATGTAGACCTTTATATCAGCATAAAATGAAACTAGACATAGCAGAAGTGCCTTTTTTCCATTTTCTGTTGAAAATTCTGCCATTCTGTCATAGAGTTTCTATATTTAATTTTGTATTAGTCTAGCAAGAATTCCTCATAGTCATCATTAAAGTTTAAACCAGATCTGTCATCATCTAAAGACAGAGGTTTTTCATCTAGCTTTAAAAAAGCATGGGATAGGAATTTGAAGAAAAATGGACACATTCTTTTGCACTACACAGCAGTATTATTTAATAATTTAATAAGAAGAACATAAAACTTAAGCAGAGATGCAAATGAATTAGCGTTGTCCAACAGCATTGAGTCTAGCAGGATCTGAACAGTCTACCACACTAACATACAGCAAGCTGAAGTACACTGAACAAGTATTGGAAAAGCCTTCAGCATTTCAGGAAAAAAACAAAGGTCATAATTTCATGGCTAGCTTGAAGTACCTTAGCTGTCACAGAATTTGCATAATGAACTGAAGACATCATTTCTATGCTTTGAATGTAACAAAGCTCATGGGTAAAATCCTATGACTTGCCAACAGCCTAAAATTTTAAAAGATATTTTAGGTTTCTATATTCCAATAATTAATTGAGCAACCTGACTGTAAATACTTTTAGTAGTGCTAACGTTGTCGTAGGCATAATGGTTTAAGGATGTGAGGAAGCAAATTTTATTAGCAGAACATTAACACAAGTAAGTTAAGTGCCCTGTTTGTTTGCCAAAAGACATGGATGTTCGCTGGCAGTGCTGTGGAGAAAGTATCATATTGTTATACAACCTATGTATTTTAATTGTAAACCTTCAATAAAAATGCTTGTGTTTCTTGTGTGCTTGCACATACTGTATTTGTATCACAGCACACGTTGATCATCATGGCTGTTTTTAATAGCTCAGCTCTAGGAAATGCTTTGCTATCAACCAATACCAACACATCACCCTGGAGGTTCTCAGATTAATTATCTGACCACTTTGAAGAATACCTACAGTGTTTTATTTAAAAAGGAGGACATACGGATAGTTCATTTCATTTTAATAAGAGGCATACAGATTGAATTCTGTTTTGACATAAACTGCATGCATCCCTCCTGTGCTATAAGGCTCAGACCCATGAGCCAGTCAGCATAGTCATTTGTCTACAGTAAGAGGTTGACAAGGAGAGCAGAGGGAAATCTTCACTTCCTGTGATTTTATCAGGCAGGAAGAAAAAGAAATCTTCACAATGCCAGCGTAGAGCTTCCCTGATGCACTATTTTCAGCTCAGATAGGCAGCAGCACTAATTCTGTTTATAATCCTAGGTACAAGGTAAAAACACAGATCCCCTATAAGACATAGCTGACCTCTAGGATGTAGAGCCACCTGCAGTCCCTAAAAGACCACAGCAAAATGACTCATCAGATTAAGGGCAGGATCCGATGCTTTTCTAAGTGCAGGAATCTTTACAGCCATTCCATACTCCTGCTCTCTCTTAAAATTCTCAGTAAGGATCAGCACAACTATAGATAAACCTGTATTCAGCTTCTGGATTCAACATCAAATAAATTTCTCAGCAACAAATGCAGTTTTGAAGTGACATGAAATGACAAGTTAAATCCCTAAATTCTGCTTTTGTGAGGACAATGAATATAGTATAGTTGAAGATGAAAGACAGATATTTATTGTCCATTACTCCAATTAAGCACTTCTAATTCAATATTGTTTTCTGGAGTGCACACCAATTTGCACATATCCACAGATTCTTGAATAAAAGTGCATGAAAGCCTGTGAAAATATTGAATATTCACAGTACTTTTTGCTGTATTATACTTCTTAGATAATGTTTTACTTCACTGTTATTATCATCATTGTTATAAAGAGAAAAATGATGCTTCTCTGTTCACTTATCAACTTGTCTGCAAAATCCCCAAAATGAACATGAATTATATTTGTAGAAACTATGCATTTAAAAAGAATAGTAATTTCTACAAAGGAATACAAATGGAAATTAAAAAAATAACATTATGGAATAAACAGAAGATAATTGCTATGTTGAGCAAGAAACAGTAGTAGGTTCACTGGGTTTTCACCAGACAGCAGGTAATAGAGCAACTACAAAGCAAAGGCAGAAATTTTAAACAAAAAGATGAGGAGAACATATGAGTTGTTGGAGGAAAGGGGGAGCCTTAGTTAAAACAGCCTGTGGAGGTAACCCCCTACATGACATCTGAAAATTTCCATGATGGGTTTTTTTCAAGTGTAAGTAATTCTGATTTCACTGGATTTCCATACACTGCTCTGGTTGTTCTGCTTTGTTGGTTGGTAGGTTGTTTTTTTGTTTCTCTGTTTGTTTTTGTCTTTTTTTTCCTTAGTCTCTTCCAAGTTACATCATGCTCTTGATATATGTTTGTTCAGGATCCATAGGAGATTTGCTGAAGTTTTACAGTGATTATCTAAAATATACTGCTACTAGTATTATTTCTTTAAAACAACAACATGATGAAGATTTTTTTTCAGACATTGTTTTGCTCATCTCTTATAAGTAGAATCACCGATCCATAGATCTGAATGCAAAAAAAAAAAATGCTAGAACCTTCTTTTAGGACTTCTTACATAACCAGTCTGCTAGATGATGTACTCTAGATCACTGTGTAATGTAATGAAGACCACTGCATGATATAATCTTGCTAATTTTATTATTTTATATTTTAATTTAGGGGGTAGGAGGGGTGCTGTTCCTGCAGCAGTGAATTTGAAGTTCAAAAATTCTATTACACCCCCATGATACTTTGGTTCAAAACATGCATCTACGACATATATTTTAAAAGTTAAGCTACACGAATTGGCCAGTGATTCACTTCCTATCTGTTCTAATGATTTTTGTGAGAGTTCCCTGCTGTTAGAAACCACTTCCATTCATAAGGGAAGTGTTTTGGTTTTGGTTTTGGTTTCTTTTTTTACAGTTCTTACAGGGATAAATTTGATCTAGTGCATTCATTCTACAAATTTTCCCTTAAGTAAAGTCATGGCAGAGAGACATGTTCCTCCAGGACAATGCAGAGTATTTACCAGTTGGGTACTTCTGAATCATGATGAGATTCAACCTCAATAGGAAAAAAGCAGGTCATTTCAAAACCTTCCTAATCCTCTGAAGATATTAAATGAGACATTTTGAACTTCTCAGTATTCTCCATACAAGACACATTTTCCACATTTCTACTCATGGTGCATTACTTACTGCCAACTAGCCATCTTCTCAATGTTGGTGTAGAAATGAGAACTAGACCCAAAGATCCAGACACATGAATGTAATTTCACTAATGTATTCATATACTGACCACTACCCTTCCTGAAAAACATATTTATGGGGGCAATGTTCCTCCAAGGATCATATTTTCCAAGGGCTTTATTTACTCTACCAGCATCATATCACTTACTCCGACTCATTCAATTGCTTGCTGCTGTGTGCAGAGGTGTCACAGTTACTTTCCTTAAGCACGTTTTTTGTTTGCAAATCCATGACTTGGTATCTATGTGCATTAAGACGTACACGGTGTCTATGCCACCTCTACGGCATAGTTTGTTTAGGAGTGAAAAAAAGCCTTCCCACATCTGAATTCCAAACAACAGAGATAATGATGGAAATATTAAAAGGCAATGTAAACGCTTTATAAAGTACTTTAAAATATTAGTCTTGCATTGCTCTGTAATGAACTGCATTATGCCAGAGGCCATCAACTCAGAGGGAGATTATAGTTATTAGTATCATCAATAAAAGGCCTCCTGTTCAGAATTAATGTAGCAATGACATTTGCTTTCTCCATTACCAAAAAATTCACGTTAATCCATGAAACTCTGATCCATCACAAATTGATGCCATCATTCTCCTTTTCTTAATTGGTACATATTTTAGAGCAAGAGAGTTTGACTGTCCCAGTCATCAGATGCCTGTCATATATTGATCCACCAAGAGCTTTATATCCTTAGGAGGAACTGTGAGGAATGCTTCTTTCTGATGGCACTACAATAGGGAGATTTACAGAAGAAGAGATTGAGAGAAAATAGAAATGTAGAAACAACTGTTAATAAGTGCATGCTTTGGGCCCTCCTGTTCCATATTCTTTTGTATTCTGCTTCTTCGAAAAGATAGATACAAGAAAATACTCTAAATAAAGCATGTAAAACATAATTAAATTTAGGAGCCTGCATCACATCTGCACTACTGCATAAGCCAAGCAAATGCTCAGTAAAATGTTGAGGATGGGCATTTGCAGACCCATTAAACAATCACAGAATTGTAGGGGATGGAAGGGACCTCTAGAGATCATCAAGTCCAAACTCCTGCCAAAGCAGCTCCCTAGCCCAGTTTGCACAGGTAGGCATCCAGACAGGTCTTGAATGTGTCCAGAGAAGGAGACTCCACCACATCTCTGTGCAGCCTGTGCCAGTGCTCTGTCACTGCACTGTGAAGAAGTTCCCGCACACATTTGTGTGGAACTTCCTATGCTTCAGTCTGTGGCCATTTCCCCTTGTCCTATCACCGCACACTGCTGAGAAGAGTCCAGCCTCATCCCTTTGCATCTCACTCCTTAGATATTTATAGACATAGATATGATCCCTCTGAGTCTTCTTTTTTCAAGGCTGAACAGACCCAGATCTCTCAGCCTTTCCTCATAAGGAAGGTGTTCTATGCCCTTTATCATCTTTGTAGCCCTCTGCTGGACTCTTTCAAGGAGATTCACACCTTTTTTGCACCAGGGAGCCCAGAACTGGACAAGGTACTCCAGATGAGGCCTTACCAGGGCAGAACAGATAGAATGAAATAGAACTGGAAGAAAACTCAAAAAGGAGGGGAGTTGAAAATTATGGCCCTTACTTGGTTAAAATTAAGAGAAAACATATGGAAGTACAAGTAGTTTCATCTCCATTCTATGTGCAAGAAACAATCAGAAGAAGAGAATATTTTGAAGTTCGGGAGAAAAAATTGAGTCAAATTAGAAGCTGCATACCAAAGAGGGGTAAAGTGTCCTTCTTGTTTCCTTGGTTGGAGACTTCAGTGTTGACAATGCCTGTATAATATATTTTCCAATCACTTATCAGTCCTGCCACATGAGCAATCAGTTTGATCCTAGATCATGTAGGTAAAAGTTTTGTATAAAAAATAAATGTTGAAAGAGAGCTTGTTATCTTGTGGAATAAAACTCTCAAGAGAACTCAGCAGAACATTATTATTATAGTTCTGAGAAAATCAAATAACTTAGATGTGAGTCACCACTAAAATTATTGATTTGTCTTTGTGTAACTATAGCTAATCTTTTTTCATATTTTTTTTTTTTCAAAACACTGGCCCTATATTGAAGCCTTCTTTTGTTCAAGAAGCAGTAAATGACAATAGCAAGAAGGACAGAAACACCCCTTAGGAGGCTGTGACTGCAGGCAACCTACATACAGGCAGAGAAACAACCAAGGTTACCACAGAAGTATTGGACCTCTGCTGCTGGGACATTGTAGTTGTTTTTCAGAGTACTTGAATCATTTGCCATCAAGTAAACAAAGAATTCCTGAGACAGGGCTGGTTTGCACCCATACAGTTGCATGTTTTCTTCAAATGTGTATCCAATTGCACACAGCCATATTCTGGCTTGAGAAGAGACAAATTCACAGAAGGAATATCTGGTTTATGGAATCTAACTCTTCAATTGTGGTTGTTATCCTCATGTCTAGGATGAAATTCCTCTTGATAGAAGGGATACTTAAGGAAATCTCTTTAACTTTCTTCTTCCCTTACACACTCTTCCTCAAAGTATATTTCCAGCAGCAACCCACCATCAGTCCTCAAGATATGAAAAATTCAATCCCATCACTGACTGCCACAGTCTACACTGGCAACTTCGTGTCATCTCCTGTTTGATTAGTGGAGTGGACTGCTGGAATTAATTCACATAGCAGGTCTCTGCAGCAGGCACTTCTCAACAGTGTGTTAAAAATGGGGTTGAATCATTGGATAGGTGTGATTTAATCAAAATCATGCATTATCTGTGAATGGAAAATGAGTTTGTTACCTCAAATGTACTTTCAAACTATCCTCTAAGCTTTGTCATAGGTTAATAATACAGATCAAGGATAAGAAGGACATTAAGAGAATAATAATACAGATAAACATATAGATAACTATCCACACCTTTCACTTATGCCAAACCAAAACCAATTGTAGAGACAAATTTCAGCCTACCCCTGTACCTCCTACCTGGAATTGATCCCATTTGTTCATGGAGGACCTAGTAATAGAGATCCTAAATTACTTTTCTCCTGAATCCTGATGTTATGTAAGCCTACATTCAATTATGAGTACCTTCTTAGTAGACACCAGGTTTTGCTAGCAAATATAGGTGCATGATGCAATGCTGACATTTGTGACCTCTTATACACCGAATATTAAGTCAGACTTTCTCATTTTAACTTTAAATCCACCACCCAAACCAGCCAATGTGAGGTACCTGATATATTTCTGTATCTGAACTTGGTCCCCAGGAGTTATTTCACTCAAATTTTTGCATGAATAGTGCTGTCACACAAACTCTGTCTTCATCACTCCTCTGAACCCCTCATTTTCCTTCCTTTGTTTAATAGGTGAGATTCCTGCCCGCTTTTTCAAGACATTTGTGTCACTGCCTCCAACGCACAGGTGTTTTTTTGCAGCCTCAGTCCTGAGTACTCTCACCTGTTTCTTTCAGCCAGTGTCAGCACCATAATTCATCCCTTCTCTTGAATTAGAAACCTATTTTGGAACCAACACATAAGATGCAGCCACCCGCAATTCTTCAATTTGTCATCAGTGAGTTTACTAGAATAAACAATTTCACAGCAAATAAATGATGCTCTTGATAAAATATCACATCAGTCTGGAAATGTGATATATGTGTTTTACAGCAGTATGGAATTTTTTTCATGGCTCCTTCTGACACCTGTAGAGTGAAATTCTCAAATCACACAAAAAAGACCACCACCACACGGGCCATTTCCACCATTGCTATAATTTATGAACTTATGTGCTAGCCAAGAATTTACTGACTGTAATAAAAATAGGAGTTAAGAAAATACACACCTTAGGAATGTACCTTATACTTTAGCAGCAGGTCTGTAAGAACACCAATAATCCAGTAAACTATTGGAAGATGGTTTCCTTGCGGTCTACAAAAGTGGAGATGCCTCCAAATTTTCAGCTGTCTTCATATTCCATAGGTTTGGGTTTTACTATACTGCACAGATTTTTCATGCCATACAAACAGTTTTTGATAAAACAACCTGTGATTTTTCAACTCTGATCTTTTAGGTTGGTCTACAGAGCTGGCTGAAATTCATTGATGTTAAATAACCAGATAATAAAAATCATCCACTCTGATACATGAGTTTAATGACAGCTTTTGTCTCCCATTCTGAATGCAATCGTTTCCTTTCCGCACCTAGATATATCTTCCCTCCCCTTCTAGCATCCACCTCTGCACAGGACATTTTTCCTCTCCAGATTGCACTTTGCTTGAATTTACTGCTATTATTTCAGCTCTACAGTGGGCTGGTGTGCCAGACAGCACCTCCACTTTCCCACCTGCAGTAACCACTCTCATCTCACACTACAACTTGCTCTACAGAAGGGTGAGATCGTCACACCTACAACAGTAATACTATCACTTCCACCCTCACATATAATTGTGTAATTTTATATTTTGCTTGCTGTCTTGTTAACAGCCAGCAGGCTGTGCTAAGGGATCAGTTTTCTCTATCAGAAAAATGCTGAGAACTGTTTGCAGGGTAACGTGTTTTCCCAGAGACACTACGTAGAGAACCCACACGTCTGCCAGGGAAAGTCACCCATTTACCCAGGACTGAGAAGAGGGAAAATGTATACATTCATATCAAAATAAAAGAGCAGCATCTTACCCTGGTCAGTATCCCATGTACTATCAGAGTTTGTATCACACAATTTTAAAAACCTCACATGGAAATTGATGCCTCATATTGTTTTCACAGCCACACGTTACAAAGTAAAAGAATAACTAAAGCAGCTCTTGGTGAAAGTGAAGCTTTGTGGGAAGCTACCTCACGATAATGCTTTCCTCCTAAGAGGAAGAGGTCCCCTTCTTTTCTCCCACTTACTCAGCTCCCACTTCCTTCTTCTCCTGCCCACACAATACATCTTCCTCCCTTGTAACAGCTCTGGCAGACACTGAACTTCTCTATAAGCCAGCGTTGCTCACTAATATCAGAGATGATTATCCATCTTGTTGGATCCTTGCTGCCTGACTCCACTGAGCTAACAGAGGTGCCAAGTGATAAACAGAGCAAGAATGAGGCAAGAAGTGGAGGAGGTAGGATGCTGGAAGAAGAGAGAAAGACAGGGTGCACATTTTTCTGTGCAGCTGAGCTCTTAGATGAGCTTACTTCGTAGAAAACACACTTCTGTGGTGCTTCTGTCTGTTTGGCCTGGCCAGACAAACCAAAACTTTTGACAAAGATCCCAGTTCCTTTTTAACTGAAACTGATTGCTTTGAGAGTTGAACAAATCTGACCACGTCTCATGCCTTTCAGAAGAAACCATAAAGCATGAGATATCCTTCCTTTAGGGGTGGCTACAACAACAAATGAAAGAGAATTAGCTAATTTAAAAGCAGAACTTTCAAAACTGCATTGCCAGCCAGTGGAAAGCATTCTTCACTCAAACCACTCCTAGATTCTTCCTGGCTTCAAATTACTCAATTTACTATTAATAATAGCTGGAGGCAGAATTTACTTGTTTTTAGGAACCAGCAGGTTCTATCTCACTGTGTAGTAGCAAACTGAAAAATCTGCAGTGGAAAAAAAAAAAAAAAGGCTAAGCTAAGTGCTCCCTCATTTCAACTTTAATTGACAAGTGCAAACATAAGGCTCTCGTTCCCCAAGCTGTGAGTATCATTACATTAAAATCGAGTCACACATGTGGGCAACAAGCAGTGAAAAGGCAGTGCTGAGTGCAAACACTGTGCCTTGAGTTCACAACTAGTGAATAAAATAGATTTAGCAGATAGAGTACTAAATTAGTACACTGTAATACCACCTCATTGCTGCAGGCCCTGCCCCTGCCTAGTTGATACCCTAGCAGATATTCCTTTAAGTATGGCTTTCCCTGTCTACACAGAGTTTAATGGAGTAGGCACCTCAATTCCTCTTTTTAGCTAGTTCTCACCACTGAAAGCTTTGCACAACAGCACTGACAATACTATGCACATATGGCATTTCATCAGAAGAGTTATTATGTGAAGCATTCATGAGTAAAGTACCTGAATATTTGCTAGGCTAGCATTAGTCTGTTTTCACATGATAGCTGGCAATGTTTTCCTATCTTCCTTTCTTTATTTTAAGGTGGGAGAAGTAGTAACTTCATTAGTAACTTCAAAATCCAGAATAATGTGTGCAGGTCCTAAGGCATCTAGGACCCGGGGAGCACTAGAATTCATACAATTTTGAAGATATGGTCTAACTATATGAACTATTTGCCCTATAGAAATGCAACAAACCTATATCCTCAAAATGGACCTCATGTGTACTAGGTGGGATACATAAGCCCCTGTCACTGTGATAGCTAGAATGGTTTGCCAAGGAAATGGATTTTCAATGCTAAACGCTGAGTAACCTAAAATCAATCTCTTCATGGTAATGTATTAAGGATGATGAACTTTCAAGGAATTAAATATCTTTTCTATTTTTAACTTTCTGCTGCTCCCCTACATTTTTACCACAGAGAAGTAGAAAAACAATCATTTTCCAGAGTAGACAGATTTTGCATCCTTACTCACAACATATTTCCAGAAATTTAGTACTCCCCTTAGCACCTGTCAACCTTTTTCTTTTCCAGTGTTGGAATGCCTAGCTTTTGGCAAGCTTAGTTCCTGTCCCTCTTATATGCACAGAAACAAGAATTTCATAGAACATTGCTGAGAGAATTTTGGTTCTGTTTTTCACCTCAGTTTTTATTTCAGTTAGTAGAGGAGCTAGTACTTGAAAAAGCAAGAACATGGAAGCTTGGAGAAGATCAGAGTAGAATAAGTCAAGTGTTCAAGGAAATGCTGAATGACATCTTAAAATGTCTGCTGCTTCAAAATGTCCCACATGAAGCAGGAAATAACACTTTGGCACTATTACTACAAGAAAACCACTTTTGGTTTCCTGTTAACAGAAAGGCATTTCTTACATAAATAAGGCTAGCACAGGCTCTCATTGCAATTAGACACTCCTGCACCACCAAAATATATAGGGAGGCAGGGGGTTAAATTTCTACCACAGCTCAAGAATTTTCCTTACATGGACATCCTTGATACTCTAAGAGAAATAAAATACAAGTTTTTATATTAAATTTGCAGTAGGCAAATAAGCTTCCAGGCTTCCATTTTCGACACAGCATGCCTATACTTTTTCTAGTTATAACTAATTTTAAATTCCCACATTTTTTAGCCAAATATCACCTCTTTATTTTCCCCTTCACCCCTGCTGGCCTAACGCAATTTTTTCTCCTGTAGAAAGGTTTCTTCCAAAAAGAAAATTATCTGCAGAGAAAGAGGTTGTATTACATAATTTATTCCTGTTTCCAGTGGAATCCAGTATTGACTAAATCATCAGAACTGTATGCAGAAACAGTTCGCAAATCCAGAATGACACTTTTCCCATCTTAGGCAAAGAAATGCGATCCCATCTCACTCTGGTAGCTCATGAGATCTACAGCCCCGAAACAGAGAGAGATTTGATTTCCAGAAATGCTACAAGAGACAGGCTGCAGAAACAGATGGAATTATATATTGTAATTAGTTACTCCAAAATCTGCATCAACGGACTTACTGCACTAATGCAAAAATGTTTTACTGACAGAAGAATGTTTGTGTGTGTGCACATCTCATACACACACTTTCTCCTGAAAAATACATTACAAAATTCCCATGAGATTTTTGGACATTAACAATGGAAACATTTCCCTATAGTATGAATCAATAATACAGTCCTTCCAAGCTGTGACCAACAGAATTTATGCTCTTAGGATAAGGTACCAGTTATCCTAGATTTGACAGAGCAAACAGCTTTCCAAGCTTCTCCTGCTGACAAGGCTCCCCTTCGCATCCACCAGCTGCAGACATTGTCCCATGCATTATTCTTCTCCAGTTGTGTCTTATACATTTCTATACGGATGAACTGATTGATGAATCCAGGTGAAAATTGTTGTATTAATTAAAAATGCTTGAAAATTAATCCTATTTTATTAACATTTTCACTTCTTATTTCCCATGCTTTCCATTTGTTTGGGGTCTAAAAAGCAGCTGAAGAGAACAGAGATAGGCTTTCATCATTGCACTTGCATAAAACCCATATATTTTTCTTGAACACACAGTAATCCTCTAAAATAATAACAGAATTAAAAATAACCCTGATCAATAACTTTCTGCTCTTTTCTAAGAGGGTTATATAACTCATCCTTACATTTCCAAAACCTCAGTAACTCAACAACTTACTGACCATTGGAATGGGAGAAATTTAAAGTTATTTTAGGCAATTTTATATAATGAAATCAAATAGCAGAATTCAGGCAGTCTGAGGACATTTATCTCCGCATTTAAGAAATCTATTTTGTATATTTTGGTATAAACTGTATGAAAAATTGCATATAGTCTCCCTAGCGCTTTCCTTTGTGTGGTTCAAGCCTACTTCAGCAAATGGAGTTGGCTAGGACTTTATGTAGAACTGCAGGGCACTGACTAGTCTTGGCACAGTTAACAGAACAGTTAAGCATGTGTTTGTTTCTGAGATTTAACTAGTGGAGATGCTTTTGAAGAGAAATTGTATTTATATGCCTTGTTTCTGCATGGTTTGCACTAGCCAGAGCAAATTTGAAGTGTGTGGGCAAACTGACTTCCATTATTCATCTATTATTTAAAGGCATATTGCTAAAATTGAGAGGGAATAAGTAGATTAAATCCAACCCTCCTAACTTTCATTGTGTGTTCAGCAGTTAAGGGAGATTTGTCAAATTCAGGGAAGGACTATCCCTCTCCTATCCTCAATGCTCAAGGATGCCCACTGTTTAAGAAGGTCTTCTGGGAATAATGAAAGATAAGACTGTAAAATGGTCTCATGTTTAGTATAAGATTACTGGAAAACAAACTTCAGCAGATATTGTTCTCAATTTCCAACAACTTCCACTTAAAATAAGTAAAGTAATAGAATTATAACTTGTATGTTGGATATTAACTTTCAAACGACCACAGGTTTTTTTTATCTGCTTCCCCACTTAGTCATTGCTACAAACTTCTAGATGTCATCTAATTTCTGATCCCCATCATCAGGCTAACTCCAATTAGTATGTCCTATCCCAATATAGGTTCTGACAGTTGCACTCCTAAAACCTTTTTTAACTGAGGCAATAATGCTACCAAGTGCAACTCTGCATTCAAAAAGATATCATCTGCTTGACCCTTCTCCACTGATTTCTGTATCAAAGGAAACCTGCTGTTGACAATTCAATTACAAAAATTGGAAATATTGCTTAGCAGGTGGAAAAGATTTCATGTTACTACCATTTGTTTTTTTCATCAAGATACAATAAAATACATATTTTATAAGAACAGTAGAATATGCTATATTTTGCTTCAAAGATGAACCCCATTAAAAACTAATGACAATACCTTTACAAGATAGCAAACAGAAGTCCAGATTCCCACAGTTCTTATAGTGGCATTAATTGGGGTGTGGTGGGTTAACTCTTGCTTTTCAAAGCTCAGCACTCGGAAAAGTTCCTCACACTTGCACACATGCTGAATATGGAAAGGCAAAAAACAAACCCTGTACTGAAAATCGTAATGCCAAAATGTTCTGATCCTGCAGCAAAATCTCTTAATGCATTCATTTTTGTTTATCCCTGAAAAGAAATCCCAACTTTTTCTATAAAACTTATATGCCTGCCTTAAAATACACAGATTTTTTTCATCTAAATCACAAAACTAGGTTGAAAAGAAAAAAGAAGTTACGGTGGAAGTCCCATGGTACTCTCAGTTCAAGAGCCCTTACAGTGATTTTTACTGGAACAAAGAGACATTTCAAGTCAACATATGAGCACTATCACCTAAATGGGGGTGGTCCATGTGATCCTATCAACATTAGGAAATTCAGCATATATAAATATATAAATAAAACATATATACAGTACATAGTCACATTCATATAAGCCATAAAATGACATATATTTACAAAAACATTTGCAGCTCTGCTTTATGCTTTCAGTTCCACGCAGGAATTTAGGTTTTTAGCTTCTGCCTTGCAAACTTGATTATCCTGCTTTTGAGAGTTTGGAATAAACTTGTATCCTACATACTCAAAGTTTCTTTAAAATATGAAAGAAGCAAATAACCTTCCAGGAAGTTCTGCCAAATCCATAAGAAAAGTTGAAATTTGTTATGTGCCTCACTGAAGAGAAATTTACGTGTTACCAACCACAGAAAGACCTTCTGTTCTTGATGAAGAATGGCAGTACTTTGGTCTGGTAGATAAATACATGTCAATGTCATAAAACATCAGTCACGACAAAACTGGTCACCTGACATTGGTGTGTAGTATAAATTGATGCATAATTTCTACTCAGTTTGTCTTGGTTTAGACTGGTAGAGCAGGCAAAGTGAATGAATGTAGAGATGAAAAAATATATATAAATTTTATGTTACCTTACAGGGTCAAAATGTAGAGAGAAGACTACATCCTCTTGGCATTGTTATAGCTTCTTTTATCAGATAAGTTCAATGATTAATACAACTCCAAGGATCTGACATTTATACAGTTTATATTATACAGCACTGTGACTTCCAGGAATTGCACATATACCACTTACTTCTCCCAGTATGGAAAAATGTTTCCTTGCTGCCTCATAAAATATTCTTCTTAGCCCAGATTCAGGCATCCTTTTTTTTTTTTTTTTTTTTTTTTTTTTTTTTTTTTTTTTAATTTGGTGGAATTTGCAAAAGGAAATAAACTTTTTGAGAAGGGGTTGTTTTCCTTATGAAGAACACTTGGAAGAAGCAAACCTCACAATGCAGCAGTTTAAAGTGCCTGTATGTGAAGATCATTTGGGAAAAAAATCTTGCAATCAACTGTCAATCCATGGCTTCAGATAGCACTTTCAGTAACAGGCAGTGGAGTTGTCTCTTGTTCCTCCTTGTTCTCAGTGGATACATCCTGGACCTCCTGTTGCTGATAGATGTCTTGGACTAGCATGATGTTTGTGTTCTTCCACTCTCTGTACTTCATTGCCGTCAACTTTGGGTCCTCTAACAACTGGTTAATTGTAGCCAAGTCATGTTCCTTACACTAGGAATTAGAAAAAGAGGTTATTTCCCATAAACACTGTCAAGATCACCATCCATAACAAGATCACCCTGGGAACATTACAGAACCATGACACAAGATGACGACCAATTATCCACTCTCAGCAACTTGTTCTATTTTTTTATCCAAGATTACTGAAGTCAAGTCCACAGCAAAAATTCCTCCCAATTGAAGAAGAGACTATGATTTTATGCGGTTTTTTGTTTTGTTTTGTTTTGTTTTTACAGGATTCTTAGCAAAATTTTGCATTCATAAAGTTGAGAAAATTAGACATTAGTTAATTAATTTAACGTACAGGCAGTATAGCCTATAAGTAGTTAGTGTACTTGTAGGTGCTAATACATTTATCACCAGATGTTAAGAAATCTGGTCTCTTCTTCCAGACAGGAGTATGTTAGACTGTATGATGTGAAGACCCTGGTTCAGCTGTAGGACAGGAGCAGTCATGTCATGATATACAGAAACTAAGAGACTTGATATCACAGAATCACAGAATGGTTGAGGTTGTCAGGGACCTCTGGAGGTCATCTAGTCCAACTCCTTCTCAAGCAGGTACACCCAGAGCAGGGTGTCCAGAACCATGTTCAGGCATCTTTTGAATAACTCCAGGGATGAAAATCTACCATCTCTATGGGCAACCTGTGCCAGTGCTCAGTTACCCAAAATGATGTTCATATGGAACCTCCTGTGCTTCAGTTTGTGTCCACTGCCTCTTGTCTGTTCACTGGGTACCACTGAAAAGTCTGGCTCTATCCTCTTTACACACCTTTCTTCTCTACTGCCACATGTTTCATCATACCTGAGGACAGTGTGTTTGCAATTGACTTCAAAGCACCTTGTCATCACACACATTCACAATACTTCCTGACATTATCCAATAGGCTGCTGTCACGTCCATATCCCACTGCTACTCTACTCAACTGTCAAAAACTCTAACTCCTTTGAGTAACTTTTCAAAACAAAAACTTATTAAACTGTTAGTTTACACTAACAGTGTAACACTATCTTCAAGACCAATCCTTGCATGAGGGCTCCTGGAATCAGTGTGGAGATACACTGATAGCATAAGAGCTGAAGAGGAAATTAGGAAATATGAAGGAGATGGGAGTATTTACAATGCACAGACATGGTGGAAAAAAGCCATGCTGTGGAATTCTTCTCAGCACTAAATCTAATTACCACATTCATTAATATCATGATGCATTTGCACACAGCTTCTCTCTCTGCTTAACAATCCAAAGTATGTTTTGTTAATGATATATCATGGCAGGTACATTAATCTGTTGTTAAAGAAACAGTATCAAAAGACCAAAATCAAAATCACACTGAATCTTACATGAATCTTTTGCCTTAAAACTAAGAGGTTTCTATCTAAAGCAAAGTAAATATGGATCAGATGCAAAACTTCTCTGATGTTGAAATTTCCAGTAGATTATTTCAAATTCTCTCATGTCTCACATTTTATGTTTATGAAATTGACTTTAAAAGCACATCTTCCCACTGATGCAAAGAATATAGCACATTCCCACTACAAGCATTTCCCTTTCAGACAGGCAAACATTGCTGTGTATAGAACTCTGTTGGTGTCTGGCAGAAAGTGTCTGCGCTATATTTGTCTTGTTAATACTTCAAATCCTTAATATGAAGAAAGAAAAAAAAATCAACATATTTTATGCATTATGAACACTCCAAAAATGATTTTTCCATACTAAATACAAATGTTAGCCAAGTCTAAGTTTATAAGCACTGCTAATGACAGTATATATGATACTCCTGGGTTAGATCGATGCAAAGTTATCCTCCTTGCTCATGCCTGGCAGAAAGGTTTCTAGGTTTGCATTCAGTTCCAAAGTAATAAAATAAATTACCCTACAGCATACAGCACCATTGTGTACTAACTGGTTCTTAGATTTGTTAGGGAGGTTTATACTGGGGAAAGACCTAGATAAAAGCTTCCATATTTATTTTCCGGTGTCATAAAATCAGTGTGTTTTTTAAACTAACTTTCTGCTGTATAATGAGCTCAATTGTATTGCTGATGCAGAATAATATGATAGTACTGTGTCACAGGAGACTCATCCTGAGGAGAAACTTCACCAGAGCTGTAAGTCCTGCAGCAGGAAGGACAGCTGCACTCCAAGTTGTCTTTTATAGTGTTTTCAGAAAGTTTAAGACAGAACCTGGGTGCCAAAGCCAAGACTCTTGTTGGAGCTAATTAGTGATTGTGATAATCAGAGAAGTTTTTACATACACTGCTTCAGAGTACTATGACTGAAGCCAAATACACTTATCTGAAATAGGACAATCAAATCCCGATCCTAGCAAAGCCCTCACTTGGCTTTTATTCTTTCTCTTTAGAACTTACATGTTATGATTATGCTTTCTGTTTGAGTACATTCAGAAGCAGGTTTTGAGTCCCCATGGCATTCTGGGTGAGCAAACAGTCTCATAAATCCCCATATTCTGGACAAATTTATTGGTCTTTTCATGGGATGTCCCCCTGAATCCCTACACTCCTTCAGTTCCAACATGAAAGCAGGATGCTTTTATTGTTGAAAATATTTGTTAAAGGAGGTCTTTACAAAAGCTTTGGCACATCCTGTACATTCCCCAATAATCACATAAGGCAAACTTTTCTGGCTCACAGTCATTTTTGTGTCCTTGATCATCAAGGTACTTTTTCTACTCTTCCTTTTTAAAGGCTCCCTTGTTTGGGGCATTCAGCTGAGCTTGCAGGTTTCCCAGCTAACTAAAAGAGATGTTCTTTATTAAATTTTCCAAACAGGCTGGAATTTCTACAAAAAAAGGTCCCTTCTGAACTATTGCCTCTGCTTCCAGTTCAAGTTTAATAGCAAAACACAGACCACAGTTCTGAATAAAAGAGAAAACAATTTCAATAACTTAACAAACTCTCTGAGCCTTGAAGTAAATCTGTAATTAGAGCTTGGCTTTCTTCTTTTTTCAGCCAAACTATTTTTCTCTCTAGCTTTTCCTTGTCTCTGTCTGTGACCTCACCTTTAATGTGCTGTTCAGCATTCGAATTTTGTGGAGTTTCTCATTAATGGAGGGGTTTTTGCTGCGTTTGATAAATGACTTTCTAAGCTCCTTCTTGGTTGACAGTCGACGATCACCAATGGGAGACAGACTTGCTTGTTCTAATGACTTGTAAAGTCTCTCCATCTCATCATCATCACATTTTTCATTATCTGTAAAGTTAAAAATAGTGTATGAGAACATGAATGTGGCAGCAGACAGTAGAAACATTATGTTGAGCCATCAGAAAGACTCAGCCAAGTCGAGAAGTAATGGTACTAGAATCAAAACAAAAGGCAATGTTTAGGGTAATTATGCAGATGAAAATGACAAACAACCAAACTCAATTGTTTTAACAAACAATCAGCTTATGATTCATGCAGTTGTGAGCATATGTTTCCACCTTCCAAGTGTTCCTTATATGCTCTAAAGATATCACAGACTTTGAATAACTGGCAGAAATGATACACTTAAATAGCACACTAATTTGTTGGCATCTACACACATTCACCCTTCCCTTTCTTGCTGCACACAGTTAATCACACTTCTGCCTGACAATATACTGGCCAAATTCTGTTTGGTATACCAACTTATTGGCAGATATTGATAATTATTGAAAATACAGCAAAGAAATGAAACACTGAAATATGTCAGAGGCTACAAGATAAGGTCCGCAGGAAGCAGATTAGAACAGGATCCCTTGGGTCACCTGATGCCTAAATCCCAGGCTTCAGAGAGCACAGCACAACATTTTCTTGTCCTGCCTCAGAGTAAAGCCTTAATTACCCCCCACTTAATTGCTTGTACAGCACTGAAGCTGCAGCACCATCTTCCATGTCAGAGAGGTCACCAAAGGAAAAGTTGTCAAACAGTTGAGAATTAAATAGGATAAGATAAAAAAAAAAAAAGAAGCAAAGTTGTTTTGTTTTGTTTTTTCAGAATAAAACAACTTAAAAATGAATAATTGGAAGCTCAAAATGCCCCAAGCATAGATTGGCTGATCCACTTCTGGCAGAAGGCCATTTTCAGCAAAAGGCTGTGCCTTTTCTTCTACCTCAGGCCACACACTGAAGACTTTTCTATTTCAGTACTTGCTAAAGGAAAATCTTAATAGAATCTGTGCTTTCAGGATGCCAGTGAGTCCCTCAAAAGCCACTGGGATGATGTTCACATTTATTACACTGGAGACGGTGGTTGCAGCTCTTCTTAAGTGCAGTCCTCCATGTGTCAACTGAACTGACAGTGCATTTTTTCTTTTAATTGAAAGTTAAACATTGACTTTTCTAAATCATCCTTAGCAAACAAAAGGAAAATGTCCTCTTGCTCCCTCCTGTTGCAGCAAAAAGACTTGTTCAGCTTGTCAGCACACTCAGAAAGGAGTCTGCTCCTTATCTTTTCCATGTTTTAAAAACTACAGCATCCTCCTACATTCCTCTTTTTTCTAAATATTTAGGTTACAAGAAAGGTTTATGATATGCTACAAATATTTGCCTTCATGCTGTTGCTGGCCTTTTTTTCACTTCTTTGTGATTGTAGAAACTGCTGTAACTTGATAAGGACTAAATATAGCTTCCATCATTGGTACAGTGTAGAGAGAAGAAAGGGAGAGCTGTTGTATATTTAACAAGCTGTAGGAAATAGAAAATAAAAAAAGAAAAGAAAACGCAAGTGTAAGGCATAATATGCTGCAGTAGTATCTCCTGAAAACTGTTGGCTCATACCATGAGACTTGTAATTATAACTAAATTATAACTAGCTTCCTGCCTACTTACTTGGGATGAAGCAGCTGTTTGTTCCATTAGCCAGCTCCTGCACAGCACTGGCTGAGCCATGCTGCAGCCCTCATGCATCAAGACTGTACACAGCATCACTTGCAGAGATAAATTGATCTTTATCAGATATCCAAGAAAGAGCATACCAACAGAAAATAATTTACGGACCAGATGAACGTGAAGTCACTGCTCCATTTATTTTTTGAGTCTGACTCATGACGCTAACTCTAAAAAGGTTACTGAACACGTGTCTCCTGTGTTAAGTACATTGATATCTTCTGTGCATTTGTGGGTGAAAGTAAGGAGGATAGGGACACTCAGCACAGAAAAAGGAGCTGGTGTAAGAAGAGTCCAGCAGAAGGCTCCCTGTTTATGCTCGTGATCAGCACTGTGCACTTAGCTCCTTTGTTCTTACAAGTTTGCAGCCTCAGACTCCTCTCCTATTACTTATTCTTCCACTATTCCCATTACCAGAAGGATTGATCAGGACCAGATAATTTCAGAGGGAGAAGAAACACTGGATTCTTCAGATAAGTTATTGATAAAGGGTATGACAGTGAAGTAGCTAAAAGGAATTGCAGGAAAAAACAGTGAGTGAAACGTGCAGGCAGCCTGGTGTGAGCCTTTTAATGCTTTGGGTTCCACCTTTATTCCACTGATGAGGATGAGCTACCTCCAAAACAAGTAAAGAATTACAAAATGGTATTTTAATATCGTGTTTCTGTAATTAAGATACTGTTGCTATTGATAGAGAGTATATTCACCAATAAACAGAGGCCAGAATATCTGATACTTACATGGACTTTTAACTCCACTGCCCTGTGCTCCCCTGAGCAAAGCTCAGAAAACAAAAGCCCACCTTCTGAATGCTTGAAGCTCTCAGTGAGCATTCATAGTGAAAATTTGAAGAGGGGAGGGCTAATGGAGAAAGAAGAAAGGCATTTTGTCCCGCAATCAGTTAACAAGACCAAGAGAATCATCAGTAATTAAAAACAACAAAACATATTTCTTCTTACTCATACAATGGTGTAGTGCAGTACTTTACAGCCTCTTAATGAGAGGAAAGTTAGTGAGGATAGATTTTCCAACAAAACACCTGAAAGAAAGTTAATGTTGGATAACAGAAATAAAGTAACATGACTCAAGGCTTAAGAATAGACTGGGATTCTTTTTTTCCCTGGATTCAAACATTCACAGCACATTTGCCCAGAACTTTGTATTGCTTATTGCCCTCTGCACCTCAAGACAGAGCAGCAATCATCAACAAGTCTAAGAGAAGCACAGGAATTCACATGGTCTGTATTTCTAGGCATCAGTGATTCAGACTCCTATGAAATCTGACCTGTCTGGACCTACTATTGAATTGTTACAAATTATTTGCTTTACATCACAAAGTAAAAATTCACACAAAAAGCATATAGCACTGAAGCTCAGACATCAGTGTAAAAACATATTTCTGTGTCAGACTCACAAAGAAAAATGAGCTACCCCTTTGCTGAGCTTTGTTAAGCTCAGAGGGTTTATGGTGATGGATATGTATACAGTCTGCTAAACAAGAAGTTATGCAGCTGTGAAAGTTATACTTCCTGTTTATTTCCATGGAAACAACAACAGATACAAAGAGCACAATGACATTATTTAATATATTCTCAGATAAAACACACTGTTTTTCAACACTGTCACCACCATTAGCACTTTTTTTCCCAGAAATGAACAAGAGCTGGTATGCTATACTCATAAAATCTTGATGGCCCTCTGGAACATGGCTTGTCTTTCACCTGCCTGCCACCATCGCTGAAACACACCACTCACCACCTCACTGTGCTCACATGCACTGCTTAGAACATAGATGTTCAACAAGCGTCAATGAATGTCAATAGCTGTTAATTTTTTTTCCTCGTGGAGGAGGACACTTCCACACCTTTGCTTCATATGCACTTCCATGCCAGATACCATTCTGTCAGACTGCCCCTCTGCAGCCATCTGTTGCATGGAAACAAAATGTAATGCAATATTGGCTGGAAGGTTCAACCTCTACTGCCATGCCACCAACATCTGCTCTGATGTTGTGGGCCAAAATAGGAGGCATCGCTTTCAGAGCAGCCTTCACAAAATGGTCAAGTTGGACCCCACTAGCACTGCTCTGAAATAAGCCTTTCCAGAGCAAGTTCACACATCAAGTACGTTCACAGTCACTTCAAAATAAGATACTGCAACTTCCACATGCAGTTTTCAAGCTAAACACTTCCTGTCTCAGGCATGCAAACTGAAATGCTACCATAGCACTTACTTATCTTGTACTCTTTTAAAGATAAAACACATTCATTTTTCCCTCAGGACTCAATGAAGGACTGGGGTAAGGAACGTGCAGTAGCAGTGGAAGGATATTACATATGCACACTGGAACATGTACATCACCATATGTTATATCCTCTTCCCTTCCCTTGGCAACATTAACTAAAAGTACTTCCACTGTGAGATGCCACTGGAAGAATCAATCCTCTAAAACAGCTATTTCATTTTCCCAACACTTCTGGATATGTCATACAGTAACATATAGCTCTCTTAACGTTGTTGAACTCCCCAGTGGGGATAGTGGAAAGGAACCAGTACTGATCCAAGAAAAGAAAATTCCTATCCTGAGGAATTTTAACACTGCAGAGAGAGACTGTCTATGTTGAGACAATGAAAATAATGTGACATTTCAGGCTGGACAGAACTTCTTACCAAATCCATTTCAGGAAGAGTAAATCAGATCTTTGTGGGCTTCTTGCGATCTACCTGGAATTACCCTCTACCTAACAGAAGATGCCACAGACAAGAGCATGATGCCAGAGGCACAGCACATCAGTTTTGCACCTCCTCAGCTTTCAGTTTCTGCATCCTTGTCAGTCAACTTGCCGCAGGTGGGAGACATTACAGTATAGAGACACCCAACCCTGCAGCAGCAACACAGGAGTCTGCCTGAAAACTTTTGGATATAGGACTATTTAAGCCCACAAAAATGAAATTATCCAGAAGTTTTCAGGCAGCAGCTGTGAAAAATCAAACTGATTGCTTCCCATTTGATGAAGAAATAGAAATTGGCAATGTTTTGCATAAAGAATATTTTGCACTGAAATCATCTCCAATGGAATATCTATTACTAACTCTAAACCGAACCACAGAAATTTAAAGTTATTCTTCCATTCTCTAACTGGGATGTCATAGCTCTCCAGCTGTGCATTAATCCCAGGAAAAAAGGAAAAAAACTGCTTCTTCCTCCTGTCTTGGCTATGCTAACAAACTTCTCATGGCTGTTTCAGCTCTCCTGTTTCCGATCCTGACAAACCTTTTGATAGCAAGGGGGTTCTGTATGGACCCAGTCTGGAGAGAGGAGGTGAAAGCATTATAACCCACTTGTGACCTTACCTACCCCCACATAATCACCATTCATTCTCTGTATTAGTTGTGGTCTTTCCGAAGGGAGCATGATGACATGTAAGGAAAATCGCATTTCTGACAGAACTACAGACCAGGAAATACATGAACTGGAAGGACGTGTCTTAAAAGAAACTCCTCACTGGCTAATGCAGAACGATAAAAACAAGAGACATGAGAGAGAGGAAGAAGTAACAGGAAAATTACATTAACACTAAAAGTCAGAGGCTTTTGATTACAACAGCAAGATCAGCAGAGAGGGGTGCCATTTTTTACAAACTGGAAACAAATAAATAAACTGGAAACAGCATAAGCAAGTACTTCCTTTTTCAAGGTCAGAAAATTAGAACAGCATAATTTTCACCATGATTCCTAAAGCCTTTTTGATCAGAAGCAAAATAATCATTCAAATACAGCTGTTGTTCCACACAGTTATGCTCGCTCACTTTAAGTGCATTTCTTGGATAGTCTGAGCCGCAGTACAGCATTCACTATGACTTTTGCAGAAGGAACAAAGGGGTCAGAGTCCACCAGAAGATCTGTTCTGGCTATTAGTGGCACAGGCAGATTCAAGAGAGGAAAAGGATGTTAATTCTGAGAAAAGAAGGAATTGACCACATCCAGTTCCTATCTGACCAACTCCTACTCACAAAAACAACCCACAAAAAAGAAAATTCAAATTGTTTTCAAAAATCTTTCCATGTTTCCCAAAATATCAGCGCACAGCAGCTCTTTCACCAGCTACTATGGTCTCAAGTGAAATAAGTAAACCAGAAGTGGTACTGTAAAAGTTTCTTGCCAAGATGCATTAAGATCATGTGACAATGATTATAAAACCCTCAGGAACCACAAGGAAGAAGGATGTTATTGCTTCAGTGGAAGATACCCAAATGAATAAAACACACATTCCTGTTGACTTGTAGTGACCTCTCTATTTCTACAGCTTCCTTTTGATATGGTTGTTTTTGATAGTGGTGGTGGTGTAGCTGGGTCATGGTCTGATATTTCTGATCCAGCACTTGCCAGAAGAAACACTAAAGATGGAGTTTGGCTGCAGAGTGTGTCTAGCCATCCCGGATGGGGCAAGAACAGCTTCTGGACACAGAGCACGTAGTCACATACTTGTTTGTATTCTTTACTGTTTCTTGTTTTCCTATCAGCTTCTTTGTGTCGGTACTGAATCCTCAGTCACTGTATAAGTAAGAGGCTGTAACACTGAAGTATTAAATATTTCCATTAAGTAAATGGAAATATAATCTTCTTTTTATATACTATTATGCCACCCTGTAGTATGTAACCTCTCCCCAGTAATCAGAGCAGAGCAGTAAATCTGAGAGTGTTCATAACAGTGAGAGCTGCTGGAAAGTTTTTTTTTTTTTAATATTATTTGGTACATCTCATACAAGACACTTACAGTTGCTTAGCAGTTCTCCTTAAATAATTTCCATTGAGGAAAAAAAAAAGCCTATAATCACTTATCTGAACCTGTTGTTTCCCTTAGAGCAATTCACCCATTTTCCTCTTAGAGAAACTTTTGTCTATTTCATCACTACAGGTTCCTTACTTTCCTTGTATTTACATAATGAGCTCTTCCCACTAGAGTCACAGCTACTCCTTCTCTCTAGGTAACAACTTTTCTCCCATTGGCCTCCATTTCTGACTTTCGCCAAGAAAAACACTCTTAGGTTTTTGAAAAACTTTTCCCACAGATCTTGGCTGCTATCAGCTTCAACCAAGAGTTCCTCATGGGATTTTTCTAAGCAGAACAAGGCTGCTGCAAAGCAGAGTGCATGACAGGTGATTTTCTGTCTTCATGAGGAAAAGGACAGTATATACACAAGCAAAGGCTCTGGTGGGCAGAAAGTTCAAAGACTGTAGGGTTGTTCTGATAATAGCAGGCTTAGTTTATGTCCATGGGACATGCACTTTTAGAACAAGCTCCAATGCAAGATGTACCAACTCCTTCTACCCATTACACTGAAACATGAAGAGCTGCCAGCAATGTGCTGTTTAGAAGCATTACAAAGTAAGTAAGATGGACTATACTAGCAAATCTTTGAGGTATGCCCTCTTGTTCCACATTAGATTACAGTGGTGTTCTTTCTAGTTACTGTAAATCATGAGGGTTTGCAGGTAGTTCTTATCCCTCAACTTGAAATTATCTCACAGCATTTGTGCACATCCTTATCAACTAGCTACAGAGGGAAATTCTCAAGGTATAAGCCACAGATACAGAATTATGTTCTTTTTGATAATTTCCATTAGGAATTGAATTTCTACTTTAATTAATCCTTTTTTCACCTCGATCCCAAATTGAAATAGCTTAAGTAATCTCCTTTCAAATTACCTCATTTAATATTTCAGCATCTATTACAAGAAAAAAAGATTGCCAACATTCTCCATCTTCTCCTCATACTATGCAGAGTGATAAAGAATAATAAATGTAAGGTATACATCTTGCTCAACAACAGTTATCATGCAGATAGTAATAGCGAACTTATACAGTTTCTATAGTGACTGTCTCACTAAAATTATCTATTTCTGGAATTCCATCACAGATTAGCATCGTAGTTAAAACTGATGTGTTCTGAGATCAGGGCTGGCTTAGCAGTGAACAGTGAAGGAATCTTTTTCCCCAGGAAAAATTTTGGGACAATTAAACCCCCTTGGAAATGGCAGAAACATACAAAAATATGTCTTGATTTACATTTTAATCCTGCTTTACTGGTAAGCATTACTATATCATCATACAAACCTATAAAATTCTGCTTTAAATGACTACGATTGCATCACATTAAATCTGTCACCATCCATAAAAGTACCTGTCACTCGTAAAGTTATGACAGAAAGCATTAGCCCGAGCATTGTTGCAGAAATGGTGACAGTATCAGAGTATCATATTCTGAGCAAAGGCTGAAGTTTATACTAATAAAAAGCAATCACTCAACGGGATCTGGAAACTACCATACTCTCTATGGCTCACAATCCAACAATGCACCTGAATGCAATTACTTGTAGGCTCCCATGTACACACACAACCTGTGTGTCTCTGAGTCCATTCAAAGAATATTTTCCAATGGTCAGATTTAACCCTAGTAGTCAAATTACAGAACACTTGCTATGTCTTTGTCACAATCTTTCATAGGAACTATGCACAGCCTTTTTACTACTTGCATTGCCAATCAGGAAATCAGGTATTCAGATTCCAAAAGAACTCTTCTAAAACATTTGCTTTCTTCAACAACATAGAAATAAGACACACGTTCACTCTCAGTTTTAATTCCTACTTATTTTCATTGCTACAGAAATCTGTACCATGGCAGCTTCATTTTCTATGGATAATTAAGCTGAAAATATTCTGAAATTAATTTTCACTTTGTCTAAAGCTTCTACTTTGCTCAATTTTCAGTGTCTTGGTGTTGTGGGTTTTTTTGTGTTTTTTTTTTTTTTTAATGTTTTGTTTTGTTAAATCAGAACGTAATTTAACAAAACAAAGGTGTGCTAACTGTTGATACTTGTAAAACAATCGGAAGAGTGACAATGTCACTGATGTGCCTTACACTATCATTTAAGTGATTCAGCTTCTTGTTTTCTCTTCACCTACAGAGAACAATCCTAAATTCCCTGAGCTCAGTGCCATTAGTTTTCACCTTTTCATATTGTTCAATCTAGTTTTTTGGAAACATGTTTGTTTCAAACTGAACTGAGACAGTATTGCACTCTCTGCAGTAGAATGGTTTCTTCAACTGTTCACAAGGATTTTAAATCAGAGGCAGGGCACAAGTGCATCATTCTTTCGTTATATGTACCTCTCTAGGTAATGGACTGAGCATCTTCATTTCAGTATTTTAGGAGGAAAGAAAAATAAAAAGCCACTTTAAAACTCTTCAATGGAAACATGAAGGAAGAGAGAGGAAAGGAAGCTGGTGAAAATCCCAAGCTCCCACAGAGTATGGTTCCGCAGACAAAACCTCCTCTCTCATTAGCTTACCTTTGGCTAATGATTTCTGTCCTGCTGCGTCTGGTACGATTAGGCAATGTGTATCCAGATCTAACAATGTGTTTTGGAGTCCACCACTGGGACAAATCTGGCTTTCTGCTGTTTCTTCACAGTCTACTTCTGGCTGCTCATCAGATTGAATCTGTACACAGAAAGTCAAAGGCTGATCACTATCTTCCATGGCAGAGTTGTTAACAAGGTCAAGCAGGGACCCCCTCTCAGAATAAAACACTTTGGACGTCAAGGAAGATGATGATTCTTGGGAATTTAAAGTGTTTTCAGCAGAGGAGAGAGAACAAGATGCCTCGCTTGACAGAGTCGATGTCAAAGAGGATTTCTGTTGATCCTGCTTTCCAGAAACAAACAGAGAAACAAAAAATAAAAATAAATAAATAAATATTTCCAAGTTATTATTTTTCTTAGGCTCTACACCTTATAGATATGCAACTAAATTGACAACTAACTAAAAACTAACATAATATGGTTGATTATCCATTCAAACAAGCCTGAGGCAAGGCAACTAATCTCTCACAACTTCAGAAACCAAGTCACTAGGAAACTAGAAATAAAATTTAAAAAAACCTTAGAAGGCCTAGAAACAACAGAGTGAGGAAAAAAAAAAACACCATGCTGAATGCATCCTTTCAGGTCTCATAGCCATTGCACTCTTTTTTCCATGTTCTTTGTTTCTCTAATCAAGAGTACAGAAGAAAAATCCTGAATTAGGCACTGAACAATCAAACATAAAGCTATTTTGAAGTATTCAGTAAATTCATCCATGTCATAACCACAGAGGAGTGGTTTTAACACAAGGAGTGTTAGAACAGCACTGAAACGATCTCAGCAACCAAAGCCATTTCAACCAGGCCATTCTAGGCAGCTGTGGAGCAGAGGGCATAAAAAGTGGTACAAGCATAAAATGGTACAAGATTTGTGCTGCTCATTCACCTATCAAGATTCATATTTGAGCAAATGAATCTGAAAAGGGATTCAAATTTCACTAGAGATGCATCAAAATTAAGCACATCTTAGAGTTCTCCATGTTGTACTGATCACCCCACCTCACAATTAATGCCGCCTCCTGTCACCAGCAGGATCGAGGCAGTAAATGAAAGAGGGTATGATATATGTATGATTCCACGTAAAGAAAATTTAAAGAAAAAAAGCTTTGAGACGCATGTATTTTCCCAAACAAGCAAATATATCTTTGCTTACAAAGCTTCCAAGCTAACATCTATGCCTACAGTAGCCATTTGCATTGGTTGAGTTGTACTATTACCTGGTCATGAATATCAACAAAAACTAGCGCTACTCTGCTTTCTAGCCACCAAAAATCACTAGAATATATGCCATGATAGTCAAATTCACAAGTAACACACAGTCAAGCACATAAATATATGCACAAATTAACTAGAAGATGATCAATTGACAAATAAAACAATTGAAGGCATAAGAAGATAAAGATTCAGATTGCAACCCTTAGCAGAAACTACAAGGAGGAATAATACAAAAGCCAAATGTCTTCTATCTGCTGCTTTAGAAATTTATTAAGATCAACCACTACTAGCAGGATTCAGAATGAGAAAACCTGATGGACTGCAGTTCTGGCAGTTTTATATTCTCAATGCATATGCAGAACAAATCTCTGTAGGTATTAAAATAGATGATAACTAAAGTGGAAGTACTGATAATTAACAAAATCATGTTGCTAGGGAAACCCAAACAAGCTGCAAACACATTAAAGAAATTAACCTGGAATATCTATCAATTATCCAGGCGTAAATTAGAAATAAGATGTATGCATATTAAACAAAAGTGACTTTATTTTGTATTATGCTATATATGCTTCTGCAATTCAGTGTTGCTGTAGTGTATACTAATTCCTTACTACATTAAGAAATGCAAGATCATTTCCCTGTGTTTCTAATCTAGTAGTCTCATGTAGGTATTAATCACATAAGATGAGGTGACTGTGGTTCATCATTTCTCTTTCTTCATTTCTCTGAATTTTCAATTACTCTTCCAGATTGATCTTATTTACATCCCTATTATAATAAGAGCAACTGTGTGTTCTAGTTGCATGTTTGATTTTAATCTTCACGTACACACCCTGAAGCAGTGGGCAAGAAGGCATTTTCTTGAACTACATTTATGAGTAACA
Organism: Callipepla californica brunnescens; assembly: GCA_023055505.1. Taxonomy (NCBI): domain Eukaryota; kingdom Metazoa; phylum Chordata; class Aves; order Galliformes; family Odontophoridae; genus Callipepla; species Callipepla californica. Next base: position 20,331,541 of record JALIRH010000003.1, on the reverse strand, counting down.
AAATTGTCGTTGTGAGCAAAGGTGACCTGTTCATCTGTCCAAGAGTTCATATTGAAAAGACAAATTGTTGAAGTGTTTGTACAGTCAAATAGAAGAACCAAAAATTAAAAGCTGTTGTTCATACGGTGTTGATAGTCTATTTTCAGTTATTTAAAGCCTTAAGAGGGAGATGTTAGATCTCATCTCTTTTTTTTTTTAATGTCATTCTTACACAAAAAAGGAAGTGATGCTAAAATGAAAACTGCCTCAATGAATGGAATTTCCTGTATCTTTTGTATATTTTTGTTTCCATTTTCATTTTTTATTAAATAATAATAATTAAAAAAAAAAAAAAACAGTGAAAGAATAAAGCAGATTGCCACAATGCATTTCTCTGTTTCAACATTTGTGCATATGTTTTTTTTTCCTATGATGAATGTTTACCTAAGTGACAGAGTGGTTCCTTTGGAAGTTTTGTAATCATACATATTATAATAAATCTCTACATTGGAACACTTTCAAAAGTAGATGCCTGAGCTGGCAGATCATAAGGATTCCATTGCAGATCAGTGTGTCTCTAGGCATCTATCTAGAGAAAAAATTATCATCATGAAACACCTCAATTGATATTTTGGAATTGCTGCAACCTATTGTCTCAATATACCTGCTGATTTTTGAGCCATTCACATGCAGAGAAATGAACACAGATGATCAGTTAAGCTTTTGTCCTACAGATGTTAAAATTATTTGTTCTTACTTAGCCTTTTTTCTTCCACAATACCCACAAATATTCATAAAACTTGAAAGCTCATAGTCATTTTTGCTTTTAAAGGTTCAAAACACTTTTTATCAGCAGAGAACTGAACAACAGATGAAGTTTCTTTCAGGAAGTACATGCAACTGTTTTTTTAAAACCTAACAGAATCTGCACGTGTGGCTGTTCCAGACTAAGTTTCCAATCTTGACTTGATCTCAAGAACATTGGAGATTTTTCTACTTAAAACATCATAGATCTGATTTTCACAAATGTCCATAGCTCCTTGTTTTTACTTTGCAAAATGTCTTTGTCATTTGGAAGGTAAAATTACAGATTAAGAAACTAAATAAAAATTTACAGTCAAGAACCTGCAGTATTTATGATACTGATCTGAGCTTCCTGTGTAGGAGATGTATCTTTGCCAGTAGGAAACTGAAAAGATCCAAGCTGAGCTTCCAAATAATCTGTACCTTCAAAGAATGGAGCAGACCAGTGGCAGCTGGAGCTCTTTCTAGGTTCCATTCCTTGAGGTGAAAATTTGACTGATTTACAGAGGAGATACCAACATTCATCCATAGGGGTGAGGAGAAAGGAAATCAGCTGCTAGACATAGAGACTGGAGGGAAGATGACCTTCAAGAGAAAGGGCTGAGGAAACAGGACCCCTCAAGCACCTGCACTGTTGCCTGCCTCCCATGTGTCCCATACTAAAACACTGAGGGCAGCTCTCAGGAGGAAGACAACCGGAGATCACCTCTGCAGCAACAGACTGACAAGCAGCAGGAAGCCAGAAAAACAGTAAACTGAAAAATAGCATCTGCTTTAAACTCATCATCTGAGAAAATGCCTGTGTCCACTCTGAGGTGAGCAGATGGGAAAGATATCTACTGTCTCCTGAAGCCGAGCCATTGAGGTATAAATTTCAAGATGCTTCATAATCGGCCTTCAACCAAGAATAACTCTTGGAGATATATTGTCAAGTTTCCTATATCCTCCAATATTTATAGCCATTCAGCCACGTTTAACCTTCAGTTAATACAGGCAATAAAGAATCTGTTATGTAGACCATCCTCTGAGTGCCATGTGGACTGTTTTACAGTGATTCATGCTGCACAACAGTTTAAGGAGAGGAAGTAAAGACTGACTTATCTGACAGAAACAGACAGGGCAAATAGATGACAATATGACATAGACTCCAATCTTTATGTAAGATAGCTAAAGATTGCCAGACAGGCAGATCTGTGCATTCGTTATTGGCTGCATTCATGCAAGCTTCTCCAGCTCATCTAAGTTTTTCATAGATGTTTTTTCATATGTTTTTTGCTTTCTTCACTGCCTGCGTGACCACCTAAACCACTGGATGTCATTTTAAGGTACCAGTACAAGAACCTCTACCACACCAACAAAGTAGCTACTGCATTTTTTGTTCATCCATGAGATGCATTAAGATCATTTGGTAACAAGTATATTACTGAATATGAATATACCTAGATTTAACTTTCAGCCAGGAGAGGGAAAGGTGTGAACACAGGATTCCTCATTTTAGTTGTATTACCATCCCAAACTGAATTACTCATGTCCTAATATGCAATTAGGTAAACCTTGTACCTTGCAGCTCATATGAGTGGAGATGAGATCACAGTGAAAAGCACCAATTGTAAAACAAGACTAATAGAGCAATAAGAGGCGAATAAACAGGAGAGGCACTTGATTACACACACGTGTGTTCATACTGCATATTTTAATTTATGAAAAGAAGCTAGGCAGTAGGGAATATTCTGGACATGCTCCACAACAAGACAGAAGGACAGCATAGATTTTGGGAGTATAATTACTTTCTTATTTCTAACCTCTTTTTCAGAGGTATAAAGGAAAGGAACTGACATCACCCATGTTAGAAGATACCTTCTGTTACCTCTCTTCTTTGCCACAAAAGCATTTTCAAATTCAGCTACCTAAAGAAAAGCTCACTCAAATAAATAAATAAAAATCTGTTGTATCATGCCACCAGCATCACAAAACAAAAGATTTCAGATGAAACTAAAAAATATAAATCCTATGAAGACTAGGCTACAAAAGCATGTTAAAAACCTTATAAAGAAAAGACATAGCATATGTATGAAGCAGAGTAACACCTTCCGTTCTCAAACAAAGCAAATATGCCTTCCTCTGAAGGAGCTATTCTTGCCAGTGTAAGGTTCTCAGCAGTGTGGGCTACAATACTTGTGAGAACCATTACAAGATAGAGGAGAGGGGAAACAGTGCATCAATATCTCATAGCCATACAGAGAGAAAATCTCCAGCCTCTGGTATAGGTTACCAGCCAGTAGCCCACCACCTGGAGAATGATTTGTTCCAACTGCAAAGCAAGTAAGAGCTAATTACAGTAACACTTACCAGCTGAGGAGGTGGTGGCTGGGCCATGTATGGGGGAGGTGGTGTGTCTGTTATTTCTGGGTCATCATGTTCACTTTCGCTATAGCATTCTGGGGCAGACATGGAAAATGAGCAAAAACAAAGTGTTAAACCAAAACTCATTTATTCCGCACAGTGCTGTGCTCAACAAAGTTCTCAAAGTAGAATGTATGGACTACAAGGTGCTACTGTGTCCTATGCTGAAAATTAACCCACTCTTGATAATCCTCTGCTGCTTCATAGCAACATTTTCCTCTTTTTTATTATTTCAAAACTTGCTATAGCTGAAAACATTAGGTGTCACTGCTCTAGATAGCTTTACTACTAAGTGGTGTCTCTTTTTTCCTCACTTCTCAGTCTTAAAATGAAATGCTACACCATCTGTGACAGAACTTGGAGAGACCTGTTGCATGTAGCAGATGCTGCCTCTTAATCTCTGTAACCAGTAAATTCTTCTGAAGCTGGCAACAGGCATTGGAGTTTTGGCTACAATTCTGGAAAAAAATAGATTGCTCACATGATGCTTTGGAAATAATATGGTGCACTCAGGAGACTTTTGTCACCACATGGTATCTTGGCACGCCATGTGGCACAGAGTTACAGTTGCAGAGCTAGCAAAAAAGTAGACACAGTCCTCTCAGAGCCCTGGAATCTCTTGAGAGCTGACAGAGAGGCAGACATATTATTTAATTACATGTACAGTAGAGGGAGGTATTTTCCAACACTTCTCAGCTGCTTTTTAACAGTGGATCACATGAAGTGATAAAACAAGACACACACAAGAATGAGAGGCAGCAAGTTGCTGCATTCTATTCCCAGGGCCTGGTTGTAACCACTGGAAAAGATCACTTCCCTCTGTGAAATCTTCCAGCACGCATCAACTATTCAGAGTGTATTATCCAATCATACATCATTATTGTATCTTCTAATTAAATTAATGTTGACATGCATGTAATTTTAGGGTTATAATAACCATTGTGTCAGGAGGGAAAAAAAAGTTGCAAGAGAGAAAAATTGCATACATTGGAGAAAAGCTTCTAAGATATTAACAGAATGAAACTTTCTCTCAGTACTGTTTGGAGAACCATAGGATTTTTAAGAGCATGGCTGTAGTTTTGTTTACTGAAAATATGAGCTGGCACATCTTAGCATCAAGGACTGAGAATGGCTACGGTACAGCCCATATCAAATGCTAACACTCTATGAATGATATGTTCTTGAGTAACCCCTCGTAACAGCTGTTTCTGATACACTAAAGAGCATCCCAAAGAGTTATGATGTGTAACACAGAGGGGATTCTCAGGTTGCTGGGAGCAGAAAAGTGGCTGTGTGTAACAGCAGTGACTCCGCAAGGGCGCATCCACACAAGTACGTCAGTGGTTTTCTGAAACCCCACACATGACAGATCCTGGAAGATCTGTGATAAAACATCTGTGTCATATTTTACTTTTATTGAATTATTTCTTTTGCTCTCTTATTTTGCGTCCGGTTTTATAACTCTCAACTCGGTCAGTACAACTCAAAAGATCAGCAGGCCTCTTTCAGCAACACCGTATCTCACCAGTGTTTCTATGGCTCCTCCATTCTGCATCAGTGTGTTGTTGTTGGGCTCTGTAGCCAAATGGACTCAAGGTGACAATTTAAAAGAAAAGATCTGACAAAGATTCGGCTCATCAAAAACTGTGAAAGACATTATCTGGTTAGACATAAAAGCAATACCTTCTTCACTCTTCCCATTGGGTGCCTGAGGATCTACAGCCATTCCCAGCTTGCTTAGCCACCTGTGTTTGAAGCAGGGAAGATATATTATTAGCAGTATTTACAAGCTGTTTTGAGTATTTCTCCCCCTTAAACATGTACATTCATTAACCCAAAGTCTAAATGTTAGAGTTTCTTTCTGTATCTCAGAGTATTTTCTAGGAAAACACCTAACATTTCCATTCCTTTTAACAGCTGTGTAGCATTAAGTTGCCAATAGAAGGAGAAATGTACTGAGTATCTCACAGGCCCACCTTGTAATACGTAATAGACAACCAATAACTTTCTTTTTCTATGTATGGATTTCTGAACTAGTGTCAATTGTCTACAGCAAGATGTATAGCCCTTGTGCTTTTCTCAGGATAAACCTGATAAGCAGGACTAGTTGCCTAGGACATTTTTTTCCTTCTGATCTTGAGAAAAAAAACACCACTGATGACTGAAGAGTTGCATTTCTGGAAGTAAAAGGAAAACTCTTGGTGCTATAACATAATATCAGCGACTTACTTATCTTTCATCCAAGGTGACGTAAAAGGCAAAGGAGCCATAGAAGATGATGTCAGCTGCCCTTGGCAATACCTTTGTGCACTGTGTTTGCTTTTAAGTCATTTGGAACGATCCAGGTTTTAAGAAACTAACAACTGAAAAAGCCTTTCAGGTTAAAACTCAAGGCCTAAAGAGGGGATGTAAGAAGGGCAGGAATTAAAATGCATAACTTGGAGAAAATATGGTGTTGGATCTTTATTATACTGAAGTATTGGAATATTGAAAAATTTTCTGGTTAAAACAATGGCAATGTAACTGGATTTTTAGGCTGACACACACACAATAGAGCTGCACAAAAATTTCAGAAGAAGACGTGCAATTTCTGTAAAAGTGGACTAATTTATTTCTTCTAACAGAAAACTTTAACAGAATGTTGTTGTTGTTACTGTTTTTTAATCTAAACAGAAGAAAAATGGTGCTTAAAGCAAGGTAAGTCAGACCACTGGTAATTTTGTGCATTTAGCCAGGTGAGTGCATAAAGTTAACAACACAAATTTGCTTTTGATATTTTCATTACTATGAGAAATAAATCCTGAATTAATGAAGTATTTAATTAGTAAACTCACTGTATTTTAATAGATATATATGCATGAAGAGTTACAAAAGGTCATGGTCTACCAAGTTCTTAAGTACACAAGTAACTTAACACACAAGATTGCCCCAGCGCCTTCAGTGAAACGACTCACATACATATGTATGTGTGGGACTGGAGCCAAGAGAACAGATGTCTCTTAGTCTGTTTTGACATATGCGTGAGTATGCATGTACTTTATGTATTAAATCCATGTATTTTATACTCTGCCAAGGAAAACACCATCAGCTACAACAGTGAGGAATTAGGAGTATTATAGTATAGTACAAGCTGCTCCAGTGCTAGGCTACTTAGCTTTCAGCTAATAAGAAATTTACTCTGGAAGCAGAGTTTGAAGAAAATCATTCTGGGGCATACGAGAGGAGACACCTGTGTAGATATCAATCACTCACTTACACAAGACTAAACATTTCCAAAATGTCATTAAGACACCAACAGTTTCCAGCTGGCCTCCAAGCTAACTGTTAACACTCACGTGTCCTCCATTAGCTCTACTTCTTTTTTTTTTTTTTTTTTTTTTCCCTCTTTCTCTCTACATCCTTCCTTCTTCTCTCTCAGTCAGTCAGTCAGTTTCTCTACAGAAGTATTTCTGGCCAACAGCCCTTCATTTTCAGTCTTTGTCAGCCCATGTGTCCCTCATTGTGTTAAGAAACTCTGGTAGGAAATGCAGCCATAAATAGACAGTCATTTCCCCAACAGCATGCTTTTGGCTTCTCCAAATTGCGAAGGGCAACATGTTCCTACATCTGTATTTACATGTATGTATCTATACAGTACTGATTTATTAATAGGTATGTATGTATCTTACTGTAGTACAGTAGATACTTTTCTGTCTCTGTAATTATTTCAGAAGGTCTCACACATTCTCTCTGTGTCTCTCCTTTCTGTTGTGCTGAAGATCTGAGGACTCCAGGATGAAGTCAACTCTTAATGAAGAATCTCACAAAGGTCACCAGTACAGCCATGATTAAAATCTGAACCTATCTATCATAAGATCTCTACTCCTATTTGAGCTATACTGATTCATATTTGCCATTTAATGAAATATCATTATTAACAGATTATATTCTCAGGTAACAAATACACGGAAGATATGAAATGTATAAAACTGAAGTAAGCAAGTAATATGTACTTCTGACAGCTCAATAGTTCCTAAAATGGCAGTATAAACTACCCATTTTTACTGTTCCCATTAAAAAAAACAAAACAAAACAAACAAACAAACAAACCCTGCATGAATGAATTGTTTTTCTTATAGACATCTGTAGAAAGGAAATGTCTAATGTGCGATAAAAATTGCTTAACTGCAACATAGTTTGGCAGTGAAGCAAATGTTTAATTAAAAAAAAAAAAAAAAAAAGCAGCTCTTTATATCCCTTTAACTCTCCTTGTTAACTGATATGCTATTATGAAAGAAAATTGTACTATGTTCAAGTACTATATCATTTCTGGAACAAAGCTACATGAAACATTTCCTCTTTTTCCTCACATCTCCCTAGGTGATGAACTTACTAGAAAATTTTTGCACCTATTTAGTGGGAAAGAATTCTTTCAAATATTTCCAGTCTGGCAGCAAAATTATACTAATAATGAGATTCTGATTTCAACTCTATTAGTGAACAAATAGTAGTATTTTCCTCCTATTTAGTGATGTAAACCAAACTAAAAAAAAAAAAAAAAAAAAAGTCTTAGTCATAACCTGGAGAACTTCATCAACAACTGCTTAACAGTGAAAGAATCAGCTCTCAAAGTGTTTTCAGATGCGAGACAGAATGAAACAGGGCCAGTCACTCTCTACTCACGTGTTCATTTCCAGAACATTTTCTGCCGCAAAATAAAATGTCTTGATCTGTGGGTGGCTGATCTTAATAGCACTAGAAGAAAAAAAAAAAAAAAAAAGAAAGAGAGGTGAAGAGAACTAGTTTACATTAAAAAAAAATAGCTGAATGATTTTAAATATTTAAAATATTTATTCATTCCACTATACTAATCTAGATCAGCTTATCCATATATACAGCTATTTCCTTAAAACTCAAGATTACTTTTAGCTCATTTCCTAGGCCACAAAGCATTCAGTATAAAATGCATGAATAAAAAATGAAGGAATAAGGAATAAAGCAAAGGCTTTCATTATGCCACTCCATACGTCTGTTGTGTGCCCATAACTTGAATATTTGTATTCCAACTTAAAAATAAATTAAACTTAAGAAAGGTTCAGGAAAAGTGCCAGAGATTACTCAAGATAGAGGATATATTCTGTGCATCACTAATCAGGCTAAGAATGCACAGCATATAGAACTAGTAAAAAGAAGGGAGGTATGATACAATAACACCGCTCATAGCATACAGCAGGTAAATAGGGACTGAAACTTTGCTACTTTTTTCCATTACAAGTTTTAAGAGTCACCAAAGAGGCAATTAGGTGGCTGATTCAAAAAAATCAAAATGGAGATAGTGACTTCACATGCCTGTGGATCCTTGTCCCATGAATACGGTTAAATCAGCCTCAATGAATTCAAACTGCTGGAAATTAGAGAAGGTTAATAAATACACTGACCTACTTCTGACTCAGGAAGCTTCCAGTTGGTTCATTGTTTGGAGTATGGAGGAGCATTTTAAGGAAATAGCACTGTATGTTTTCTCTTCCCCTTCAATCTTTGCTAGGCACCTGCTTTGTGCCAATTCAGAAGGCAGGGTACCAGGTTGGACTGCTTTGATCTGATCTAGTGTGCTCATTCTTAACACTGTCTTGAGAAGGAAGCACCAACTCAGAAAAAACATTTTTACCTTAAATACTGACATATATATACATCTTATATATTGTTCTAACATACTAACAAGTGTTTTGAAGCTGACTCCTCCAAGAAAAGGAGAAAGAAAAAAAGGAAATTTACTTCTGATATCAAATGCTTTGTAGTTTACCAGCTACTGAACACGCTTAGAAGAGTACAACGGCAGTCATAACAGACATGCTAAAGGAAATGAAATGAATACACAAATTTAAAAAGCGGGACTGATTTCCTTTAGGAATCAAAATTCCTATATCCCAGAAACCCACTCTTCATTCCCTGTACTTTTTTGCCACAATACTCAAGCTCCTATTAAAGTGCAAGAGTGACTCTCCTGAACGAAAGACAAGATTCACAGAGAGATGGGATGCCTCAAGCCACTGAAAGTCAGTATAACCAGTTATTTATTGCAGTACTCTGAATTAGTGATCTCTGACTCCCTATTGCATCCACCTTAAAAACAAACAAACAAACAAACAAAAAACTAACAACAAAAAAGTCATGAACAGTGTAACAGAGGATGATGGAGGATGGTGGAAAACAAGCTAGCCAACTGAAACATTCTAGCAGTGTAGAATGAAAGAAGTCTTTAGCTTTTATTTTCACTGCCACATTTCCAGTGGGGGGGGGCATGATCTGTTGTCACTATAGATATATTGCTTAAGAAAACACTGCTTTTGAATTACACGTGCCATGCCCATTTGTAACACCCATTTGTCTCAGCATTGCACCATGCTTCAGTTGAATCAGTACAACTTTCCAGAGTCATTTTCTTTGTAAAACATTGTCTCTGTCTCTGAGATTGTATAGCTTTCTTCTTACCTTCCTTGTGACATGACACTGTCTTGTGGAAGTACATACTATTTGTCAGGGCCCCACCTGACCAAGCAGCTCAGATCAGTCCTCACAGTCCTCTCCTAACTTACTCCATACACAGAAAGAGACAAACATATTTTCACCTCAGTCACAGAGAGCCAACAGATACGCAAGTGAGGGAAAACATTTTCTCTTGGTCCTGTGTTTTTTGATTCAACAATCTTCTGTCTGACAAAACAAAATGGGTCTCCTAGAATTCAAAATTGCTTACTCCTTTCTTTTGGGGACTCGTTTCATCTCAGGAACACATACAGCTCAGCACAGCATGCAACCAGAACAAAAAAGGCTTTGGACAGCAGCAATACCCCTCCAAACTCTTCAAGCCTACTCAGAAGCAGCTGGAAGTCAATGTTGCGCATGGAGTTTGGAGGGAATATTTTTAGTTATGTCCACTGCTAAACAAAGTTTTCATTCCCTGCACAAACTGAGACTTTAAGTACAGCCCAAAGCATCACCAAAGCAGTCCAACAGATAGTCTCCACTGAAATGTAAGCATCATTAATTGAATCACTATTGAACTTCCCACCCAAGATTAGGCACCTAACATAGTCATTCATTCACAAGCAGTGAACAAAGAAGAAAACAAAAATAATAATAGTAATAAATTGGCATATGATTTTACTTTTTAATAGTAGTTTTAGTAGAGCACATCTGCCAGAGAATTTTCAAAAATGTATTTGTTATATGTGGGGTTTTTTTCAGCAACACACTCAACATCTCATTATTTATACAAAACAGAAGAGCTCCCCACAGCTTCACTGTTGTCAGGCACTACTGAAACTGAGTACTTTGCATCAGTGTTAAAAATCATGCAAAACCAGTGCTAAGAGAGAAACTTACTGCTTTTTTTTGCACTCCGTTGCTCTGTCCACACTGAAGTCTGGAAGTCTGATAAATCCTTCTGCTTTTTCAGCCTGCAGTAAATAAATAAATAAAGTCGGATCAACCAATTGGTAAACTACCAGACTCCAATGCTTAATGTTATTTAACATGAAAGTGTTTGTTTTTAACAGGTTTTTTTATACTATAAAAATACATTCTCATCACCATGGGAATACATTAACACTGAGCATTTTAGCTGATATTTGGGGAAAATAACTTCTCCTACACCAGATACTCTTCATGCAAGTCTAAGTACTAGAAAGCGACCGCTCCTGTCTGTATAAGAATGTGAGAATAGGATTTGTTGTATACCTCCAAATATCAAATAATCTGAAGAAGGAAGAATCTTCAGTTCATATAATAATCCTGAGGTACACCAGCCCACTCCCTGACTACTGAGTATTTTTTGCTTGTTTGTTGTCTAGAATGCCCTTACCTAAGATCCATGATTAAGTTGTAAGTCAAGTGTGGAGTCTGAAATCGTGAAGGGCAAAATCTAGGTTTTGATCAAATCAGGAATAAAAGTAACAGTTAGAGAAAACCTACTACTTTGCAGCAATTCATAGTTGCAAGATACTGTTCAACAGAGACCAGCTAAGCTCTGTGAACAGATAGAAAGTAAAATAGTAACATCTCTGGTCCCTGTCAGCTGGACTCTGTTAGAGCAGCATCAGCAATCCTGAAGTTATTTGTAGGCCTCAAATCCCTTTTCTCGCTGTCTACAGCAGAAACATCCTCTTTTACTATGTGTACATTCACCTAATCAGTCACAAGAGACAAGGAATGCTCCTAAGAGGTACAAATTTCAAAATACAGACAACATTAACTCCTAAATCAATTCTTTACTGCTCCCAGCCTTCATCCCTGGCCACATTATAATTCTGAAAATATACACTGAATTAACAGAAGTAAAATATACACAACAATTACAAAGACAGAGGATAAATGGAGATGACTGACAGCACCTGAAGTTACATTATGCATGAATATGAAAAGACTATAAAAAGATATTCATCAAGACAAGTCTTAGATTTTTAACTCCTGAAATGGTAAATCTCTGAGAAGTTAAATATGGATACAGAATGGGTGTTTCATTGAGTTGCTTCCCAGTACCTCTGCATATCTGTTCTTTTCCACAAGGTAAATCACAACATAACAATCATTCATCCAGTTTACATACATTAAATATTCATATCATAGATTTATATTTTACATCTTCACCACTAAAAAGTTTAGCTTGTATCAGGAACACAAAAGCAGTGGAAGGTGGGTTGCTTTTTTTGTTTGTTTGTTGATATTTTCTTCCAGTTCAGAGAAAACAAAAGCATTCATCTGCAAATGAGCAGAAAAAGAAATTTGATTTTGTAATGTGTTTTCATTTGTACATAAAAGTACTTATATTTTATTGTGGCTCTTTTTACTTCTGTACCTGTCAGATTTGTTTAGTGCCTGTCTTATGGAGCTTTTCTTTCCATTCCACAGGCTGGAATTTAGTGAGGCTAACCTCATGGAGATAAAATAAAAATTGACTAAGCAAAAAAAAAATTAAATTTTTTGTTTATTTGTTTTAAATATTTGTCTTTCAATCAATTATACCTTTAGCTATCATTTCCACCCCACATCCATTGTACAGCAAGCATACAGGAATGAGTGGGTGAGTAACTGAATAAATGAGGAATTCTATTTGCAGGGTACACTGCACTGAAGGTAAAGAACATACATACTATCCTGTTCCTGCACCACAAAGAGTGGTCACTTACCAGACCAAGTGCAGCAAGAACACTAAAATCCCCATTTGGTTCCCAAGACCAGCCTACAAACAGCAGATACAAACCTCAAAAAACAGCTTATTGATATCAAAATGTTTATTACACATATGCATGAGGAATTTCTGCAATACAAGTTGTTAGTCTGAAATATCAATCAGCAATGTCCAGTATAAAAGCACAGAGGTCCAAAAAACACCGAAAAGGAATGTACCAGGCCACTTTCTTATCCACACATGAGCTGATCTATATAGTTTATACAGATGTGAGAGTGGATGTGTCCAGGGTCAGGTATTTTGGCCTGACATATGAATGCAGTTGCAGCCAAGCTAGCTTTACTGTTGGTGCTCTAGTCATCATTCCTGAGAGACCATAGGCTGCATCCTGTAAATTTGTTAGGATGTTGAAAAGACACTCGTGAGGAGTTTAAGTTCATACATTAGATAACCACTTCATACAAGAATTAGAGTGCTCAGCTTATGTATCGGGCCATTAAATCAGCCACACTGAGTAACTCAGTGTGGAGACACACCTGCGATGCTCCCACTCATGCAGAGGAGGGACTTGGACTTGAATCACTGGCACGTTAAATTAGCATCTAATTTAAAAGAATACTCTCTAAATTTTTGGTGGAAATAGACCTGTAGGCTTTGATTTCATATACAAGTACTACTGTAGAGAAATCTACAATCTCATGTAGCATCTGGCATTTTCCATTTAGTAAAAAATAGATTGTGTTTAATGTATCATATTTTGGCTTCATGTTAATTCAATCCATTCGTTTATAAGAAAAATTTAATGTTTCATTTTATGTATGGGAGAAAGGAAGGAAGACAACAGCATGAACAGTAAGAATCTTTTTTTTTTTCAACTATTGATTGCACCTCAGGTGTGCCATCATTGTAATAGAAAAACAGGTGTTTGATGGATAGGCACCTCCATTATTATCAGATAAAAGGAAGGAGAAGGGAAAAAAAGGGATATAAGTGTTATTTTTGTTTTTCCTATGCGTCATTACAGTCTGAAAATATAATTTCTATTAACATTAGGAGATTGCCATCTTGGTAGTCTTTGAGATAAATAGAACACTTTAAAACATTGAAAGTGCAGAGAAGTCTTAATTATTTACTTATATCTGAAATGTTATCTTTAATGTGATTTTAAGTATGCTGTTATTTAACTCACACATTGCACTCAAGTTTCCTTAGGATTTTACTTCCATGCTGTAAAAAAACCATAAAAGCTCAAATTAAAAGAACTTCGTCCTGTTTGTTATTTTGTCAGGACTTTAAAAAGAATAAGCTGTTAGATATTGTGTTGTTGATGTTTGTTTTTTATGCATTGGCTTAACATAAAAGGATAGACTTTTTGCTCTGCTCCTCTGTAGAAAGCAAAATTTCAGTAATAAAAACTGTCTATGCAAATGTCTGGAACAAAAAGAGGAAAAAACTCACACTTTTTCAGTACAAAAAAACCCAAAACAATTATATTAATGAAACACAATGAAGGAAATGTCATTATTGGTTTGCTTCTAAATATACTGTATGCATTTTTGTTGATTAATGAGGTTTAGTAAATCATTTAATAGATCATCTTCAATATTTAAAAGGAATGTAAAGATGTTAGCAGTTTAAAAAATAAATAGTACTGAAAAGTGAAAATCTGTAATTTTTGGAGAACAGCTCTGAGCTGCAATTCAAGACACTACTGACGGCTTCTTTACAGTGTTTCAGCACTGCCCACAGAAGATCTCATGGTTGTTGGAGGAGCAGTTCAGTCCTCAAGTATACTTAGTCTTTTTTTTTTTTCCTCTGCCAAGTGAGACAACCTACAGAGCTGTGAATAATTTGTGTAACATATTGGATCAGAGGTCCCCAAAGCTCTCAGCACAATCAGCTGACATCAATGGCTTTGTATCATACATGCAAGTAGTTACTGTGACTCAAAGGTGAAAGGTTCCTGTTTTTAAAAGATTGCAATTATACAGCTCCTGGCAAAGCTCTGTGAGTGGGGACCAATTTAAACACAGTGAATGCAGGGGAAAAACAAAGAGAAGCAGTGACAGTAGATCACACCCTGCAACCTTTTGATTTCATATTTATACTTCTTTTCAGTTGTATCCCCATGACAACCACCATTAACACATCCTGCAAAACTGTGTTCAAGCTCAATTGGAAAACCAGTTGAGCTGTCTTAAAGCCATACGGAGCAGAGGAGTCTGGTCCTCTGTCCCTTTCCAGTCAGCATTATTCAGGTAGCTGCAACAAGCTCAAGATCAGCCAGGAACCTGGGATTATATTGGCTAAACTTCACCCGTCATCCCTCTTCATATGCAGAAGTACTGATTTCTTGAAGGTTTTCAGTATGAGTCAACAGGAAAGAACTAAAACCGCTGGAACGTAGACAGGATCAAACACCATCCTTTTTAAACCCTTTTTCGAGACATATGACTATGGAGAACAGTGGTGAAAAAAGGGAAGCAAACACTAAGAAAGCAGCTCTACTAGGTGTCTGGTTTTCCTGAATGCATCCAAAAAGTCTGACTGTTCAAATTCGTTTTCTTATTTTTTCTGTATCTCCCTTGCAAAATGAGCCCTTCCTTGTTTTCTCCTACACCATACAGCTTTCCTTGCCCAGTCTGTGGGAACATCCATGCTGCAAATAAATGACAGAATGGGTTTATCTATCTCATAGGATATCTGTGCATCATAAAAAGAGCAAGTATGTGTGGGAAGATGTTTCAGAGCAGTCTGCTCAAGTCTGCTGAGCCCACAGGTGCCCTAACTTCATGAATCTCAATACTTCAGGTAGCCACTGAAAAGATTGTTTGGATTTTAATGTGTGTTCTGCTTTCCTTTCAGTAGATGAGAAGGTTGAACCCTGGTGGTGTCTGATTTCTGGCACTTCTCAGCATTTTATTATTTTTATTTTTGGGCGGTAGCTTCTGTTAATTATTTTATGTTAATCTGAAAGAGTTGCTGTCAGCAGATGTCACCCAAAGTGTCTCCACTCTGCCTAAAGTGAAAGATCCAGAATCAGTGTGATCCAAAGGCAAATTAAGCCCAGGCAACAGAAACTTCAACGTTTTCAGAGACTGTCTCAAGACAGACTTCACCAAGAACATGATGTCATCTGAGGTTACCCACCCAAATCTCAGATAGCACACATTCAGTTAAAAATTCCACCCACTCCTTATTTCTTCCAGCTCTATCAGAAAAGAAAAGGTTAGGTCCAGCACCCTGTTGCTATGCTACAGTTGCCAGTGTCTGGTTGACTGCAGTTTCTGCACAGGCACTAACAAAACATTCCTGTTTCTCACAAGAACGAAACTGGTCAGGCAGAGCTGCGAGCAGTCAGCATAACCCAGTTCACTTGACCTCAGCCCCTGTCCTTCATCGCTGCCTTTCACTTCAGACTGTGAGGCCCACTACAGGGATCCTTCTTCAACATACCCTGGTGTGTTGTGTTGGTTGCCCTGCTGTGACTGAGGATTAGCTCCACTGAAGATAAAGGTATGAAAGGCAGGCCAAATACAGAAGTAAAAAAGAAATAACAAACAAGCCAGTGAGGATGTCATCAATTTTTTTGCTCTATAAATCTGGAGGGGAAAACATTTCTGAAAATACAGTGTGTCAAATTCATCTTAGATGTAACTCCTGCAAAGGTACTAAGCATGGTTCTGGTCTCATTAATTTAAGTAAGTGTATTTTAACAAAGGACATCTCCCTTACTTTCAGTACCTTACATTTACTGTGATTCTGTAAATGTCACCTGAATCTAAATTCATGCAGAGGCTGTACTTTAAGTTGCTTGTTTGATTTTTAACATAAAATAGTGTGTGAGTGTCAGCAGAAGCTGAAATAAAAAATGTGTTACCAGCTAGCATGCTTCCAAGAACTACAGTGATAGGTGAGAAGTCAAAAGTACTTTTAGCTGTATGAGTCCTTCAGAGTGAATGTAACTGCTTGGAATGAGGCTGCCACCTGCTCTTCAACCTTGTTTATCTTGGGGCAGTCAGTGACAATGGGGAAGAAGTCATGGACTAAAAGGATGAGCTCACCTAAGTGGCAAATGCAGCCTTAAAGCATTGGAGTCTGCATAATCCTGGCTTCTCTGTATCCTGAGATACAAATTTATTAAAAGAAAAGGAAGTGGAAAACTTTTATCTTCTTTTTCCTCCAGAATGGAACATTTGTTATACATCGCCTCATCATTTTAATTCTTCCCATCTTGATTACTCCTCAGAGTCATTTATTTTCAGTTCAACACTTCTCACATCAAACAGGCCTGCCAGTCAGCCAGCCCACCTTTCTATTACCATTGCACTTGGTCTTGGAAGGAAGTTCAATCAGACTACCAAACACCACAAACAACAACCCACAACCAGTAGAGTTGCTTTCACTTTACCCCCCAAAAGAATATTTCGTACCAGTTTTTAATGCTATTTAGTTTTTAAAAAATATCTGTTACACTTTTTACCACATTAAAGTTGCAGCTAAAGGGATAAGAAACACCCTTCATCAGAGTAAAGTTTTAATTTTTTCCCTTTTTTTTTTTTCTATTTTACTTGTACCTTGAACAAGATATGTAGTGAGATTTTGGTGAGGATTATTGCTATACGAATAAACACATGGAAAAATCCATGCTGTGTTTAACTTCTTAAAATGCTCTAGGATTAAAGAAACCTGAATTAATCTTTCATCCTTTGTAAGATCAGGGACATCCTGATTTCCAGAGCAGCCTATTTGCATTTAGAAAATCTAATAATCATTCACAACCCTGCACTGAATCTTCCAGTTTTCAACCAACAATGTTAGCATCCCCACAATGTTCTGCACACTTCAGCTCTGGGCTCTGCCAGCCCATCCGCAGAATACAACAGGAGCTTTTTTAGAAGAAACAGTGAAAGAAAGTGAAATGAAAAACAACATCTGAACCTTCCTAGGGCATGTAAGACACCATCTCTGCCCAGGCAAGTTGAGCTGTAGTAAACAGCCTGGAAAAAATAAATCTGATCCCTGGGACCCACTGGCTCTTACACTCAGCCATAACTTCCCATTGAAAACCCAGTAACACATCTGCAGAGTGCTCTGAGTGCTGCAGATAGGTGCAGAGCACGGCCATCTACAGAGAGGACTCCAGTTCCTCCGAGTTTTTCACTGTGACATTTTTTTCCCCATTTTAGTTTTTAATTCCTAGTTTCTTTGATTGATTAAACACATTCGGGGCCTATTGTTCTTTTTCTCAGTCTATTTCCTTCTCACACTGTAAGAGGAGTAGGCTGCTCAGGCTGTGTTATCAGGAAGAGAAATGCTATCTGTGCAAGCTGTCCTGAGGAAAGCTCATCTCTTGAACCCTAAACTGGACCTTTCATTCAAAATACTCTTTCCTCTTCGACATTTGACTTCTAGCACTGATTCATTAGAGCAGGAAGTTAAAAATCAGCAGAACAAGAGCGCCTTTAATTATAACGTTCTGAATGAGACATCAGCCAGATGAGACTGAAAGTCACTACAAAGTTCCAGTGCAAATACTTGCAACCCTGTCAGCCCAAACAGAGAAACAAATAAACAAACAAAAGCAATTACAAAAAAAAAAAAAAAAAAAAAAAGACAAGCAAAAATAAAACAACAAATAGACAAAAGAATCTCAGCATGGAAGCAGATGCAGAAAGAAGCAGGAGATAGATTTCTGGAAATTAAGCTAGCTAAAAGTCAGGAAACATTCCTGCTTTGAGTCTCGGTAGCAAGTGTCTACAAACTGCATGACCCAGGAAAACCTTTCCAGATTCAAATGCCAGCAGAGCCTGCAAAGATCAGCTCTTCAAGCGGCAGAGCAAGCTGCAAATTAACATCTCTCAAGTACTCACTGTACTAGAAAACGCAGTTTTCTGAACGTTTTACATTCGTATAGACACTTCCTAGATTACAAGTAATGTCAGGCCTGAGAAACAAACTATTTAAACTGTGACCCCAGCACCTCTTGTCTTGGTCCCAGCAGATGCCTCTTGTCCATCCCCAGAGCTCAGTAGACAAAATACTCACCAGCTGACTGCTGTACCAATACAGTGATGAATCCTTCAGCACACACCAGAACTTTTTCCATTTGTTGCCAATGAAAGCTCCTTTTTCCTTCTTTTTGTAGAGCCACCCCTGGCAATCTGCTTGCCCCAGTTCTTTACACGATATCCTCCGTCGACTCATTATAAAGAACCCTGTGCCAGTAAAAATACAGTATTATGTTTGTTTAAAAGAAAATTACCAGGAAAAATGCTGCTGTCAAATAAAGATACCGGGATTATTTAGTGATCTTAACAAGTCCTCCAAGCACATCTTAAAATATACTTAGAAGTCATTCTGTTTTGTAACAGCTGTGACAGTAACACACATGCTTTTGAAAAGGCATTATGATGTACATAAAACAATAGTAAGCCATAGATGATACAGATACTAATTAATGTTAAGATAATCATATTCAAGTTTTTGTAAATCATATATATACCCCTTGATCCTCTTAAGAAAAGCATGCATATATTCCTCTCCACACAGCTGTAGTGAAAAGCAATATATCTATTTAAGTCAGCAGAGAAAACTATTATGCCAAGTACATGAAAACCGCTGGTGTGCATGCATGCATCTGCCCGATTTTACCTCGTTGATTTCCAGCTTTGAATCAATTAACATACCACAAGGATTTTGTCCAAAAGAACAGCATTTTGTCATTTTTTTTTCTCTCCAGAATTGGTTCAAGAAACAGAGGAGTTAAAAAGCAGCCCTCCAGCAGCTGAGCAGCAGTATAAAATCCTCACCCTCCCAAGATCAAGACATACTTAAGAAAATAACAAAAGAGGAAGAGAATAGAAAAAAAAAAAAGTCTAATTACCTTGACTTTTCTTTTTTGTCTTCTGACGCAAGGGAACCTGTAAGAAATGCAGGAAGGAAAGAAAAGAGGAAATATCAGATTGTGTTGCAACATTTGTCTAGAAAGGGGAGGGGGATGCTAGAGAAGGACGTGGTGGTGATGCTGGTGGTGTGTGTGTGCAGGATGGAAATACATAACTCGCTGCTGAAGGGATGTTAGTTGCTGAAGCAGAAAACGTGTTAATTAGAATTGATATATGTGTAGTTGAACAAGAGCAAATGTAACTCTATTACACGTGTCTGTCTGCTAGTGCTTCCCATTTCACACCCACAGGCAGCTTCTTTGCTATATTCTTGCCCAAATTGTATTCTATGCAAAGTTAAAAAATACAAGTTAGAACTGCAGCATTTTAATGTTACTATGAGTGGAATTTACAATACACTGTGATAAAAAAACAAACAAAAATATACATAGCAGGACTTTGATTGTCCTTTAGCACTTTCTAAATACTCCTGAAAAAGAAAAATAGAATCATTTTTTACTCCTCTTTATCATATATATTTTTAGTAAAAAGACTGTATTTCTCTCTACATGAGTAAGAATTTAATGATATTAGAAAGAAAAGTTAATAAATCACATGAGTTTGGCAGATTATCCAAACCATAATGCACAAATACACCAGGGTCTTGCCACACCATTCACAAGAACCTTCCTCACTGCAAAAATATAATTGAATTACACTTACTCTTTTGCAGTGTACATACTTCATCCCATGTAAACACACAGAAAATGAAATTAAAACAAAAGATCAGAGACTGAAAAAGAGGTCATCAGAAATCTTGCGTCTGTTTTTTAGAGCAAATCCTCCATCAGCAGGCTGGTTGGCTATGGGCAAAGCACTTCTCTTGGCCTCAACCTTCCCACCTCCTGCACAGGAACAAAAACTTTCAACCTCTTTAGTTTTTCAGAAAGGTTTTGAAACCTCCAGATGATGAACGCTAGATAAGGTGATGCATGGTTTTAATATGCTCGGCCACAACGTTGCTATGCAAAGCTGGTAACTACCTGATCCGCTGCAGAGCTACGCTAGGAACATTCCTAATGCAGTCTCCCAAGCTAACAAGCAGTCTTAGAGCAAACAAAAAGCTTTTTCATGTTATTCTTGAAGGATTTGATAGCTCTTCTCACAGGTGAGTTAAAAGTGAGTAAAGCTACATTATCTGGAAACAATATCACAAGAGACCACTGGTATCAGTACTTACAAGAGCTGGAGCTTTCTCTGATCAGTTTTCCTTGCAGCATATATTAGAGCACAGAACTGCATATCACAAAGTCCTGTGCTTATCTGCTGCTTATTTGAGATGACCTGAGGCTTAACCAGAAATGAATAATCTCAGATTCCTTCTTAATCATGGAATATTCTTCTCCCAGCTTATTTTTTTTTCTTAATTCTACTATGGTTTCTCAGTCTCTCTGACTATTCTCCATGACAACAGACAAAGAAAAGCAGTGAGAAAACACATCAGTTGTACTGGAACCTCCATTATTTTCCTATCCTATATGGGCCAACTTTCATATCTTCAATACAAAAAAAGGTAATGCTCTATTTTAGGGCACATGGAAATAACACACAGCCTCAGTGCACCAGTAGGTCATGCAGTCACATTAATCACACTTTCCCTCAGTGCTACTAAGGTGGCATTATGGAAAGCAAATAACAGTTAGTTATCTTTGAGCAAAAGCTACAAAGCAGAGCAATATTACACCTTTGTGAATATGGTATAGAGGGGTCACTACACTTACAACCAATATAAAATTGTGCAACGATAAAAGAAACCCTGACACAGGATGTGGCTCTCTGTAAACAACCAAGGAAGAAGTAGGTTTTTCCGCTAGCCATACTGATGATCTAACACAACATAGCATGGCCTACAGATCATTAGTAAAGAGAAGGTTAACACTTATATTACTTAAATCTCTGCTAGAGTCTGCTTCATATATAGTCTGAGGAGGAAAACCATTACTCAGTAAGAGATTGGAGTAGAAAAACAATTCACAGATTTATTGCATTTATTACTCAGTGACAATGATTGTTTCCTCCTGGCAGTTAACAGGGGTGACAGATCTCTGTCTCTTTATGTTTCATTGGAGAAATTGGGGGTCTAATCAGAGGAGGGAGGGCTGTTTCTCAAGACAGCATTATATTTAGTTTGCTTACATAAAATCAGTGACAAATCCATAATAAAATCATTGATCAGTGAAATTTGATGAATTAAGTTCAATTTATCATTTTCTTTACGGGATTCCTGAAGAAAACAAATTTTCAATGAATTAATCTAAAATAGAAATTCAGCAACTTTATGATATTTCTAGTTCTGCCCAGAAAAAATATCCATTGTTCTTCACAAGTAGAATTTCTAGTTCCAGAGTGCAACAAAGGAATAGGCTATTAAATTCAGTATCATCCGTCCAAATTGCCATCATAAACTTTGTAGATCTTAAAAAAACAAAACAAAACACTAAAGCAATCTCTTTCTCTGCTGCACCAGTGTCTGAGGTTGAATAGATTCTTTATGAAATTAAAAAGATTTAAAACAAAAAGCAAGAATGTTTTTATCTTAAGCAATCAGAAAAAATATATATTTACATTAATCTACCATAAAGTTCATGTAATGCTTCACCAGTGAGATTCAGTTTTCCTCAAGAACATTAACACATCTGCAGTTGAAAAACTTTCCCCAAAATGTAAATTAAATGTTCTTCCTCCGAAAATTGGCATACAAAAATCATTTCAGTGAACCCAGATGAACAGTGGTTAAGAGATACATTTAAATTTCAATCCTAGCAAGATATAGCACCAGTTCAAAACAAAGAGAAAAGTTTTAACATGGAATACAGAGTTACCGGTAAAACCAATGCTTCCAACAAGGGGTGTAACAGCAGCTTCAGAAGCAAACACACTTTGACTTCCAGGCACATATTATCACTGGAACACAAACTGTAACTGAACTAAATATCGTGATTTTACCACACTTCTGTTAACAACTGATGTTTCTCTATGAAGCTCAATTTCCTGATGGCAAATAATATTCACTATTAAAGGTTAAGCAGGGCAAAAT